>LPNX010504007.1:111811-214515 GCA_001517045.1 Pseudotsuga menziesii | reverse complement strand
TGAACTTTCCACCCATTCTGAGCAGCTAAAGAGAGTAAGGTACAGATGGTAGCCCATTTTGCTGTAGGAGAAAACATTTCTTCATAGTCAATTCCTTCCTTTTGTGCATATCTTTTTGCTACAAGCCTCACTTTGTGCTTGTCAAGTGAGCCATCTGATCTGTATTTGTTCTTGTACACCCACTTGCAGCCAATTGGTTTGGTTCCAACTGGAGGGTCAACCAGCTTCCAAGTTCCATTCTTCATGAGTGCATCATACTAATTCTGCATAGCTTCTTTCCACTCAACTCAAGTAGAAGCTTCTTCAAAGGAAGTTGGTTCAAAGTTATTAGATAAATTAAATTCACAATCAAATGATACATCCATGTCATCACCTGAATTATCTGCTTCTCCTCTATCTTCATGTCTTTTTGAACTTCTCGTTCCCGTCTTTCCAACTTCATCCAGATGGACACTTTCAAGTGTCTTTGTGGCCCATTTAGGAATCTTCCATGATGGTCCTGGTTGATCAGCTGGTGGTGCTTCATTTCCTTCAAGGTTGAGTCTTCCAAGTCTCTAAATCACATCATCCAGTTGAATCTCTTGTTTAGGTGAAGTAGCAGGAACTTCTTCATGCGGGGGAGTTGGTGCTTCATATGGAAATTCCAAAGGTTGATCCAGAATAGGAATCCCGCCTTCAAGGTTTGGAATTTCATATTCATTTTCAGAATATTTCTTTGGATGAGGATATTTTCCCAAACGATCAAGCTGTCTCTCAATGGACTATTCATTTTTATTAGTCTCAAGAAAAATGACATCTCTGGAAATAACAAACTTCTTGTTTACCTCATCATACAGACGGTATGCCTTGGAGTTTTCTTCGTACCCTAGGAAAATGCATTTTCTGCTTCGAGCACCAAGCTTGTTTCTTTGCTCCTTTGGAATCAAGGCATAATAGGTGGAACCAAAAACTCTGAGATACCTGACTGAAGGGAGATGGCCAAACCACATTTCATGTGGAGTCTTGTTATCAAGAGCATTTGAGGGACTTCTGTTTCTCAAATAGGCTGCACATTTCACTGCATCACCCCAAAACATTAGTTTTACATTCTTAAAAAACATCATTGAGCGTACCATATTCATTATGGTTCTGTTCATTCTTTCTGCTACACCATTTTGTTGAGGATTATAGGGAACTGTAGTCTGATGTGCAATTCCATGTTGGCAAAGATAATCTTCAAAATCATTTGAAGTCTATTCTTTCCCATTGTCAGTACGAAGTGTACCAATTTTAGATTGTGCTTGTTTTTCTATCAATGCATGAAAGTCCTTGAATGTTTGAAATGCTTCTGATTTTGTTTTTAATGAGTAAATCCAGCACATTCTTGAGTAGTCATCAACAAAGTTCATAAAATACTTATTCCCATTGGCAGAAGGAGTTGGCATTGGGCCACATAAATCAGAATGCACTAATTCTAATTTCCTACTTGCTCTGAAATTATATTCATGGAATGGCAGCTTACTGTGTTTCCCTAATATACATGCATCACATTTTCTCTTCTCTTTGGGAAGGGTGGGAAAACCAAATACACCATTCTTTCTCAACAAACGAAGACTATTATAATTCAGATGACCAAATCTTGCATGCCACAATAAACTTGATGACAAATTACCTTCTCCATGCTAAGAGAGGTAGGCATAGTTATGAACCCTTGCAGATGAACCCTTTAACTTCAGTAGCTTCCCATCTTCGTATCCAGTCATGATGACTTGGTTGTCATAGGAATTTCTTATTTCTACAATTCCATCAAACATGTGGATGGAATGGCTCTGCTATCGAATCTCCACCAAGGACAGCAGGCTTCTCTGCAACTCTGGAAGATAAAGAACATTTTTCAACAAGAAATCAGGGAATCCAGGCATCTTCAGCCGAATGGTGCCCATTCCCTTTGGTTTAAGACTTGACTTATCTACAAAGTAAACTATGCCATTTATTGTTTCATTAAGTTCTTCAAAATAGTATTTTCTAAAAGTCATGTGTGATGTTGCACCAGTATCAAGTAGCCAACAATCTGTGTAAGATGAAAGTGAATTCATTTCATTAATACCAATATTACAATGTGCAACAATACAATGAGCAGAATCTGAATATTTACTAGCATCTTGGTTCTTATTGTCATCTTTCTTCTGGTTATGTCTGTCTTTGATGGAGTCCCACAAAGCCCAACATTGATCTGCTGTGTGTCCAATATTTCCACAACGTTTGCACTTCAAATCTGATCTTTTGCTGGAGTTGTTTCTGCCTCCTCTACCTCTGAAGTTTCTTCTTCCTCTGCCTCTCTTGCTGCTTTCTCCTTTGGGATGATCATTGGATTGGTCTTTGGTGTGGTTCTTTGCTTTTTGAGCAAAGCAAAGTGATTCTGGATAAGTGTCTTTGCCAGTGAGAGTGGCACCAACTATAGATGCTATAGATTGCATCTCTAGTCTGGAACTTGCAACTTATAAAAAGCTTTGAAAATTTATAGGATACAGACTTGAGTTCTTGGTCTTTTACAAGTTAGAAAATGATTTTGCATCCTATTATACAATTCTGCAGCTTATTAGAATAATTCAGCAACTCTATATCATTTGCTTTAGAGTGCTATTACATGAGTATTACATTTCAAATTTTCATAGTACAAGAATATATCAACAAACAATAACTTTCAGCATGCTTGTTTTGTATTAGCATGACTTGGCTTCTTCAATGGCAGGTTGTATCTCCGGCAGGTCAATGCAGTCTGAAGTAGTACACTTCGCGATATTATTGCAGTAGTAGAGTTATTGCACAGTAGCAATATACTCTCAGACTTTATAGCTCGTTCAACACCAACCCAGCTCTTCGCAGATTTCAAAATCCAAATCTTTATGCAGTCAACATGATGGGCAGTCTCAGCAATCTCCTTTCATGTAGAATGTGGTCACAACTTCATTCTTCAAGTGGATGTATTTTTTACAGCTTAGCAAAAAGAAGTTACAGCACTTCTCTTATATGAAGGCTATGGTCACTTCCACAACTTCAATTTGTAGAAGAGGAGACTCTTCACACAACAATTACAGACTTCATATTTTCCACTATCATGACTTCAATTCGCAGAATACATTACTCATACAACATGTCGCTTCATACATGAAAATATTTGTCGAATTCCCACTTAATTTCTAATGTACATACTCAAGGGAAAAATTAGGTCAAAAATTAGGTTTTGTGCAGTCCAACAGTTAGAAATAATTAGAGCGTCAATATTTTACCTCCACGCACTGAATTTTCACAATGTCTTCAAGCTTCACGTAGTTTCAGAAAGGCGTGAATCTTCACCGCAGTTGATATTCCACAAACTCTTAGCAGAAAATGTCTTCAACGCATCTCCATAAAAAATTAGGATGCACTCCACACAAAATATAGGGTTTTGAACAGCACCAGTCAACGATCTCAGCTATTATTACAACCAACAGTCAACAGTCATCTCAGCTCTTTCAACTCAACAAAGAATTGGACGCAGCAGATATCCTCCACTTCCAAATTCGTGATGGCACACCACACTCTTCAACACATTAGTGGAGAGAGATACCAGTTCAACGCGGCATCAAAAGAGTGCCTTCACGCAGATATAGTAGCTCCAGTTAGAGCTATACGCAGCTTTAAGAACAGATGGAGGTCGATCCTCAAGAGCATGGCACGCACCAGACTTTGCAGCTCATATATGGTGGAGTTACAACCTCAAGCAGAGAAATAGAATGTTTTCACAATGGAGAATGCAACTTTTCAAGAGATTGAGTCTTCACACATAATGGAGGTCGTAGTTTTCAATGGTGGAGAGTCTTTAATGCCATGTAGCCGACAACTCCAAAAGGAGGCCGCAACAAAGGGCTAGGGTTCATGGCAGCTAGAGAAGATAGAGGACGCTGCTCAGAAAAACTATGGAGTCGCAGCTCTAATAAAAATAAATTATGAGAGGAGAGTGCATAGGGGCAAAACGATCCTCAACATTGAGGACACAGGTCTGAATCCGGCCAGGCCAGAAGAGAATAACGTAGATAATGATGGCAAGCAAATGAGTGAGCAGTCTAGCAGCCAGGAGGGCACAGACTATGCATGGTGCAGAATGGCAGAATGCTAGAAAAACAGGAGTTATGGCAAACGACCAAGCTCTGATACCACTGTTAGGTGGAATAACTCCCGAATTCATATTATTTCTCCACAGAATGCCTTTATTTATACATCTAAGATGACTCTTGAGATCACACATTCGAGAGTCTCTTCATATTCCTAATATTTACAATAACGTATAATCCTGATGGATTATATTCCAACAATTTTTAAAATAAAAACATGTATTATTAGTTTATTTAACCAGATAATCTTCAAATTATTATTATTATTATTATTATTATTGATATGTTGAATGATTGTATTTTTAAATTTAAATCAGATGGAGTTTTAAATGAATATTTTGTAAATTAAGGAATTTTAAAAGAATAATAAGTAAATTTGATTATAAAGAACAAATTTATAGTCATAAATAAAAGTAATTCTATATATTTATCACTATGTATAGATTGTGAATGTGTAATATTAGCTGACATTATTATAATTTTATTATAACAAAGTTGTGCTTTTATAAAAAAAAGCAGACTTATATTTAAAGAGTTGTGTTTGCATATAAGAGGACCAAGTGTAGGTCATTAATGGACTATGATGGTACATTGATGCTGAAGACTTCTATTAACAAAAAAATTGAGCTTGACGTTATTTTTGTTTTGAATAGCTTGTGCAATGATCTCGGAACATTGTTTTTATTGTTAGTTGGAGGGGAAGGTAGACTCTGAGCTCGTGGTTCTCTTCATGCGAAATGTTGGGTATTGTAGCGGAGCATGGCTATTTTATAAAGTAAAGTCCTTACTATTACATGATTTTTGAGTGTTATAAAGAATTTAGAAAGTGCAGATTTGAGTTGTCGTTTGTTTTTGCTAGTCTTAAGCTATTTGTGTACTTTCACAACTGTTTAGTTTCTTTATTGCTCCGGTTTTGAATGTGCTTATAATTCTTAGTTTTTAAATCCTTGACATTCGTACAAATCCTATTGTCAAAGTCCAAGGACATTTGCCACCTTGTGGCTCTTGTTATTTTTTATTTTGCATTCTTATTAAATAGATAAACTTAGTATCCATGTATTTTGGAATGATTTTTATAACACATATATTTCTCTATATGGGCTTATTTATGAACCTCATCAATAAATATTAAGCATACACATTACACATCTCCTTTATATAGTAAGTTGTAAGATGTATTTAACTTCTCTAAATACAATTAGAAATAATGATAATAATAGTATGAATATTAATAATCAATTGGTTAATATAAATGATGATCATCATGATGCTTTTAATGTCTTTTTCACCAACTAGGTCTTCATGTCCTAGACAAAATAATGGTGAACAAAGAAAATTAGGAAATGACAAATCTAAGGTTACTCATTTAGACATTGCTTGGATGTGAGTTTAGATTCACAAGAAAGTCTGGGAGTTGAGTTTGGTTATATTGATTTTGGATTTTTTAAACTTTATGGTTACAATTTTTACTATAAACATGTCTAATATCATTGTATAAAAAACATCCTTGAAGGAAATGAGATTAATTTTCACTATCTTCTAAGTTACATATTATCCATTCTTTTATTTTAAGGATTTTTTTTAGAAGACTCCATCTACCTATTCCACTATGAAGCCCATAGACACATCTGTTTCTTTGTTTCTTTGTTTTTTTAGATTTCATGAAATTATAACGTATATGTCTATGTATATGCAACATTTTAGGAGCTAATTTATAGTATATTTACAAAATTTAATAGACTTGTAAAGGACATCCTATATTATTGCAACACTATTTTCCAAAAAAATATCATGATGTTTTTTTTAATATATAAACTATCAAAGTTAGAAATCCTTAAAATGAAGACCCTTTGTGCACATGCAACATTTTAGAGACATATCTTCATGAAATTGATGTATTTAAAATATCATATTGTAGGTCTCTCTTTCTACTAGTGAATAATAATTTTTTTATTGGGAGATGGTGGAGTGAGTCAAAAGTTATCAAAGAAACAATAGACATTATATTTTGGAATCATGACATGTTTCACTTGAAAAATCAATAAAAATGAAACACACACACAAGATATTTATTTTATAAATATCTTAAGCACCATAGAAAGTTACTATGTTATGCATAGATAAAATCATCACCAAAGTTGACCACCATGACAAATTTAAGGAAACTAACTTAATAAATATCTTAAGCATCATAGAAAGTTACTATGTTATGCATAGACAAAATCATCACCAAAGTTGACCACCATGACAAATTTAAGGAAACTAACTTATTGCCCTATTTTTTGTTGCCTTAGCTAATAAGTTCTTTAGGATGAACCTAATTTTGAACCAACAAAAGGTGTGTTATCTTGCTCAAGATTTGATTTCAAAATAATTTGTATATGCATTATAAAAAGCATATGCATTTTATAATATGTATGTGTTATGGTGAACATCCATTCCCTCTTTCCTTTCCACACTCTCTTTCTTACATCTTCCATTCCCTTTTTCCTTCCCACACTCTCTTTCTTACAGCTTCCCTTTCTCACCTCGTCCATCTCTCTCTCATTCACACTCCTTCCCCTCCTCTCCCTTGCACCCCCTAGTTGCTCTCCCTCACTGGTGTAGATGCAAAATAAATTGACCTCCTTATTAAGTGTGAAGCTATCTTTGTTAGAAAAGCATTTAGTGAATTCTTGGTCACATTTCTCAAGGGTTAAAGACATATATAAAATCTCAAATAAATAAGCATTTGATATATGTTTGAATATAATTAAGTGCTCAATTCTAAGCACTTTTCTCAAACCTAGAGCTCCTTATGACCATATTAAAGATTTGGCATTATTATAATAAGTAATTTGTTGGAAAGTTTTGGTGGAAATCGTTCCCAACCAAAAAATACCATGTATAAGGGAAAATCAACACTTTGAACTCCAAGTTAAATCCCAAAACATTAAGCTACAACTACCCTTAATTTCCCACTTAAGATTATTTTGTGTGGTTTGTTTCTGAATGGATGTTAGATCTACACCTTTCCTTTACAAGATCCAACCATACACGATATATATGGGATAGTTTTTCTTGGGTTATCGTTTTGCAAATTCTTGTTTTAAAACAGAGGTTCCAAATGGAGTTTGAAAATAAATAACGCATCATTCTAACAACCAATTAATCACACCACAAACCAAATCGCAGGAACTTACAATGAGATAGATTAGGTTTCCTTCATTATACACATAGATTGGCTCACAAGCAAATCAACTCATGAATGCAGGGATTCAATCCATTAAATTCCACAGGTAACGCAAGGACTTTTTAAATTTATTTTAGTACACAGAGATTTATACCCATTTGAGCTTCTAAATTTCACACATAATTTTTCTAAGATATATGCTACATAGAGAGTATAAGAATTCATTGGAAAAATAAGGGAATATAAATCTCATTTATAAGAACTTATTGGAAAAATAAGAGAATATAAATCTCATTTCATTGATGTTCGTAATTTTTTAATCTTTTTTTTTCCAATCTTGTCACATTCAAATCTCTCTCTCTCTCTCTCACACACACTTGAATTATGAGTCTATACAAAAATACATAGAAACATGAGTGATTACCCTAACTACCTTATTAAACTGTATGTCTGAATAATACAATTGACTGACACAAGTACAACAAGATTTTCTCTTTTTTTATTCGAATATGATCACTATCTATTAAAAACACTCTAATTTATAAATTTAAACTAACTCTTAAATCTAGAGAATCCACTCCCCATGCTAATATAACTGTGACATTCTAGAATTCACCAAATTCAAAATTGATTGATGCTCCTGCATCATACTTGTAAAATTCAAGTTGTTCATGGACTCTTTCCCATGAGGTCTTCAACAATATTGCCACTTTTCTGTAGCATCTTGGTAGTCATCCATGTTGAATCCTCAACTGAATGGTCTCTCCATTTCACTACGTACTAAAAATACTCTTTACCCCTTGTCGTCCTGCTCATTTTTTTATCCAAAATCTTGTTAGGTACCAAAGGTCTTGTTGTTGGTAATTGTTTCTTCCATTGAATTTGTTGTTCCTCCTCATTGTCTTCTATTGTTTCTCTAGTTTCACATGTATAAAAAGGATACAGGTCCGTAACATTAAATATAGGATATATTCTTACATCTTCTAGTATCTCTAATTCATATGCATTAGCTGAAAAATTTCTCAGGATCCTACATGGGCTAATTTTCTTCACTTCCAACTTATTGTATTCTCCCTTTGGGAATCTCTCCTTCTTAAGAGGAGATAACACTGTATCTTCCAATTCAAATTTTACTTCTCTTCTCTTTATATCAACATTTCCCTTATACTTAAGACTACTGTTTTGTAACTTTTGATTCACCTGCTTATGCAACTCATGCATAGTAGTGGCATAATCTTCCACACATGCACTTCTCTTTTTAGTTCTTCCCAAATATCTAAGCTCATGTACTCCTCTAGGGCGCATACCATATAGAATTTGGAAATGTCTCATTCTTTTACTTCTATTTGGAGAGTCATTGTAGGAAAATTCCACCTGAGGAAGTACATGATCCTACTATTAGGGATGCTCTCCAACCAAACTTCTCAATATATTTCCCAAGATTCTGTTGACTACCTCAATTTATCGATCAGTCTATGGATGGTAAGCTGAACTATAACTCAATTTTGTGTCCAATTTCTTCTATAGGGTATTCCAAAAATGGCCCAAGAATCTGGTGTCTATGTTTGAGATGATGATCTTGGGTAACCCATGTAGTATTACCACCTCCTTGAAAAACAAGTTAGGAATATTTGTAGCATCACTAGTTTTAAAACAAGGAATAAAATGAGCCATATTTGAAAACCTATCAACTACTACAAAAATAGAGTCATTACCTTTTTGTGTCTTTGGAAAACCTAACACTAAGTCCATTCTCACTAAATCCCAAGGTTTATTTGGAATTAGAAAAGGTGTATACAACTATGTTCTGACTCTTTCCTTTTGCACATTGACATATTCTACACCTGCTCACAATTTTTTGAACCTTAGTCCTCTTCCTTGGCCAATAATAAAAGTGTTTCAATTGTTCGTAAGTCTTTGCATAACCAAAATGCTTAGTTATTCCACCACTATGATTTTATTTAATCAAACTCTCCCTCATAGAACAATTAAGGATGCAAAATTGATTATTTTTGAACAATAATCCTTTCTGTAGCATGAGTTCTATCCACTTGATCCTATCACTAATTATTGGATCGGTGCATACTTCAAATGCTTCCTTGAAATCTGCATCTTTCTCATACATATATTTCAGAAATTTAGACCCCATGACCTAAATTTTACCTTCTTGTATGATTAGATTCCTCCTACTGAGAGCATCAACAATTCTATTTTCTTTCCCACTGATATGTTTTAGCGCAAAAGTGAAATTTTGCAAGTACTCCACCCATTTGACATGCTTCTGGTTCAACTTATGTTGTTGCATAATATATTGTAAAGCATGGTTGTCAATATACAATACAAATTCCTTAGACATTAAATAATGTTCCCACTTCTTAAGTGTTTGCACTATGGTGTAAAACTCTTTGTCATATGACAAATATTTGTGCTTAGCCTAATTTAATTTCTAATTGAAATAAGAGATGGTCTTATCCTCTTGGATTAACACATCCCCGATGGCTACACCGTTTGCATCACATTTCACTTGAAATGGTTTATTGAAATATGGAAACACCAACACAGGTTTCTCTGTGTTTTTCCTCTTCAATAATTGAAATCCATTTTCATCTTCTTTAGTATAATTAAATCGATTCCTATCCTTTCTGAAGTCTCCATGATTGGTGCATATATCCCACTGAAATATCTGATAAATTTCCTATAGAAAATTGCCAAACCGTGGAAATTTCTCACTTCAAAAATATTTCTAGGAGAAGGGAAATTGGTGATTGCTTTCACCTTATCTGGATATAAAAAACCCAGATATACTAACTACTTCTTCATGTATGAACATTTTTTAAAATTAATAATCAAATTTTATTGTTGCAATTTATTCAGGACACATCTCAAATGCCTCAAGTGTTCTTCTCTAGACTAAATGAATATCAAGATACGTAATTACAAATTTTCCTATGAACTCTTTCAATACTTCATTCATTAGTATCATAAAAGTGCTAGGTGCATTAGACAAACCGAATGGCATAAATCTCCATTTATACAATCCTTCATAGTTGTAAAAGTTGTCTTCCACTCATCTCCCTCTAAATTCTGATACGATGATATCTGCTTTTTAGATCTATCTTGGAAAAATATTGAGCACCACTTAAACAATCTAATAAATTATCAATGTGGGGTAATGGAAACATGTACCTGATTGTGATCTTATTGATAAATCTGAAGTCTGTGCACATCCTCCAACCACCATCCTTCTTTGGATTGAGCACAGTAGGTAATGCAAATGGACTCAAACCCTCTTTAATCAGTTCCTTATATAGTGACTCCTAAACTTGTTTTATGGTATCTTCATTATCTTGTGGAGTCATTTTGTAGGCAACCTTGTTTGGGATATTTTCTCTAGGAATACAATCAATATGATAATTTATACTCCTCATAGGTGGAAATTCATTAGGAATATCCTGCATATTCACTAGTAGAAACATTGGTACACATAAATTGGAATATGAATGGGTTCATCGTTTTACCTACCATCAAAGGGCCTGATTACTAAATTAATACATTGCCTTCCAAGTGTTATTGTTCCCAACCTTTGGTATTATGGTAGTTGCTCATTTGATTCTCACATAAATGTGATGCCTAAATTTAAGTTATATGATTTTATTTTGTCTTTTATGTTAGAAAAATACAAAAAATAGAAGCAAACAACAATAACAATTGAACACAAGATTTACATGGAAACCCTATTATGCACAGGTAAAACCAATGGGTAATGGAAACTTCGATCTTTTATTATTACTTGGAAAAAAACATACAATGTTTTCTTCTTTTGTCATAGAATGTCAGGGGTTGATTCCTTTTTATACAACGCATATGAGGGTCCCATAAGGAACCGAAATACACTAGAAGTGTCTAGATTTTTTTTCCTTAGGGAATTTGTGCCCTCCTATGATCCCATCGGAGCATATGAATTGCACAAGGGTATAGTCATGTACCAATATACAATAAAATTCTAGATATTTGGATATTGACTTTGCCTCCTAACATTTTAGTGGTTGATATTTACATATTTTGTGTGATTGCAAATCTAACCTAACTCTACTACAAATTCTTGTAGCATAACCTTGAATGCTTCCATGATGCTCTTATTCAAATGTAGAGGAAATCACCACTGTCTTCCTATCTCCATGAATTCTCTTGGAAACTCAATCTTTAAGCTTGTAAGTGCTAATAACATGTATAAATTTTCTCTGGGATCTGTAGTTTGATGACAAGCTTCAAGACTCTATGATGAAATTGATTCTTGTACTATAGCAATGGTTGTAGCATATTCTATAAAACCTATAAAAATATCATGAAAGCATCCCTATCTACTAAAATAAAATGAGATGTGAAAGATAGATAGCTACATTAGGGATGCTCCTACATCAGACTCCCCTAGTTGAAAAATTTAAGCCTTTAAAATGGTAGGATAACAAAAAGGTGTAGACTTGACATCCTCCTCCACCCATTATTGCGGCTAAAGTCCAAAATTAGTTTTTCAATGTCCTGGACTAACACTAATCTACAACTAACCCACTTTTTAATGTTTCTTCCATTCCTTAGAATCTTTTACACAATATTGCACCACCTATTTTGTTTCACTGTAATGGCGCTTACTACCTTACACTACTTCCACTTAATGGTTCTTACTATTGCTCCTTACTCCCTCTTAGGCATCATTCGTGATATTTGTTGTATGTATTACACAAGTATACAGTTCTTCTCATTGCCAAATTTTCCTTTATTTATCTTCCTCATGGATACATCCTCCACATTTTCTATTGCATTTCTTGTAAACACACCACCACATAAAACATTACGAGAATAAAAATGTACCATCTATGCCTCTTTCAAAATTGTTTCTATTGTATAACCCATATTTTGTTCTTTATTTTCTTTATAGCACTGCTCCACCAATTCATGGTACTTTACTTCCTTCAAATACACTATCACAAGACTTATTACTACTCAATTAGCCTTCTCCACTTTGTCATTTTATGGACATGAGTTAAACTTCATCTCATCCTTCTCAAATTGGTAGGTATTTGTCCTCCCAACATGCATAACTCTTATATTAAAATGCATATCAAATTGCCACGCCCCCCCAACAAAATGTGACAAGCATCCATGGACAAAGCATAAAATACAATGATATCACTATAACCCCTAATATTAAAATTAATCCAGCATTGTTCCCTCATAGTGACCCTATGCCCATTTTGTACTATAACACTCAATATACATATGGATGAGGCATACATTTCAATTTCAATTTCATTTTGTGAACAACTTCATTGAAACCAAATTTTCTGAGTTATTGCCATTAATATGTAAATTACAACACTTATCTTCTATTTACATTTCATTATGAAGAGTATCTTTGTCTATTTTGGTTTTGTCTCAATATCTTTCTTTGGATGCAACACTAATTTGTGCATCATCAAATTTTGTCCTTGCCATGCCCTCAATTCCACCACCTCACTTGTTGCACTATTGGTTCTACTTCAACAATATGATATCTCCCCTCTTGTCTTCTTCTATCTTTCAAAAAATTTGGGCATTAAAATTCCATATGGCCTTGCATTCCACATCTATAGGAAAAACCTTCTAATTTTCCTCCCCTACCTCTACTTCTGATTGAACGACATCTTCCTATGTCAATATTAAATCCTTTTCTAGCAAGTTGATCTACAACAATGGAGGTGCTTTCATTATATTCCAGTTATTTTTTTTTCTCCTCTTCCATATCTTGAACCCTTTCTCTCATTCTATTGTTTCCTCAACAATTTCTCCTTAATCCTCAAAGGTATGTCGTAAGCCTCTACAACTGAATAAAATTCAAAATATTAAACTCATCTTAAATAATACAACTTAGACCATTCACATACCTCTCAATGGATTATAGACTCTCCCCATTCTTCCCAAAACTTATAAAAAGTATGTAAAACCCTTTTGTGTACTCCTTAACTAACACTTTCATTTGTTTCAAATAATGCAATACAACATATTTAAAGAATAATCTATATATAAAAATTTATTATTCAATTTTCACACCATTATATCCTAGATTTTAATCTTCTCTATGTTAGAGGAGTAATCTACAACTAAATCTATATCCTAATCTCCTATATCTATGGGGTGGGTGAAGCCCAATCGACATAAAACAAACCAATAAGCATAATAATCCTAAGATCTTAAACCTTCTTTCATGGAGTTTGAGAAGGGGAGTAAGGGGGTGGGGGGAATACCTCTTGTAGCCTTGAAGTTTGATGGAGTTCCTTGATGGTTGTCGTTGCATCTCCTTTAATATCCTTGAAACCTCCAAATATCACCATAAAATCCTTCCTACTATCCTACCAAACTATATTTAATAAATATAGGTTAGATCTTATTGCATACCAATTCTACATCAACATGAAACTTGAAGGGAAAACATTGAACACGAATTGGGAAGAAAACTGAATTGATTCATATGAACATGGAGAAATATTTAAAAACCTTGAAAGTTCCTTCCTTCTGCACACCCTAGACCTACTCCTCTACCATCCATGCCTTTGATGCCCAAAATCCTTTGTAGTGGAAAAGTCATTTCTAGCTCTCAATTCCTCCAGCATACCTTTACTCTCCAATTTGTCTCTTCTAATTCACCTCATATGCCTTCTTTATATAGCATTGAGGTTTGTGCACCCAATCGCTTAACCATGAATGTGGTATTAAGTTTTTTGAATTTTTTTATTGTTTTCTTAAAAAAACTAACTTTACCTAGTTTTTTAGGCATCACACTTAAATTTCAATATTTCCAGGACAATTAATACCCATGTTAGGCATTTTTTCCATTGTATGAGTTATAGGAACTGGGTTTTGGACTTTAAGTGGTCATGGAATTGGCCTCTTTAGAGCCACCTTTGTATTCAAACATTTCTTTCTTTGTGGAAGCAATGGTCAAATGAGAGATTGAAGATCTCAATTTTTCCAAATTTCTGATCTTCATGTTGCGGGAAAAATAGAAATATGTTTTCATACCAACGATCTTAAGGGTGTTAATTTTATTGTTAACATATGCCCCCTAATGTGTGATTTCAAAATCTATCAGTGAGGGCCAAAATACATTTATTTCATTCTGATACTCTTTAGTGACAAGGGTAGGATGGTAAAGAAGTAGGATCTTGAGCGGAGTTTGAAAAGCACCTGCAAGTCAAACACGACAATAACCCAAATATACAATATCTTCCTGAGGTGGGTATAACCATGCTCAACAATAAACAAACATGGCCATTAACAATACACAATGGATCCATGTCAAAAGAAATATTACACAAATGTTTACATGCACTTTTATGAGTGCAAAATATCCCGGTCTTCATGGTACTTTGACATGCTAGTTTAATATTGCACAACTTGGGCAGTGCATCGATGAGTGATACAACTATTTTTCCCAAGGTCTTCAAACCAACCAACTATAGTATGAGTTTATATCATGTGAATATATGAGTTGATGTCGAGCATAATTAAACACCATATGATTACCGGTCATTGATGTATATACCATTAACAGATGCGAGGAGGCCCATCGATAATGATGATGGACTCCAAGGTACTTGAGTACAAACTAACAAGTGTGAATAGATGTTCTGAAGTCAAACACTTGTAGAATAAAACAATCAAGGGTCATTGATGTATACCCATTGTCATTTGCGAGGAAACTTGCCACTAATGACTGCAAGATCCAAGGTACTCACTAGGGTTCCTAGATCCATTTTCTAGATGGTGATTTGGCATCGAAAGGAATATATCTATCAGAGGGAGGAAATTAATGCATCCCACATCAAATGACACGAAACTGAGATCAATATGTTGATATAAGTTGGTAGAACTATGAGATCTAACATTGTATATTGACACAAGGAAGGTCAACTTAATTGGACTTGATTGGTGAGGAACATTTTGAGGAATGGCCGACATTGGTTTGACTTCCCTTGAACACATAACATGAGGCATAGTGACACATGGAAACATAATACTTGAGTAACAAACGATTTTTAAATTCGTCAATTCCAGATGAATTAACAAAAGCTCCATAGATGACATGAAGGATAACCTATCGGTGGAGATCTGTTCAAATTACTAGTACAACTTCCTAAGTCAAATGTAAATGGTATATTTATAACTGATGCAAGGATATGTGTCATGTTCAAGGGAGACAAGGATTAACTGTTTCCATTTTCTCCATGATAAATTATGAATAGATTCGGTAATATTCCTTTTTGGATTTTTGTGTTTTATTTTTATTTTTTAGTACTTTTTTCATTTATTAGCTTGAAAAAAGAATAAAGAATGCTATGGTACACGGGACGGCACGAGTGTTGCATGGGCGTACTTTGTTTTTCAAGAGCACGGGCTAGGACAAGGAAAATATACATATTGCAAACAAGGGCTGAGCTAGTTGTGCACACTCTTACTGATGTTCCCTCCATCGGTTGGCTATATGAAGCAGGATTATGTGTCAATGAATGGTGAAATAGAACCAAGTAACTGCGGTTATCCAATTTGGTGTGATGAATAAGTAGGAAAGGGGAAATGTGGTTTAATTCATGTAATTATTGTGAAAAACACCAAAATGATAAATCACAATCAATCATGGCCCATCAACTACATGAATAAAAAAGTTCTCACATGTATAGGTAAACTTAAACAAAAGTAATGGTTTATAAATGTCTTGAGCAAAAAGTGGCTGCAAAGGCATATATGCAACATTATCAATAAGAACTGAAGCAGGTAAGCACACATGTTCATTTAGATATTTTAACACATGATTATGTAAACTGACACGAAATAGGGATCCCATCAAGAAATGGTTAGAACTGTATGGAAGAGAAGTATGCGGTCTCAAACTCCAAGTCATGATGGGACTAATTGGGCTCCCATTCCTACGATAATAACTCGACATGGGAACCAAAATAGCAATGGAGTGCTAAATAGGGTGTCCCATGTTCGATAGGCTCTTCTCTTGGAATGGTGGAAAATACAAATAGGACAGGTTGATCCACCAATTTCCAACAGGTTTGACCCTATGGAAATTTTGGGTTGCAAAAGGTTTAAATGCATCTTCAAAGAGGGATAACCTAAACCTATATGCATGCTTCCAAATATACTTGATAATATCGAGGAACATACAAAGGATGCTCCTATACTTGGGTGGATATAAACCAAGTATGCTCCTAGTGGCCCCACAAAAGATGTCCTTAGGTGGGTGAAACCAAAAGTTTATGAATTCAAGGATAGTTTCATCTGATGATAAAATTCCATCCAATAAATCAAGTGAGTTGGGATATATCACATCCAAAATGGGCCAAGTAACTAGATCATATTCCTCCATCAAGGGAACATTTTGATCCAAATATGTTGAAGCCATTTCAATAGCTTGGTATGAAACTTCTACAATAGATAAGGGTTGCAAGATCATAAATTTTTCCATGATGGAATCATTTTTGAATGATCCTACCCTAATGTCTTGAACTTCCTTTAGAGCATCCCTAATGAAAGGAAAATTCAATTGGATAGTAGTTTCAAACATGTAGTAATCTAATTGATTGATCATGAAAATATCACCCCAATGAGGGAACCAAATCAATCGGGACTTTGAAGACACTATAGCCATCATCGCAAGTATTCAACTACATCCTAATAGAAAATTGTAGTCTATAGGTCCATCTAGTACATCAACATCCACTATGACTATTTCACCACCCCATTCAATAGGGTAGGCTACAAGGAGTTCATGAGGAGAGAACAAATGTCCATCAAATGATTTCTGCACAATATGGGATTGAACTAAGGTGGGTGATCCTAATGCTTTCCAAAATTTAAATGACATGACATAGGTCGAGGTCCCTTCATCAAATATGGTTTGAAAGATATCCTTGCCATGAGATCTTACTTTAATATGAAAAGTAACTTTGGAAGGAATCCTATAGGTTGAATGGTCTAAGTCTAATGTGATCAAAGTCGCATTGGATGGATCAACAACTCTAGTTGAAGACAATAGTTCATTTCTTTGTGTAAGACAATATTGCAACACCTCCATGGAAGACATGGTGTTGGTACTGGGTTTGTAAACCTTAGTTTAAACTTTGGCCTTAGGAAAGTTTAGGGTTGTCTTGATTGTTTCTTTGTATATACTTTGCTAATTATATCTGTTAGATTAGAAGTTTATAAATTTGGCTCATAGTTTTATTTAAATCTATATTCTTAAACTTTCATTATATGGTATAATGGGGTTAAATACTTTTCATTTTCATAATGTTTATATTCTGGCAGCTTATTTAATTCTTAAACGTTTGAAGTGCGGCTAAATAACTATTAAACATGTTTAGACTACAATCACGGGATTAAATGATGAAATGGAATGTTGAATACATGGAAGCATATTGTTGTATAAAATACATGTTTCATTATGAAATCAGACAGGTATGGACAGACCATCATAGCAGGAAATCGTGTTTGTACTAGGATGTTGATATTCATTATATCACAATCTTGGTAGATGATGCGTTTATTGTTTGAGTAAGGTTTCAAGGTCCGATGGAGTTTTTCACAATTTGCATTTGACAATATGAAAAAGACAAGCGACTGACCGTACAGGTTTGAATCCACTGATACAAAATGGGCAATAGAACATCCACAATGTGCAGAGATGCTAAGGAATACAGGATGGTTTTTATTTTTTGAGAAAATTTCAGCGTTTTATATGAAGGTGTCTATGGAGTTTGTAAGAAGATTCACAGGGATGAGGGTTGAGTTTTATGGTATCAGTTTTGATATCTCCAAGTAGTCTATAGCGGAAGCTACTAGGTTGTCCACTGAAGGAGAAAAATGGTTCAAGAGATTACCTTTTCAGGTGGATTGAAATCTTTTTCTACATCCTGGTTTTGAATATATAGACTGGAGTTAGGGAATTCCTAGAGATTGTTTGAAAGAAGAATGACGACACGTTCTTTCTATAATTCAGAGGTATGTAACCTGCGAGGGTAGATTTGCAACTATATATAAATATCACATGAGGTTTTTGTTGCATGTTGTAGGGGTTTCACAGTTAAATTTTCCTTTTTATTTGTTCAAGAGTCTATCAAAAATGTCGGCCAGGGTTAAAAACCATTTGGATTACACTTCCCATAGTGTATTCCATCATGGTTTGATAAAAATGTTGATCGATAAGGAGCTGGAGAAAAGAGCATGCAGTTGGTCACCTTTTATGTTCTAGATTGGTTTTTCTACTGGAGAGAAACATCAAGGAAATAAACAGGAAAAAATGAAGTTAAGAAGCAACAAACATAAGGAAAATGTGATTAAGTCACAAAAGAAGGTTGAAAATTCAGGGTTTTTAAATGAGTAAACTCAGATGGAAGAAAGCGTTGAAGAAATGGAAGTGATTGTTAGTTCCCCAAGTGTTGTAGAGGAATAAAATGGAACTACAAGCTTGCAACAACTAGAAACCCCAGTCATCAATAAAACTTATGCCTGAGTTAAAAGTTCAGAGGTAGCGGCATGGAGATAGAAAACTAGACCTAAAAATAAACTTCGCCTGAACATGAAGAAGATATTGAACCCTAAGTTGTAGAAATAAAAGTTAATTGAGATTGATGAATCCACTAGTGAAGCAGAATCTCAGTCAAAGAAAATAGAAGGTATGATTTCGAAGGATTTAAAGAACATAGAAGAAAACATCAAATCCATTCCAAATATTGCAGTAGATAAAGGTAAAGGAGTGATGCCATCATTGAGTAAAGAAACTACCAGGGAACAGTTATACATGGAAGAAGTTATAGAAGATATTCAGAATTGCAAAGTTCCAGATGAAGAAAATGTGGCTATATGTTCTGATAAGACTGTAAACCCTGAATATGAGAATGAACATGGAGCAAAAGAAACAAAGATTTTCAATATCAGGAAAGACTTGCAGCATTACCAAAAACAAAATGTACATTTGAACCATATAAATGATCAGCTGGTCAAATCAAACAGTATGATCATATAGGATTGAGAAGAAATTAATACTAATTGTGTTGAATTAGTAAAGGTTTTTGAAGAGGCTGTTAAAAGAAGGAAGCTAGCTCAACAAGAAAATTCTGAATTAATAGAGCAGAATCAGAAACTAAAGGATCAATTATCAGCCTTGGAAATAGAATTAGCTCGACTCCGAAATAGGTCTAAAGCTCTAGAAGGTTTAACCATATTAGCAGAAGCTGCTCGGAAATTGTGACTGGTTGGCTCAAGTTGGTGACTCATAAGACAGTTGGTTAATTTTGATTGAGGAAGTTTTGAAATAGATCTATTTTGTAATTAGGTGGAAGTATTTTATGTTTAATTTTGTTAAAATATTTATATTTTAGGTTTTTCGATCCTATGTTTTTGCTCCAAAGATAATGTCAAACTTTTCTAGTCCTACATGTATGGATCTACATATACTCTCGAGGAGAGGTTATTTTTTGTATAAAGATAATAGTTTGAAGTAGGAAAGGGGGTTGGACTAATAACAAGAGAGTCAGATAGTTTTGTACATTTTTTAGATATGAACTCTATTAAAATATGTAAGTGTATATTGAAAGTTAAATGAAGGAATAAATATTATATGAGCTAGTTTATGATTTCTTTTTATACAGATATTGTTTATCCCTGTAATGAGTTTTATGATGGGTGATGTTATTATCCTAGTTTATCATTATACATGCCAATGTATGTAATGATTTATACATAATGTCCTTCTGTTTGAAAATATCATTATGTATATGATTAACTGTTTGTAATCATATAATACTTTATTTACTGGTTCATACCATGTTTGCTATCTTCATTGGCTTTTCATTATACTTTTATGGGTCTGTAGTTTATTTTTGAGCCTATATATATACCTTACCTTATACCTTTGCTATTATACACCACAAGACTTGAATCATTAAACCTTAAATCCTTATCAAACCTTACTGAGATGCCTAGGATTTGTACATTGTAGTCTAGTACGAACTCCAGTACCAACATCTTTTGGTGCCGTTTCCAAGGAACAGAAATGAAGTACAATATATCTTCCTTGGGTATATATTTTTGATGTGATTTTGAGCTGAACAAAACTAGAAAATCTTTTCAGACTACAGTTTTAATTTTTACCAAGGGAATTTTCACAGTGGTGACCAAGAAAGCCGGGACTAGGGAAAAATATTCATCTCCTTTACATCTAAGAGTATTAGATCCAGAATAAATATTGAGGGAGACTAGATAGATATTGAGTTCTACTTCATCAAGAAGATTTATATATCCCTCGGCCTTAGAAATTCCTGAGCCTTCACAATTTCTTTTTCCTTCTATAGATCCACAATTTGAAAAAGGTAAAGAGGAACTAGATTTCCTTTTTCCTGCTTCTCAAATTGATAACTCTCAGGTTTTCAAAAATCCTTTATTGTCTGAAGAATTCAAAGCTAAAGCCCTCCAAACAGAAGAATTTTCTCAATCTTCGCCATACATTCCTTATACAAGTAGGGTCCCACTTCATCAAATCAAGTTCAGAAGTTATCCTTCTTCATCACATCAATCTGGTTCAAGCCAATCTACTCCAGGTCCATCTAGTCCAAAAATGGTTGCTCAACCTCTTGATTACATGGATCATATAGTAGCTGCTAGGTATGCCCCTATGGTCATTTCTCTGTCCCTTCATGCTCTTCCTGTGGGAGATTATCAGAAGTATCTCCCTAGATTTAATGGTTAAGGGGAAGTAACAACATAAGAGAATTGGAATGCCTTCTTTAGTTATGCTGATAACCAAAATATTGAAGGTAAAGATGTCTAGATGAGAATGTTTGTCCAAAGCTTAGATGGAGACGTAAAAAAATGGTTTAGGGAATTACCCTCAATTGTTATAGCTGATTTTACCACTCTAGGTGAATCACACTTGTATGTCCTTCCCATATCCCTCTACAGACTCCTTAGGCCCCTTGGACCATTTTTTGTCCTTTGATGTTTCCTTGACCATCCCTAAAAACATGTGAAAAATGATACGCGTGACTTTTAAACCCTTAATCACGTATATACGCGGGTTTGATCCCTAAAACCGCATAAATCGGGATGTGTGCATAATCCAAATCCTTTTAGAGTTTTCCTTGACATGGATCCAACTCACTTGACTCCTGGCCTTCCTTATGCCTTGAGATCGCTCAGATTCGACCTTTCATTACCCCTTTGAAAAGCTATTTAAGGAACTCTATGGTACATTGAAGGTATATGATAGAATTGAGAGCCAAGAAACTATAGTCCATTGTTGCCGGAACTTGTGCTTGAGTCTGCATCCCTTTGTCCCTTAGAGCACTTTTGTGTTCTTCCCAAGCTTGCCTTTTGCTTGTGAGCTTGCTATCAAGAGATGGAGGATTGAGGTGGTGGAGGCCCAAGTGGGGAATTCAGTTTCTCCGATTCGCAGACGTGCCGACAGAGGTTGTATCCATTGTAATCTCTAATTTTATATTAATAGAAATATCTTTTCCTATCCAATAATGTATGTTTGAATGAATATTTTATCCATGGATGTTTTCAAATGTTTATGCATTGTTGATTATATATGCTAGAATAGATCTAACACCAATATATATAGTATGCTTGTATTGTTTACTTGTTGTTGAGGAAGTAATCTATCAATTCAAGCTAAAGTTGGAAAGCTCAATGGGATCTACTTCAACCATCTGGAATAAGGTACGAGGTCTGATCCTTTAGTGTTAGATATTTAATTTCTATTGCATATTGGAAAGGATTGATTTTTGGAGTCAAGCTGTCTGTTGTGGTACCCCAAGCCATAGGAATTTCTCTTCGTAACAGAATTGGCAACTCTGCTGGGGAGTTCCTAGTAGTTGTCCTTTGGGGGTTTTCTATCGACATTCAATGAATTTAAATTGCTCTTTCTCTCTTGTTTCTGTGTCAGGTCTGGGGGCATGTTTTCCTGGTAGTGTCTGATTGGTGTGAAGTTTGTCTCAGCTTGTTTGTTTACCTTGATTTTTATGCACCTTTCTTCCTGTACGCGAGTTTTGAACTCACAGTCGTGTATAGACACGGTTTTCTCTGCCATTTCCGCATATACACGTGAGTTTACTGCGAATAGTCATGTATGCCCTTAGTTTTTCCTTTTAGAGGAATTTGAATGGTTGCTGGGTGAGTTGTTATGATTGCTAAGTCTCCTTTGATACTGCCAGAGTCTTTATACACCTCTATTTTTGACTAGAGACGTTTTTTTTAGGGTAAGCTTCTTTTTTAAGAATGTTCTTGTCATTGCATTTTCTATTTTTTGTTTTGGGATTAGTGCATTAGACTTCTTTTACCTTAGTGCTTTTCTTGAGTGCTGCTTGAGTGTGCTTGCAGAGTCTGGGGGTTGTAGAATCATTCTTTTGCTTTTATATATCTCATTTTATTTCAAAAAATCCAAAAATATTTGCTTATCATCATGCATTGCATTTTGCATTTTGCATAGTACTTGCACTAGATTTGCTTTGGAGTATTAGTCAGGTTTTCATATAGGAAATCTTGCATTTATCATTTGAAGAAAATTGTGCATTACACGTAGTAGCATACCCTGTTTTCATGGACACAATGCATTTGCATTGATTGTTAGGTGTGCATTTTACTTCATGTTGTGTCATAACACCATTAGTTGCACGGCCATATCCCTCTTTTGAGTAATAAATCCAATTAAAACCAACGCTTAATTAAAATGAACTACACTATTTTATTTGATAGGGTTCACCAACAAGATTAGGTTTTAGGGTCTTGGAATAGTTCATTGTGAGTAAATTCTCCAAGACCACTAAATAACAACATGTATGTGTCTATCCAGGTGAGTGTGTGAAATCCTTGGTATAACCAGTGTTTCTCAGGATCCTCCTCTCAAAAGGGAGTTAAGCACAAGGCAGTGTGAGCGGTTATTGATTGGGATGAACCCTAGTTATAACTGAGTAGCACTAGAGATATTTCCAGGATCGTATTTGTATTTGGGGGCTCTTTCGAGAGTTTCGGGCTTTGCTACCCTGCCCATACGGTCAATCCCGCCTGCGACTGTCCTCCTGAGCATTGATTATATTGAGGTGACCTTAGTGGCATTACCTAGGATATCGAGAGGGTACTTTGTAGGGGTTATTCTGCAAGTGTCCCAGCCAGGTTGGGGTCAGACAGAACAGTCGCTTTACGTGTTGAAGTTGAGGGCCAGAATAATTGGTTACGTACCTTTGCTTGTTGTGTATGGGAGTCTCAAGCCTCTCCTAGGAGAGACATACCTGCTTCATTTGGGAGCTCACTTATCCTAACCTTGATTGCTTGTATTTGGCTTTAGATTTTATTGGTGATTTCTCTGTGCACATTAGCTTGCCTAGGGTTTGCGTAGATAGAGAGTCTTTTAGATTTTTTGAGTCATTATGGATTCAGGTGCGACTCCTTGTCGTTCTCGTCGTTTAGCAGGACTTCCACCTTCTACATATCCTCCTCCTTTGGGAGTGAGAAATAGACAGTCCAGGTGGACTACTTCGCACATTGATTTACACACCATGGGAGACCATATAGAAGGTATTCCTAAACCACCTTCTCCCATTCATGTGGAAGATGGGGAGTTTACTCCTAACTATGATCCTTCACCCAACTTGACTGAGTTAGGTATTGTGATTTCTAAGATAGGAACCTTTCATGATAGACCTAATTACTCTAGGGTTGATTCCCCATTGACGCATCGCCGATATGGAATGCCAGAGGATGATGAGACTCATTTTGAACCCGCAAGCACTAGTTATGGTAGTTATGGTATGTCTGGTTTTCCTACACATGATTTGGCATTTCATGTCAAATCCGAGTTCGAGCCTAACACTATGCCTGGGGGAACTCTCATTCCTTACCATGTAGAGAGGTTTGGGAGCACTAGTCACATTTCACCTTCCATCCCAGTGGTGGAAGTTACATCACATATTCCTCCTAGGTCTAGGGTTAGTGATCCTATTAGGATACCAGATCTGAGACAAGTGACTATAGGGAATAGTACATACTTAATTACACAGATCCCTTCATCCTCTGTCCCTAGTTCTTCGAATGTTCACCCTCTACCTCATTCACATGGTCCTTCGGGCCTAAACGTTGCTATGAGTTATGTCCGTACTGTGGTTACTAGACCGGTTGTCTTTTAGCTTCATGCATCGCCTGTTGTTTCGGGAGGTCATGTTCATACTTCTAGAGGCCACATTCCTACTTCCGGAATGTATATTCCTACTTCCCGAGCGTATGTTCCTACTTACGGAGTGTCTCATGGGACATCTCATGCGATGACTTATGGACCCTATTATGGGACGTAGTATGGACAGGGTTCTTCACCTTATGGGGGCGGGTATCAACAACTTGCTTACTCTCCAAATTACGGCTTTGTATCTCTAAATAGTCAAGGTAAACCACACTATGGTGCTTCCATGCCACCGGCTTGTACGGGTCAAACGGGAGGAGGGCACTATGGCCAAGGCCATGGTGGTAATCAGACCTATGTGAATCAGAACTATTAGGGAGTGGTCCATCGAACTCATCATCCTAGGATCCCTTTCCTCGCAACACTGAATCTTCCTGACTTGTTGATATTGACGAACGATCCTGTAGCTTATGACCCGGCTTGGTCGGCTATCCCTACTAAGCTTCCCTCAGACATACCCAAGTTCAAGGAAAATCGGGAGAGGATTTGAGCGAACATGTTACTACCTTTAACCTATGGTGCTCTTTGAATTCCTTACACCAGGACTCCATCCGTTTAAGGCTGTTTCAATGCACCCTTACGGGGGCTGCCGTGAAATGGTATATAGAGCTACCTAAGGGGGCCTTCGCTTTGTTCGATGACCTAGCGATGAATTTTCTTAACCACTTCTAGCTACCAGTACGTTATGACATTGGTACTGAACTCTTGTCGACATTTTGGCAGGATAAGGCCACACATATCTCGGATCATATTCAAGAGAGGTGTAGATGAAAGAAGTTAATTAAAGCCTTTATACCATCGGAATTCCTCCTCGAATGGTTCCTTAAGTCGTTATTGCCATATATAGCGAAGGATGTTTTTACATTCGGACTGCAAAATGAGGAACAAGTGATTTTTAGGGTGCAGGAACTGGACTTGATTTATGCTCAGTTCGGTTTGTTATATGAGATCATTCCTAATGCTCCGCGTTCTAGTTTCGACCCCAAAGTTAAACCTGGACCACATGCTGATGGCATTGTTGGTTGTGCAAGTGCTAAAACTGCGGATTCAGTTGCAAAACAAGTTAGTCAATTGTCAATCAACCAATCTACTTCGGGACAAGACATGGCTTTATCTCAACCCGCCCAAATGGCGAGTGTGCTTTTAGTACAATCGTCGGACCAGAAGGGTAACCAACAGCCCTGACGGAATAAAAAGAAGGGTAAGAATAATCGTAAGGGTGGGAATAGGAATGAGAATGCTAATAATAATGACAAGAACACCCGTAATGCTGGGGGGACAAGCAAGCTAAACGTAAGGTTAAATTCCCTTGCAAGTTGTGTAAGGACGATCACCTCACTTACTTATGCCCTCGTTTCGATGAAGCCTCGAGATTCTTGGCACAGGGCCCAGCTGTGCTAACTAACCCTTTACCTCACAATCAAAATATGAACTTGAGGATCCATGATCAATCTGGTGGTGATCAAGATCCATCGGAGGGTAGTGGTCGTGGTTGCATTAACATGGTACGTGCTGCGAAAGTTGTGATCCGTGTGAAGGACTATGGTTCGTCACAACCTAGCCCAGGAAAGGAACCTGATCCACCAGGGTCTCCTTTGCGTATTGAGAAACCTGTGGATAAACCTGAAGCTGCACCTCGCATTCCTAAGGGAGTCCTTAAGCGTTCGAGGCACAATCCTAATGCCCGAGCCGCCCAGAACTATTAAGTTTTCAAGGATTTGGACCACACTCCTTGTGCGATGTCTGCATTGGAAGGGCTTCATAGTTGTCCTTTGTAAAGGAAGGCTTTGCTTTCTACCCTTGGTGTGAATGATGATGATTCTTCCTTTTGTGATTAAATTTGAAACTGCAAGACTTCAGCCTCGCTTGCCTTACTATGTGTTTTTTTTTATTCACATAGAATGTCTTAACATGACCATCAAGCGCACGGTGATTGACGAAGGCGCTACCACTTCTGTGATGTCTTTATCATGTTGGAAGGGTTTAGGTTCCCCTGAGTTGTCTAAATCAGTGACCATATTAATTGCATTCAATGGGAGATCATTTAGGTTGTACATCATCCTTCCTTCCCTTAAAGTCCGTTTGGGAGGGAAGACTATTGTGATAGAGGTCGAGGTGGTTGATGCGCCCCTTGACTACAATCTCTTGCTGGGTAGGAATTAGATGTACAGTATGCAAGCCGTTGCTTCTTCCCTATTTCGCGTTGTATGCTTTCCATTTAATGGGAAGATAGTCACGATTGATCAAACGTCATTCAAGAATTCATCTATTACTGCATCTTCGGGAGCTTCGATCCTGATCGTTGAACACTCTCAGCCGGCAACTAGGAGTGTGGGTGTAGGCATGTATCCATCCCTCATGGGAAGCTTTAGTTTTTCTGCACCGATCCTTATGATAGGGTCTAGTTCCGGTGAGGCTTCGACATCTATGAGATCGGTGTCTTTTCACATGAGTCATATGGAAGATCCTTGGATTCTTCCTACACCGAGTACTTCGAGTGAGCCCATCATGACGAATGTGCCATTGCCTGCAACTATAATAGCTTATCAAGCTAATATCGAGTGTGTTGTAGAGCCCAATCCTTCCTCTTAGCGAATGGAAGAGGAGGACCCTTATGTGCTGCTGGCATGGGCAGTGCAGTCTTCTCATGCGCACGACTGTCTTGATAGTGTTTTTGCTTCAGATGAAGGAATTATTGAGGAGATGTCGAGAGTTGAGCCACCATGGGAGGAACTCCATCATAGATCTTTCTTTCTTCTCGAGCTTGACCGCTTGGAGTGTGAGGACTTTAGGGAGGATCTTTGTGAGAGAGTTGGTAGTCCTATGGTTCCATTAAGCTCTCCTAGTCCGATGCCTGATGGAAACATGGAAAACATATCTTCAACAATTCCTATCAATATCTCTCGTGATCCTGGCAGGATAGAGAATGTCTATATTGGGGCAGAATGTTCCCATGCTGAGATTCAAGAATACACCGAGTTGTTTAAGGAATTCCATGATATCTTTGCTTGGTCTTATGATGAAATGCCAAGTATCGACCTTCGTATTGTCGAACACGAGATTAAGACTTATCCCAACACTAAGCCTGTTCGACAATGCTTGCATGCGGTGAGTCCTAGGAAAGCACCCAAGATTAAGGTAGAGATAGAGAAACTGTTGAAAGCCGATTTTATCTATCCTATTCCCTTGATGGAGTGGGTTTCAAACCCCATTTCGGTGGATAAGAAGAAAGGAGCGATTTGCATATGTACTGATTTCTGTGATTTGAATCATGCCTATCCTAAGGACAATTTCCCCACACTATTTATTGATCAGATTTTGGATGAGTGTGCAGGTAGCGAGGTTTTTTCCTTTATGGACGACTTTTCCGGATATAATCAGATACAAATTAAACCTGAGGACCAACATAAGACTGCATTTATTTGTCCTTGGGGAACGTTTGCATATCGAAAAATGCCTTTTGGTCTTAAGAACACCGGAGCTACTTTTCAGCAGGCAATGAGCTTGATCTTCCATGATCTCAAGTCAATTATCGAAGTATTTTTGGATGGCCT
Organism: Pseudotsuga menziesii; assembly: GCA_001517045.1. NCBI lineage: Eukaryota > Viridiplantae > Streptophyta > Pinopsida > Pinales > Pinaceae > Pseudotsuga > Pseudotsuga menziesii. The sequence goes on along the minus strand of LPNX010504007.1, from coordinate 186,381 downwards.
TGCTGCTCATTCTCATATGAGAATTCGCCACTCCTATCACTTGAGATTGGTATTTGAAAGATGCCACCATTATTTGGTTAGGTTAAATCCTCATAAGTGCATCTTTTGTGTGAAGTCAGGTCATTTGTTAGGATTCATCATTTCTAAAGAGGGTATAAGAGTCAACCCTTTGAAGGTTGAGGCAATACTTCAGTTATCTCCCCCAAAGAATATTTGTCATCTTCAATGTTTGCAAGGCATGGAAAACTTCTTACGGAGATTTGTTGTCAATTTTTCCAATTTGACTAGAGGCTTCATGCGTCTCTTGAAGAAGGACACCACCTTTTGTTGGGATGAGCGAGCCCAGGAGTCCTTTGATGCATTCAAGCGAGCCCTAGCATCATCCCTGGTGATTATTCCCCCAGACTATAGCTGTGATTTTTTACTTTATGTGGCCGCGTCCATGGAGACGATTGGTATGGTTTTGGTTCAAGAGGATGAGGAGCTCCAAGAGCATGTCATATACTATCTGAGCCGGAACCTTATTGATGTAGAGATTCATTATTCTCATGTTGAGAAGCTTGCTTTAGCGACTGTACATGCGGTTCAACGGTTGAGACATTATATTCTCCTTCACCAGACCTTGGTTGTAGCCCATGTCAATCTGTTTCAATTCGTTCTCACTTGAAGGATGATTGGGGGAAAATATAATAAATGGATTGTCATCCTGCAAGAATTCGATCTTGAATTTGTTTTGGAAAAATTGAAGAAGTCGTTAATTTTTGCAGAGCTTATATCAGATTTCCCAAGTGAGGCCGAGGAGTTGGTTTGTGAAGATACGTTTGTTGATGAACACATCTTCTTAATCTCAACTTTAGACCCATGGTATGGGGATATCATTATATATTTACAAACATTGAAGGTCCCTACTCACCTCTCATGGGATGAACGACGATGATTATGTCACGTGTCTAAGAATTACCTCATAGTGGATAACACTTTGTACCATCGTGGGGTAGATTCCAGTTTACGACGTTGTTTAACTCATGAATAGGCTGAGGTAGTGCTGAATGATTGCCACGGAGGGGCGTGTGCTGGTCATTTATCTAGGCTTTCTATAGCCCAAAAAATCTTAAGAGCGGGTTATTTCTGGCCATCGATCTTTAAGGATTATGTAGACGCGGTCAAGAGGTGCCACCCTTGCCATGTGTTCACACGTAATATGCACTCGAAACCTGCCCCGTTACATCCCATCATCACCGTCGGTCCCTTCACTAAGTGGGGGGCATCATCATATCATAGTGGCTGTTGATTACTTCACAAAATGGGATGAAGCTATGCCTACAGTTAAATCCAATGGTGAGACAGCCGCGCACTTTGTATTCAACTAGATTATTACTCGGTTGTCATTGACCATGGCTCGCACTTTTAGAATCATATGATGGAAGAGTTGGCATCAAATTTAGGGTACAAGCAAGAGAATTCCTCCTCTTACTACCCTCAAGTGAATGGACAGGTAGAAGCAGTGAATAAATCACTCAAATCCATTCTCCAATGAACCATCGCATAGAGAAAGAATAATTGGCACATCATGTTATATCCTGCTTTGTGGGCATATAGAACCGTTGTTAAGACTACCACAGGTTTTTCTCCATATCAACTTGTACATGGAGTGGAATCGATATTGCTGGTTGAATGCGAGATTCCTTCTTTGAAGCTAGCCATAGAACTCTTACCAGACACTTCACCATTGGAGGAGCGTTTGGTCCACCTTGAGCAACTTGATGAGCAACGTCGAGATACCTTGGTGGCTCTAGAAGTAAATAAACGTCGCATAAAGGTCCAATATGATAAGTCTGTCCGTCCAAGGAGGTTTAGCGAGGGAGAGTTGGTCCTTTTGTGGGATCAACCGAAAGAACCCTTGGGGGCAGGAAAGTTTAACCCCATGTGGCATGGTCCTTACATCGTCAAACGTGTGTTGGAGAAGGGTGCTTATGAGCTAGTGGATTATGAGGGAACGACCTTGGCGGAGCCTAGAAATGGGCTCTATATCAAGAAGTACTATGCATGATTTTCAGCCAAGGCTGGTTATTGTATATTATTGTACAGTTTTGCATAGTTAGGTCTTTTTCTTATGGTGATTGGGTTTGTGATTAGTTTCCGTTTCTTTTGGCAGATGTCAGTGGAATCTTCCACCTACATAGGATTCACGAATGGTGCGAGCCATCACACTCAATACTCATCCTTTGCGGCTTGGGTGATTTATACTCCTATGGGTCAGGTACTATCTTTAGGAGGCGTATGTTTGCGGCCATCTTCAAACAATGTTGCTGAATATAGTGTCGTTATTGAGCTTCTACGGGATGCCATTTCACATGGCGTTCTCTCTCTTGAGGTACGTCTTGATTCAGAGTTAGTAGTGTCTCAGCTTAATGGTTTGTACCATGTTAGAGATCTAACGTTATTAAGAAGATTCTTACGTGTGAGATTATTAGAACGGCAATTTGACAATATAACATACATACATATTCCAAGAATTAATAATCAAGTTGCTGACTTATATGCTAACTACGTGTTAGATTGGCATTTGTTTTATACACAATAAATTCATCACAAACACAAATTTTTACACATGTAAATAAATAAACGGATCACAATAATTTTTTTTATATAAACATCCAAAATGTGGTAATACATAGTGTCATGATACAAAAATGTGTCTCTCGATCCACCAAGATATAATACATGGTAGTACAAAATGTATAACTCCCAGGTATCTAAGCTTGTGGAGGAGGAGGGTGGTTGTGATGATGGAAGGTCACTACGGCTCTAGCTAGCCGTCGGAATAATCACACCCATGCTTGTGGTACACCCACCACCTGGCGCTACATAGCCTCAGGCAAGTCCTCGACTTGCACCATGGGAACCCTGTGTGTCCACCTCACAAAATTGGTATGAATGCTCTGGAGCATCTGCTTTGCATCCACACTCGTGATATCATCTCCTCTTCCCTCCGTCTGTGACAAGGGAAGCCTTCAGGCCGCTGTGGTCCCACTATGTATTGTCACACAAAAATATGTCTTTTGATTCCATATAATCAGAAAACACAAAAAAATTAAATGACTCAAAAATTTAAAGAAAGGGTCGAGATTTGTTACCTATGTCACCATATGCCGATCCTGGTGGTAGCAGCATTTCCGGGTCCCCCCGAAAATCAATCCCCGCATAGGGGTAGTCATCGATGGCAACTATCTGTCATTGCCACCATGGAAAGAACTCAGCTGGATAGGGGTTGGAAATCCTACCTCCCCCCAGGCTGCGCATCGCATCTTCCCAACACCATTGGGCCGGATCTCGAACCCCGTGAAGAGGAACGCCAACTCTGGGGCTCAATCCTGGAACACGCTAGAAGAAAAACATGCTCAATATGCTGTTGAACCTGAAGTTTTGCACTTTGCTCGCCTTACACTCACTCAGCTGATGTTTCATGTTGCTCAGTAGTGTAGTGCTCCAGTCATAGACTGTGGGTCTCATGCACCCCACTGCATAGAACATCAGAGGCCACGAGGCTTGGTGGAGTGAAGCCAAGCCTACTATCTTTCCCAATGTCAATAGGATGGCCTTTAGGACCAGCGCTTGTATAGAGTTGGTTCGGACTTAACTCCCCACCTTCTCTGTGTCTGGATAGCAGTACACTGCAATGTACTCATCGATAGTCAGGACACCTCTGGGCCCACCGCGAGAACGAAGGTTCACTAATTCCCCCCGTTAGGAAAGTCCAGTAATAAAGTATATGTCCTCCACCTCTATAGTGAGGGACATCCCATCTATCTGGAAGGACTTAGAGTCTGGATCCTAGTAATCCACCAGCATTTGCAATAGTCTTGGTTTGGCCCTCAAGCCACCAAGACACCAAAACTTATAGAGTCCACATGCACGTAGAGCTTGTTGAGCCATTATATTGACCCTTACTGCCTCCTCTACCTCACCATGTTCACGCTCTCTCCATTCTAGGACCATCCTGCACAAAAAATTGCAAGTTTGCCCATTAGATTACTTAAAAAACCTCATGCGCGGCGGCATATGCAACTGTTTGCCAAACAGACACGTATGTACGCAACTATGAGGGAAATTTTCGTGTATATCCAACCCTATATGTGGAAAAATCCTCGATTTTTGCGTGGGCCGCAGTGCCTTTTTTAGTTTGGCCTAGAAACGTCAAATGACCATGGAATTTGACAAAAATTGTATCAAAATGGAATAGAAGAACATGGGTAAGTACCTAGAAGAAACGGTAGTGGATTCCGCTGGCTGGATCTCTTGGAATTTGTTGTTGAAAATCTAAGCTCAATTGGGTAAAAATTTCAAATGTTTTATAATGTTTTGATTTTTTTACTATTTATAGAAATTTTTCAAATTTTTTAAAAATTTTACCACCTTTTCTATAGTTTCGAAAATTTCTAATCATTTTGGACCGTTTTTGACCTAATTCATGATGTAGGAGACCTTTTTGAGTATCGTTTAACCGTTGGATTGGTCCGTTCATGCCTATCTCAGGTGTCATGTCTAAACTGGCATATAGGTTAGGTTTCATCATGGTTTGCATTTTGCATGACCTTATGACCGTTTCATCATAACCTTAGGTACGAACCCACTCTATTATGTCACGGAACCTTCTTGTTGTTTTAGAAGTGGCATGGTATGAGTGGTAGAGCTTGACCTTACATGGGTACCCTAGGTAGCACCTTATTTGCATTTTGGTGCCCATGCTGACGTTTTTTCCTTTAGGGTGTGGGAGTCCATTGTATAGTACTAAAATGATATTTTGCGAGAGCCTCATACTCCTCTTGATCTTTTGCTGGCCTATTTCCCTCAAGACTCCCTTATGTCAAGTTGTAATTGCATTAGCATGAGATTTTCCTGCCTTATTGAGCTTTATGACAGCTTTCCTGACATTGCGCTTCAGCCATATAGCCTGAGCTTGTCTCATGTCTAGCCATGCAGAGCCATTTTATATATCCTTTGCAGCTTGATTCCCTTTTTACCGGGAGGGGATTTTCCCCCGAGTGTCGATATCCTACACATGTGTCCTTGCATTGAGCATAGGTATGTTCCACTTCTTGGAACTAGTTTGTTTTCCCTTATGACACTCGTCTCCTCCTAGTCTGTAACTATAAAGCAATTTAATTCTTTTTCAAGCTTTTTAAATATTTGAAAAATTCCAAAAAAATAAAAAAACCAAAAATCCAGACAAGGAAAGATGTTATCTTTGGTAGCTGTCAAGTCGTGTTGCCTTCGAATAGAGCACTGTATATCACATCCATTGGTTGGGTTTATAGTTTGACTTTAGGAGCTGTACTCGTTTGTTTGACTTTATCTCCATCGACTGGTTAAGGTTCCAGTCCCCATAGAGCCTCTGTCGATGCCTCTTGTGTCACAGAGATGTCCCAGTTTGTATATCGAGTCTATGCTACCTTTATTCAGTCACCATTTGCTGTTATGCTCTTGTTCAAAGGAAGTTGAAACCTGATTCAGCCATTCCTCAGTTATCTTGACTTTGCATGTCGGCCATTCCTGGTATAGTTATTGGTTCATGCACCTTATGATCAATTCCTTCCACATTATATAGCTTTGCTGAGTACCTCATGTTGGATGATGGGGGATGCCTTAATGCCCTCCTTCTAGTGGATTTCATCCCATTGACTTCAGATCATTTATTCTGGGATTGGAATCTAGAGTCATTTTGAGTGCCTTGAGACTTGCAATCATCAGTGGCAGGTTCTCTCGCCATCGACAGTCTTTGGGAATACATCAATGTACCCTGATCGATGGATCCTATCAAGTGTTCAACCTCAACACATTTATTCACACTTGTTAGTTTGCACTCTAGTACCTTGATTCCCATTTTCATTATTGGTGGGTGATCTCGCGTCTGTTAATGGTATACATTAATGATCAGTAATCAAAATGATGGACTACTATGTTCGACCTCGACACCTCTATTCACATAGTAGGACATGTACTCATAGTGGTTTGTGTAGAATACCTTCCAGATTGCTGGCATCTCTTATATGCTACCTCCTTGATCGTGCCAGTGTTCATGAGATTTCAGCTCTTGTGACTTGATTCCAGTATATGTTAGACATTTTCAGCTGTTATGGAGATTTTGATCCATTGTATATCTTTAGCCATTATGGAGATCATGATCCTTTGTATATCTTCATCATGGAGATTCTGATCTATGTATATTGTACGTGGCGATGACCACTTAAATGATATCTTGTATCATGCCTATTCATGGCCATTTTACTCTTATGTATCTGGGACTGCTATATGTATTTGTAGTTATGTGCAGAGTTGTATCATTGTACTATGCTGATTGGGTGGATGGTCTTCCATTTCAGATTCTTCATCACTCCACTTTTGGGATGGACTTATAATGTATTTCGGCCATCGTATGACCCCTCTAACCTCACATATTAGGGGGCATCTGTTATAGCTGATTTTACCAATCTAGGTGAATCACACTTGTATGGCCTTCCCCTATCCCTTTGCAGACTCCTTAGACCCCTTGGACCATTTTTTGTCCTTTGATGTTTCCTTGACCATCCTTAAAAACATGTGAAAAATGATACACACGACTTTTAAACCCTTAATCGTGTATATACGCGGGTTTGACCCCTAAAACCGGGTACATTGAGATGTGTGCATAATCCAAATCCTTTTGGAGTTTTCCTTGACATGGATCTGACTCACTTGACTCTTGGCTTTCCCTATGCCTTGAGATCGCTCGGATTCGACCTTTCATTACCCCTTTGAAAAGCTATATAAGGAACTCTATGGTACATTGAAGGCATATGAGAGAATTGAGAGCAAAGAAACTATAGTCCATTGTTGCTGGAACTTGGGCTTGAGTCTACATCCCTTTGTCCCTTGGAGCACTTTTGTGTTCTTCCCAAGCTTGCCTTTTGCTTGTGAGCTTGCTATCGAGAGATGGAGGATTGAGGTGGTGGAGGCCCAAGTGGAGGATTCAGTTTCTCCGATTCGCAAACATGCCGATAGAGGTTGTATCCATTGTAATCTCTGATTTTATATTAAAAGAAATATCTTTTCCTATCCAATAATGTATGTTTGAATGAATATTTTATCCATGGATGTTTTCAAATGTTTATGCATTGTTGATTATATATGCTAGAATAGATCTAACACCAATATATATAGTATGCTTGTATTGTTTACTTGTTGTTGAGGAAGTAATCTATCAATTCAAGATGAATTTGGAAAGCTCAACGGGGATCTACTTCAACCGTTTGGAATAAGGTATGAGGTCTGATCCTTTAGTGTTAGATATTTAATTTCTATTGCATATTGGAAAGGATTGATTTCTGGAGTCAAGCTGTTTGTTGTGGTACCCCAAGCCATAGGAATTTCTCTTCTTAACATCGGTATTAATAGATGGAATAAAATCATTAGAGGAGGTATTCATGAGACAGTGGGGGGATACTAAGGATTTCCTTTATTACATTATTGAGTTTCAAGCTTTGAAGAAAAATAAAAATGATTCAGTTATTGATTTTTCAAAACGATGCAACAAGATGTATAGAAAAATACCAGTAGAAATTAAGCCTACAGAAACTTCTGCTAAACTCACATATGTAAACTCATTTGATGTTGAATTTTCTTTGCTTATAATAGAAATAAGGCTAGTTACTTTACTTAATATGCAGGAGTCAACTTTAGAGGTTGAATCGAATATGTTAGCATCTAGTAAACTCAAAAAACAGTCAGAATACTTGGATTAGGATAAAAAGGGTAAGAAGGAAATGATACCATCAGCTTCTATGGGTAAGTCATAAGACAAAATGGATGAAATGAACAAGTTAATTAAAAATTTGTCTGCAAAGGTTAATATATTAGAGATGGAAATTAAAAACTTAAGTAGACCTTTGCAAGAAGGAAACCTAATCAGTTTAGATGTCCTTATGTGCCAATATTTTTTCCCAGAGAGAGGAGAAATAATGACATTCAAAGAGAGAGGAAAGATAATGAAGACCAGAGAGTACCTCCCCCTTTCCAAAATAATTTGTTGAATGAAGAAGAGGAGGATGAGGAGTTAGAATATGAAGACCTGGATCAGAATATAAACAATCTTGAAGAAGAAGCATATGAAACTTTTCTTACTAAATATCAATATCAAAATTCTGAATTTTTAGATGATTTTTATACTTCTTCAGCTGATCTTTATCAAACTGATCCAAAGAAATCATATAATCTAAGATCTGGTGCTAGACAGATTGCTCAAAGTCCAAAGAAGAAATTAGTTTCTCTTGCGAAGCAATGGCCCGATCCTTGATTATAAAAGAAATAGAATTATCGACTTAATACGGCGAAGGACACAGAGTTTGAAGGAGTAAATAAGAGTAATCTGAGTTTCAATTTTGAAAATGAGTTAAGTAAAGTGAAAATTCCTGTTCCTTTGATAGAACTAATAAAAATCCCTTCATTTAGAGATCCTACTTATAGGATGCTTAAAACACAGGTTAATGAAATTCCTTCTGATATTATAAACCTACAGGATGAGCATCCTACCATTTTTGTTGGTTCTTCCTCACCTGATTAGCTTGAAAAGAAAGCAGATTTTCCTCCTCCCTTTTATGTTACCTTAACAGTTCATGAGAAATTACTACATAATTGTCTATTAGGATTTGGAGCTTCTCATAACCTTATGCCCAAAGTTATCATGGAGGCCTTAGGTTTGAGTGTTACTAGACATTATCGTGATTTATTTTCTTTTTACTCAAGATTTGTTCAATGTTTAGGAGTGATTAAAGATCCTGTTGTAAATCTTGCAAAATTTCCCATGAAGAGTGTTATGATGGATTTGGTTGTTGCTAATATTGCACCTAAGTTTGGTATGTTACTTTCAAGGTCTTGGGAAAAAAGAGTGGGGCGTACATTACAAATGGATTTGTCCTTTGCAACTATTCCAATATTTGGAGGTTGAATACAGAAGGTTATGCTGAGAAGTGCAGTTGGCTTACTTGGTAAGTGACAACAATAATCCGACAAATCATCCCATTTATGTTGTGGAAGAAGATTTGGGATCCTGTATGTTGCATTTGAGTAATGAAGAAACATCTGGTCTTCTGCAAGTAGAGAAGAAAGAACCAACAAACCATGGTACTGAAAAGAAAGATGAATTATGGAAAATGTACTTTGATGGTTCTTCATCTAAGGAAGGAGCAAGAGCTGGAATTGTTCTCATTTCTCCTGAAGGAGAAAATGTTTGTCTTATGTATAAATTGGAATTCCAGACAACTAATAATACAATAGAATATGAAGCATTGGTACTGGGAATGAGAGCTACAAAGCATTTGGGAATTCAAGAGTTGGCTGTTTTTGGCGACTCCGAGTTAGTGGTTCAGCAGGTCAGAAATGTTTATCAGGTAATGAAGAAAAAATTAAAAGTATATAGGAATGAAGTATGGGATTTAATAGATAATTTCTTTTTAGCATTTAATATTTCTTTCATTCCTAGAGATCAAAATCAGACAGCTGACTCTTTGGCACTAGCAGCAACATTTTTCAGAGTCCCGCAAAATACTCAACTCAGGTATCCAATTGAAGTCAAGCATAGGCCTTCCATTCCTGATAACATAAAGCATTGGAGAGTGTTTCAGAATGATTTGGAGATTAAAAAATTCTTGGAGTTAACAGGTGAGTTTTCTACTTCTCAAATTGATGAAGAACAAGATGATGATATGAATGAACTTCTGTCTTTTCCAGAACAGACAATTGCTGATCCTCATATTATTGAACTTGAAGGAAATTTTATGACAAAAGGTTTAGTTCCACTGGAAAGTTTGTTTCTTAAAAATGATACTTTAGAAAAACCAGCTATACAATATTCTGAGGAAAATTTTAGTAGCTATAATATTGGAACTTAAAGTGAGCCTAAATTCATTAAAATTTCTAAGCTGCTAACAAAAGACAGTAAAAAAATGTATATAGATTTGCTTAAGAAGTTTGTGGATATATTTGCTTGGTCATATGAGGATCTCAAAACATATGATACTAGTACTATCCAACATAAGATTCCTTTAAGACCTGATACAAAACCTTTCCGACAGAAACTCAGAAGAATTAATCCAGCATTATTACCAGTCATTGAAAAAGAGGCGAAAAAAATGTTGGATGCAAAATTTATTGTACCTCTTCGGTATTCCACTTGGGTTGAATATATTGTTCCTGTTTGTAAGAAAAATGGTGAGATTAGGTTATGTGTTGATTTTCATAACCTAAACAAATCTTCTTTGAAAGTAATTAACCTATTCCTAAGATAGATCAAATTTTACAAAGGGTAGTTCGACCTCAGAGGATATCAATGATAGATGGGTTCTTAGGGTACAACCAATTTTCTGTTTATCTAGAGAATATGGAGAAAACTGCTTTTACCACCCCTTGGAGAACCTTTATGTATGATAAAATTCCTTTTGGTTTAATGAATGCGGGTGAAACTTTTCAAAAGGCTATGTACATAGCAAGAGAGAAGTTTGTTGTGATCTATTTGGATGACATAACAATGTTTTCAAATTCAAATGAGAGTCATATTAGGCACCTTGAACAAATCTTTTTGAAATGCAAGAAGTTTGCTTTATCTCTGAATCCAAGGAAATCTCATTTTTCAATGCAGGAAGGAAAAATTCTGGGTCATATTGTTTCAACAGACAATATCACGATTGATCCAGAACGTGTGAAAGCAATTATGAAGATTTATATCCCAAGGAATAAAACAAAATTCAATCTTTTATTGGGAAAATTAATTTTCTCAGATGGTTTATTCCTAACTTTGCAGAGATTGTTAAACAAATAACAAAGATGTTGAGAAAGGATCAAGCAGTGAAGTGGACTCCAGAAGCAAAATTTTCTTTTGAAAAAATAAAACAAGCTCCCACAGAAGAACCTATTTTGGTAAGTCCTGATTTTTCTAAGGGATTTATTACTTTTCTTTTGATTCTGATGCAATTTAGCATTAGTACTGTTACAAAAGATTGCAGCAGGTCTTGAGCAACCTATTTCATTTTTTAGTAAAGTATTGAGGGACTCAGAACTAAAGTACAATATTTTGGAAAAACATGCTTATGCACTTGTTAAAGCTTTTAAGTTTTTCAGGATTTACTTGTTACATTAAAAAACGGTGGCATATATTCCAAATGCAACAGTAAGAGAGATATTAACACAGCCTAATTCTGAAGGGAAAAGGGGTCGTTGGATTACAAAAATAATGGAATATGATGTTGATATCAAGCCAACTAAACTTGTCAAAGGACAAGGTTTAGCTAAAATTTTCGCTGATTCCAATTGTCGGGATTTAGGGCTTCATTTGGTAGAAAATCAATCAATGGAGGAGGGGTTACTAGTAGGACAAATTAATGAACAGATTTATGACAAATATGCTGACTCTTTATGGTATAGCAATATAATTTATTTTCTATTATTTCTGCGATGTCCTCCTAATGTAACCAAAAGTGAATATAGATCATTAAAGCTTAGATCCATGAAATATGTTTTGATTGACCAAATTTTGTACTGGAAAGACCTTGGAGGTATGTTACTGAAATGCTTGAATAGGCCATGGGGGATCATGTGGAGGTCATATGTATTGGAAAGCCACAACATATAAAATATTAAGGGCATAGTTTTATTGGCCCACTTTGTTTAATGATGTGTATTTGCAAGTGAAGTCTTGTATTGAATGTCAAAAGTTTGTTGGGAAACATAAGTTGCAATCTTTGCCTCTAAAACCCATTTATAGCAATTTTCCTTTAAAAAAATGGGGTTTATATTTTATAGGAGAGATTCATCCTTCTTTAAGTGGGAAACATAAATGGATCCTTACAACCACTGAAGTTTTCACTAAATGGGTGGAAGCAATTCCTACCAGGAGAGCAACAGATGAGGTGATAATTTTTTTTTTTGCAGGAAAACATATTGAGTAGGTTTGGATGTACAAGAGAATTGATGAGTGATAATGGTCCAGAATTCAAATTGAAATCCATGGTTAATTTTTGTGAAAGAAATGGAATTATACTTAAGAATTCCACACCACATTACCCCCAGGGCAATGGTTTAGCAGAGTCTACAAATAAAAAAATTATTAGCGGTATTAACAAGATGTTATCTTAGAAAAATAAGACTTGGGATAAAATGCTAAACTATGCTCTATGGGATGATCAAGTCACAACAAAAAACACCATTGATACATCTCCTTTTCAGTTATTATATGGTGCAGATGCAAAATTTCCTGTGTAGTTAAGTTTTCCAGTTGTGAAATTGTTACAGGATTTAAGAGAAGAACCAAATGCAGTGAGCGGGAGGATGTTTCAGATTGTGCACTTGCAACAAGAAAGGGAAGCTCTGATTAAGAAGGCTGAATTGTTCAATAAAAAAGTCAAAGAAAGATTTGATTGAAGAGCCAAAGAAGATAATTTCATGGAGAATGATATGGTGCTTAGATGGGATGCATGTAGAAATGAAAAGGGAAAACATCATAAGTTTGATAATATGTGATATGGTCCTTTTAAAATTGCCAAAATATTGGGAGACAATACATTTATACTACAAAAATTGGAAGGTGAGGAAATTCTAGGCCCTGTGAATGGGCTGCTTTTGAAAAACATTTGCACAGTTTGAAGTCAAGGGAAGGTTCACTTCATTGTATATATTAGTATAGTTTCGTGTTTTGAATAAATAATCCTACCCAATGGATTGTATATAGCTTACAGTTTATTTGAGTTTATTAAGTTTCATGTTCAACTAAGGCACTTGGTCTATAGTTCTTGGCAGATCATAGGGAAAATCCATCCCCAAATGGAGCTAGATGTTGGTACTAGGTTTGTCAACCTTAGTTTAAACTTTGGCCTTGGGAAAGTTTAGGGTTCTCTTGATTGTTTCCTTGTATATACTTTGCTAATTATATCTGTTAGATTATAAGTTTATAAATTTGGCTCATAGTTTTATTTAAATATATATTCTTAAACTTCCATTATATGGTATAATGGGGTTAAATACTTTTCATTTTCATAATGTTTATATTCTGGCAGCTTATTTAATTCTTGAAGGTTTGGAGAGCTGCTAAATCATTATTAAACATGTTTAGACTATAATCACGGGATTAAATGATGAAATGGAATGTTGAATACATGGAAGCATATTGTTGTACAAAATAGATGTTTCATTATGAAATATGACAGGTATGGACAAACCATCATAGCAGGTAATCATGGTTGTACTAGGATGTTGATATTCATTATATCACGATCTTGGTATATGCTGCATTTATTGTTTGAGCAGGGTTTCAAGGTCTGGTGGAGTTTTTCACAATTTGCATTTGACAACATGAAAAAGACAAGCGGCCAACCGCACAGGTTTGAATCCAATGATACAAAATGGAAAATAGAACATCCACAATGTGTAGAGATGCTAAGGAATGTAGGATGGTTTGTATGTTTTGAGAAAATTACAGGGTTTAATATGAAGGTTTCTACAGAGTTTGCAAGAAGATTCATAGGCATGAGGGTTGAGTTTGATAGTATCAATTTTGAGATCTTCGAGCAGTTTATAGCAGAAGCTATTGGGTTGTCCACTGAAGGAGAAAAACGGTTCAAGAGATTACCTTTTCAAGTGGATTTAAAGCTTTTTCTACGTCCTGGTTTTGAAAATATAGACTAGAGCCAGGGAATTCCTAGAGATTGTTTGAAATAAGAATGACGATAGGTTCTTGCTATTATTCAAAAGTATGTAACCTGCAAGGGTAGATTTGCAACTATATATTAATATCACACGAGGTTTTGGTTGCACGTTGCAGGGATTTCAAAGTTAAATTTTCCTTTTTATTTGTTCAAGAGTCTATAAAAAATGTTGGCCAGGGTTAAAAACCATTTGGATTATACTTCCCATAGTGTATTCCATCACGGTTTGATAAAACTGTTGACCGATAAGGAGCTAGATAAAAGAACATGCATTTGGTCACATTTTATGTTCTAGTCTGGTTTTTCTACTAGAGAGAAACATCAAGGAAATAAATAGGAAAAAATGAAGTTAAGAAGCAACAAACATAAGGAAAATGTGATTAAGTCATGAAAGAAGGTTGAAAATTCAGGGTTTTTAAATGAGCTAACTCAGATGGAAGAAAGGGTTGAAGAAATGGAAGTGGCTATTAGTTCCCCAAGTGTTGCAGAGGAAGAAAATGGAACTACAAGATTGCAACAACCAGAAACCCCAGTCATCAATAAAACTTATGCCATAGTTAAAAGTTTAGAGGCAGAAACATGGAGACATAAAACTAGACCTACAAATAAACTACGCTGAACATGAAGAATATATTGAACCTTAAGTGGCAGAAATAAAAGTTAATTGAGATTGATGAATTCACTAGTGAAGAGGAATCCCAGGAAAATAAAATTGAAGGTATGATTTCGAAGGATTTAAAGAATATAGAAGAAAACATCAAATCCATTCCAAATATTGCAGCAGATAAAGGTAAAGGAGTGATGCCGTCATTGAGTAAAGAAACTACTAGGTAATAGTTATGCATGGAAGAAGTTATAGAATATATTTAGAATTGCAAAGTTTCAGATGAAGAAAATGTGGATATATGTTCTGATAAGACTGTAAACCTTGAATATGAGAATGAATAGGGAGCAGAAGAAACATAGATTTTCAATCTCAAGAAATCCTTGCATCATTACCAAAAACAAAATGTACATTTGAACCATATAAATGATCAGTTGGTCAAATCAAACGGTATGATAATACATGATTTAGAAGAAATGAATACTTATTGTGTTGAATTAGTAAAGGTTTCGGAAGAGGCTGTTAAAAGAAGGAATCTAGCTCAGCAAGCAAATTCTGAATTAATGGAGTAGAATTAGAAACTAAAGGATCAATTATCAGCCTTGGAGATATAATTAGCTTGACTTCAAAAGATGTCTCAAGATATGGATGGTTTAACCATCTTAGCGGAAGCTGCTCGGAAATTGTGACAGGTTGGCTCAAGTTGGTGACTCATAAGACAGTTGGTTAATTTTGATTGAAGAAGTTTTGAAATAGATCTATTTTGTAATTAGGTGGCAATATTTTATGTTTAAGTTTGTTAAAATATTTCTATTTTAGGTTTTTCGATCGTATGTTTTTGCTCCAAAGATAATGTCAAACTTTTCTAGTCCTACATGTATGGATCTACAGATACTCTTGAGGAGAGGTTATTTTTGTATAAAGATAATAGTTTGAATTAGGAAAGGGGTTGGACTAATAACAAGGGAGTCAGATAGTTTTGGACATCTTTCAGATATGAACTCTGTTAAAAGCTGTAAGTGTATATTGAAAGTTAAATAAAGAATTAAATATTATGTGATCCAGTTTATGATTTATTTTTATATAGATATTGTTTATCCCTATAATGAATTTTATGATGGGTGATTTTATTATCCTAGTTTATCATTATACATGCCAATGTCTGTCATGCTTTCTACAAAATGTCTTTCTGTCTAAAAAATATCATTATGTATATGAATAATTGTTTGTAATCATATAATACTTTATTTACTGGTTCATACCTTGTTTTCTATCCGTATTGGATTTTCATTATACTTTTATGGGTCTGCAGTTTAGTTTTGAGCTTGTCTATATACCTTAACTTCTACCTTTGTTATTATACACCACAAGACTTGAATAATTAAACCTTAAATCCTTTTCAAACCTTACTGAGATGTCTGGGCTTTGTACATTGTAGTCTAGTACAAACTCCGGTACCAACACATGGCACATGGTGCTTGAGCTATTTCCTCAACAACATTTTTGTTATGAGCAACTCATGCATTAGGATTATGCATTGTTCTACATAGATCACTTTTGGGGGTTTGTGGTACTATGTCTGTGGTTGGTTTGTTAATGGTGAGAGAACAACTTGGATGTGATTCTGATTGATCCAATATACTAGGAAGGACATAATAAGAATGATATATCATTTGAATGTTCACCTCATGATCACACATGAAGACATTGGCATTGTGATCATTTCCCTCTTGTGGGAATTTTGACTGGTTTCCCCCTGGAGGAGGTACCAACATTATAGAAACCGTTTGATGATGGTGCTTCAAAAAAGGTTGCATCAATACAACATATTTTTTTTTCCAACTATCTTGATATGGATTCAATGCATACCCCTTCCCAAAGTTAGCATTATGCTTACTCTTGTGTTTCTTCTTCTTTCCTCAAAGTTCTATGGATTGAACTATGAGAATTTCAGGAGTTTGGGAAGGATTAACATTGTGCTTACCCTTGTACTTCTTCTTCTTTCCCCTAAGGTACATGGATTGAAATATGAGTGTTTTAGAAGTTTGGGAAGGCTTAGCATGTTGTTGCATATCTTGGCCAACTATAGGTTCCAAAGTCTGAACAAATATTTTTCCCATTTGTTGTGTAATCTATTCAAGTTGGTTGATGGAACTCATGATACCATTAGCATGAGGTCTTTTTGGTTGCCTAGATGGATCAAATGCATGTCTTATAGGCTGGTTCCTAAAAGAGTGGTTACTTTGTAGAACCTCACCACTCCATTGTGGAATGGGATTCATGGGTGGATCTCCCCCTTGCGAGGTTAGACTCCAAGGAGATTGGATATTTCTTGGAATCTGACCACACCATTGATGAATGGGTAGATTCCCCCCTTGTGGGGTTAGAATCCAATGAGAATGGTTATTTACTAGAATCTGAACACACCATTTATGAATGGCTAGATTCCCCCCCTTACGAGGTTAGACTCCAGTGAGATTGGTTATTTCCTAGAATTTGACCACACCATTTAGGTGGTCTCTCAATTTGAATAGTATACCAAGGTGATTTTCCCCCTTGTGAAGGATTCTCCCAAGAATATTGGGTAATTCTTGGAACATGATCAATGGGTGGATTGACTCCTGATGGAGTTAGGTCTCGAGAAGATTGGTTGCTTACTAAAACCTGACCACTGGGTGGATTGCCTCTTAATGGAGTTGGGTCCCAAGAAGATTGGTTACTTACTAGAACCCGATCATTCCCTTGATTCCATGCTTGGTTTTTATTGGAATTCCAAGGTATGTTTCCTCCTTGCAGAGGTTGGATCCCAAAAGATTGGTTACTTTCTGAAACTTGACCACTCCATTGCGGAATGGGGTTGATAGGTGAATTTCCCCTAGGCATTGTGCTAGGATAAATCAAGAGAATAACCCTTCGGGGAATTTCCTCCCATTGGTGAAGGATAATTACAATTGGCATTTGTGTTCCAGGATGCATGATTTCTACCAGGAATATTAACATTCCATGGTAAATTTCCCCCTTGTAGAAGTTGGATCCAAAAAGATTGATTTATTCCTAAATATTAACCACTCCATTCTAGAATGGGGTTGATAGGTGGACTTACCCTATGCATTGTTCTAGGATAAATAATAGGATTATCTTCTGAGGCATTTCCTGCCATCAACAGAGGATAATTCCAATTAGCATTTGTGTTCCAAGATGCATAATTTCCACCAGGAATATTAACACTCCATGGTAAAGGGTTTCCCATAGAAGTAGAACCTAGACAACTATTATGTGTGACAAGAGGATTTTGATAATCTCCCACAACCATTTTAGGCTGCATTGATGTGGTCCCTTGAACTCCGGACGAAGCCAAAGGGTCAAGTGTAATGTTTCTCATATTATTCCAATTTAAAAAAAGACTAACTAGTGACTCACTTTCCGTAAGTATGACTGATTTTAAAGGATGTGATAAGGGTGGATTTACGTAAGAAAATGTGTGATATCCTATTTTTTCAATTTCAACTAAAGTAAGATCATAAATTCTATCTTTGTTTCATCCATGATGTGACAATTTTTGAGAATTGATTTGACGTTGTTCTTCTCTAGTAACATTTTATTGGGTTTATAAGTAGTTCAGTTTCAAAGTCACAAAGGTGTGGTTCATATATCTATCTCCACAATGTAGTGGGTCCCTCAAACTTGGGTAACTTGCCTCACTTCCACCTTGACGGGTGAATCAAGAGATTAAGCACTATGAAGTTTAATAAAAGGATTTGTTTATAAGAGTATATCAAAATTCAGTCAAACAATCCTAAAAGAAACTAGAATCAACAAAAATCAAAGAGTCCACGTGTCTAAAAAAGTCGTAAAATATTCAACAATGAAATTATTTCCAAAGAACTGAAGTTCAGTGAAAAACAAAATTTAGAGGGCCTTCCAAAACTAGTAGCTCCTGAGGGACATCACGCTTAAAAAATTGCTGAATAATGAAGGTATGAGAAATAGTTACACTGTTCTTCAATCACCAAGGGTTCAAGTGTTAGCTCTTGGATACTCACCTTCCCAAGGAGCTGAAACTACCTTGTGTATGTCTTAGGTATTGTAAGTTCCCCCACTCACAAAAACTTGTGTGATTCCCTAGGAAAAGAAAATATGGTTAGCACTTCACAATCGATGGCCAGGTAGGATAACTCACATAGACTAGATATCTCAAGAAAGTGATGTCTCCCCAAGGAATTTTCACTTAACTAAAATATTGTTATGTGCTCATTTACCACCAAATAAGGAAGAGGGGGGTACCACCCTTACTAATTTAGATCGACCTCGTGGTTAATGCATGTACTAGAAATGCTTCTTGGAATGCACTCTTTTCTACTAATGGATTTGATTCTCTTTAATCAATACTAGTTTCAAAGTTTTGTGGCCTTGGAGTGTTAACTCTCCAATTTTATTCCAAGTCCCTAGCCTAATCTATGTTGGTGATATAAAAAAGAATCTTGATAGATTTTAGATTAAGCATTTATTTTAGGGTAGTTTGCTTAGTTTCAAGGAGTGATGGTGAAACTGGTGGTGTTTGTGACTCAAAATGCTGGACCAATCAAATGAACAATGCTCACTACTCTTTCCTTTATTTCAATGGAATTCTATATTATGGAAGAATAAGAGGTTCTTTGAGATCATTCAAATATGCAACTTACAAAATAGAATCACTTTTACAAATTTAAATAAAGAAGTTTTCAATTTCTTAGCAAGGGTTCAAGAGGTTGGCTTCAAACATAAGATGTATTCAATTTTCTTCAACTTTCACTAATTGGAAATGGAAATTTTTTGAATGTTCAATGTTTTTCCTGTTTCTAATAAGTCTCTCAAATTGATGTTTAAATGTAGGGTTGTGAATCAATTTTTATTTTTCAATTGCATTATGTTTTCTTTCTAAATGTTGAATTTAATGTTCCAAATCAATGGTTTGAAAATCAATGAAAAATTTTAAATATCTTTTGAAATCCTAAAAATGACAAGCATTTACACTTGAGATACACTTTCTATTTCACATGACCACCCGAAAGCGCAAGTGAAGAGGATACTCGTGGTTCGACAATATAATTCAAAACTTCAAAATGTTCCTATTACACTTGAGATCCCTGTTTCTCGTTCATAGGACCACTAGAAGGCGTAAGTGAAGATGATACGTAGGGTTCAAAATTCTGCTAAAAAATAATCCTAGACTATTACACTTGATATCCCTATTTCTCTTTCACAAGATTTCCTGAAGATGTGAGTGAAGAGGATACATAGGGCTCAAAGACAACTTATATCAAGAATTTTGAAAATAACGAATAAGGTCCTCTCATTGTGTTTGTACTGATCTTAAGTGATAGGTCTGTATTTTTGAGAATTTATGTGAATTTAATTTAAATGATGGTCTTAAATGTTTCTTAGTTGTGATTCCAATTTGTGTGGAAGGTCAGAAAGTTCACGTGACTTAAAAATACATGGTTTAAAAGTTCATAAATTGAAACAATGTGTCATGTCCTTCAATTTTTTTAACAATTTCCTTATGCAAATATGTGATTAAAAGGACCAAATTAGACAAAATTTTATACCTTCAAGAATTAAATAAAGAACCTAAATGGTAAACATGTCATAAACTTTCATATCTAATCTTTCTTTTAAAGAAAATGTGAACAATGATAAAAAAACTACTACTCAAAGTGTTTTTTCCTAGATTTTTAAGGAGGTTTCCAAGCCTTCCAAATTCAAGGGAAAACAACCCTAAATCATTCAAAAATTCTCCTAAAAGTTCTTAATAGGCCTCAACAAATGTGTTGGCTGTCAACTAAGGTTCTGTAAAGTCTAAAATGAACTCAATCCAAGGAAGAAAATTTGTGGTCTGAACGATTTTCAATCTCAAGCCAAATGTACACAAAACTTTAAAATCCTTCAAAAACTCCCTAAATCCTGATAAAAGAGAGGTACATACTCTCTAAAACATTTGTTAGAGGATATAAAAGACATCTAATGTAGAAAAAACAAAGCTAAATGGTCCAAAACTGAAGATTCAACCATAAAAACAAAACAAGATCCGTGACTCTTCCTTACTGTGGTTGGCAGACCGTTGTATTGATGCACAAAGTGTCACTAGCACACATAGGTGATTCCAACAGGGAATCAGGGGAGGCAGGCACTTTTTTTATGCTATAAAAGGAAAAACCAATATCTTGACCCAAATTTCCTGGAAAATTAAAAATTAAGGGTGAAATCAGGCCAGTTTTGAACTCAAGAGCTGAAATAAAGCTTTGTGAGACCAATATAAGGCATGCATTAAAATATTTAAACATAAGAAACACCCAAACAAGGTGAAAAACTCAATAAAACAAGAAGTCAAGAGAAAAACCCCCTAGCTCCCCAGTATGGTCGCCAATCTGTTAGTGGAGTGTTCTACAACTGAAGCTATATCATACTCTCTTATTTCTATGTGGTGGGTGAAGTCCAATCTACAGAAAGGAAATCAATTAGCACAATAATCCTAAGATATTAAACCTTCTTTGATGGAGTTTGAGAAGGGGAGGAAGAGAGAAGAATACCTCTTGTATCCTTGACGTTTGATGGAGTTCCTTGAATATCCTTTACACATGCAAATCTCACCATAAAATGCTTCCTACTATCCTACCAAACTATATTTAAGAAATATAGGTTATATCTAATTGCCTACCAATTCTACAACAACATGAAACTTGAAGGGAAAACATTGAACAAGAATTGGGAAGAAAACTGAATTGATTCATAATAGATGAACACAGAGAAATACTTACAACCCTTAAAAGTCCCTTCCTTCTCCATATCATATACCTACTCCTCTACCATCCATGCCTTCAATGCCCAAAAACCTTTTTAGTAGAAAAGTAATTTCTAGCCCTCAATTCCTCCAGCATGCTTTTACTCTCCAATTTGTCTCTTCTAATTCACCTCATATGCCTTCTTTATATAGCATTGGATTTTGTGCACCCAATAACTTAACCATGAATGTGGGATTAATATTTTTGAAGCTTTTTTATTGTTTTCTTTAAAAAAAGCCACTTTACCTAGTTTTTTAGGCATTAAAATTGATTTTCAGTATTTCTAGGACAATTAATTCCCATGTTAGGCATTTTTTCCATTGTATGAGTTATAGGAACTAGGTTTTGGCCTTTAAGTGGTCATGGAATTGGCCTCTTTAAAGCCACCTTTGTCTTCAAACATTTCTTCCTTTGTGGAAGTAGTGGTTAAATGAGAGATTGAAGATCTCAATTGTTCCAAAATTCTGATCTTTGTGTTGTGGGAAAAACATATAAATATCTTTTCAGACCAACAATCTTAAGGGTGTTAATTTTATTGTTAACACTCTCTTCCTCAAATTCCTTGATTTAATTGCAATTTATCTAGTAGAAGGAAAATAGCTTGTAGCATAGGTTATAGTAGAGGTTTTTAGTGTTACAAGATTGGCCAAAATTGTCAAAAAAACCTTTGTTACAACCTCCACCAATGGTATTGAATGCTTTGGAGGAGGTTTTTATGAAAAATTATTATAATTAAAAAAAATTGGCGGTCAAAGGCTTTAGGAAAGGTTTTTTCATTGGTGTGCTTTATTGATGTAAGCACATTGGTGCTAACAAATACAAAACACACCAGTGCATTTAAATACAAACAAGCACCAATGTGTAACTAAATTTTAGTGGCACTAGTGCTTTATAACACTATACGCACTGGTAAGTTTACAAGAAATATTGCACCGATTCTTATGAACTCCTATAACACCCTGACACTATAAGGGAAGCAAAATGCACCTATCAATTTTGATGGGATGTTTGCATTCAATACATTTTTACATTCAGTGGTGTGGTTACGATATATTGGAGCACCAATGCACTTATATAAAGAAAGCACTTGGGCGTAATAAAAGTGCATCTGGGCATGTAGCGAGTAGATTGTTGCACCAATGTGCTTTTTAAAAAAATACACAGGTGCTACTTTTACTTAAATGCACGAGTGCAATTAAAATGATCAAAAGCATCGGTAATCATTTTCTCTTTGGTGAACAATGATTGGTGACGATACACTAAAATATATGTATTCTTTTTTATTTTTTAATTCCATACTCTCCAGAAATTGAAATATTTTTAATAATAATATTCATATCATTTTAATTTTAATTATTGCGCTTAGAGATGATGTTTGGATTAATTTTTTATATAATCCGTTTTCTCATTGATTGTAATATTTAATCGGCAATGTAATATTTCATAATGACATTGGACAATGCAATAGAATATGAAACTTTATTTTATTATTTATGTTGGGAACATAATCCTTGGTGTTAGGATTATTGTGCATCATTCATGTGCAAGGAAGATCATATGTCTAGGAGAAGACCAAGAGTCTCTCAGGAGTCTAAGAGTCCACTTGGGAGATGAACCCAAGGGGCATTATCATTGTATATATTTACATCCAATTAAAGAGAATAATGTGCTTCACGCTTATCTATTTTTGTATTCATTGTTATTCTTCTTCTCTATTTGGATCGTGTTCAACCAATCATTTATTTTCCCATTTGGGGCACCTAACAATGTTATGAGAGCCAGGTTGGATCTAAGGCTCATGCCATTTTTCAGAGATTTCGTCACTTCTTCATGCATTCCTTGCCATATTATCTACTAAATTTGTTGACCTGCCTTCTTCCCTCAGTCCTCAAACCTACATACTCATCTATGACAGAATTGTTTGTCACCCTGGCCATAAGTCCTCCTTAGTACTGCAAGGATGAACCATGTTCCTAATCCTGCTTAGTATCAACATGCGTATCTGATCCTCCTTAGAATTCCAACTCTACATAATGATTTCTTGAATGCTTCTCTGAAACATTCATCACATTCTTAGCATTTACACAAACCCTAATTCTCATGAATCCAATTCCCTTGTGTGATTTATAATCCTAGTCATCTCTCCGTCCTTCTTTCCATGTCACAAGTCTTCGATAGTATTGTGGGTTATAATTGTTGAGTGATATACCTCGACCTCATAATTGTTCTTTGCATGACCTCTCCCTCCTAGCCCACAATTTGATAGGGTTTCCACATGCACAAGTAACACTCTCTTCCCTGAGCACAACTCTCACACATACCTCTATCGAGCCGTGTGTAGTTGTTCCAGTGTGAAAACACTCTTGATGAATGGAATCTCTCCATATCTTTGGGTACTCCATTTATCAAATCAAGACCATGATCGTGGGATCTCTAAAAATGATAAGTGGAGCATGACTGTGTTGACATATTTCCATTTCATTGAGATATATATTGTGGAGACGTCCTTGTGATGGAAGTGACCTAGAGCATTGGATAAATGAAACGTTGAAAACTACCTCTTCAAGTAGCATTATATTTTTATAAATCATTGGAGGAATTTATATAGAAAGGATTTATACAACTGTGACCTCTCTAATGATGAGTTGTGATCTCTATATTGGAGTTGCATTGAAGTGTGAATATTACCATGATGAATCATTGGTGATAGTGTTGGTGAAGACTCCAATCATTAAAGACTATTAATTTATATCGTTGCACATTACTTTGCATTAGAGACATATCTATCTACATAAATATTGTGACTAGTGCTATTCTGCGGTTTGGAATGAAAACCCAAACTCTTTGAAAATTGTGGATGTGTTCTCCATCCAATGTTCCACTCCTTGGCTGCCTATGAACTCTGTGGAGAATCTAAGCTATGGTGAGTTGAATAATATTGCATGAAGTGAACCCTATCCCATGATGAACAACATTGGATTATTGATTTTGTTGCTACAACATCTCTCACACTATTGTTGTGTTTTTGTTGGTACTTTATAGAGGACCACCATGGAATATTGTGTAAGTTGGAGTGCAACACTTACAGCTAATCTTTTCATTGTCAAGTTCTTTTTTTCTTCCTGACATATGGAAATGTTGTAAGAGAATACTATATACTTATTATAGTGGGAAATATTAAGCAGTAACACATAATTCTATGCAAGTTCTAGTTTCTATTGAACAAAGGAAGAGTCATGAATATCTTTATTCTTTTTTAACTTTTCCATGATATATTCTTGGAACTGTGCTTTATTGGCATTACCAATATGTGTACACACTTCCCTCAAGAGATTCTTATAGATTCTAATATTGTGAAGTGCATGGCTATCTCTCCCACTGTGTGGTATGTCGAATTCTATACATTTTTAGTTTTGGAGGTTGTACAAAGGCCTTTGGCCAACTCTATTGGGAGTTGGACCTAATATAGCTATTATCTTATGTGTTTATGAGAGTCTTAAATCTGCTTGGAAGTGTGAGAGTCATTAATATTCACATGTGGAAATTAGCTTCACATGTGGTAGTTTTATCCTTTCAAGTGTTTCATCCTTGACGACGACATTTCTACTTGATTTGGTCAATAATGCACTAGTAGGTGTAGGTGGACGTGCTCATGTATACAACTTGGGACTTTGTGGCATAGTCAAATTCATAAATTAGAGACCAAAGTACCTCATGGTTGTTCCAAATGTTGGTATTGTGAAAGTGCTTTTTATCAAAGGAATTTGAAGGAATGGAATATTTTTTGAGGTTGTTTCCTGCACCATCTATCTAAAGGAGGATGATAAAATATCTTGAAGTCCTAACATATTTCAAATTTGAGGTATATGAAATTATTTACCAAGCTATATATTAGATAAATGCCAGCTATACATTTCAAAGATGTATTTGTATGCTTGAGGGTGAATCTTTGTATGTAGTTTGAAACCCTAATTTCATGTGGGTGAAAGATACAAAATCCTAAGTTGATGTATGGCATTTTTTCCAAACGTTTTGGTGGTGTTGAATTAGTATTTGGATACTAATAATCTTGGAGGGTTAACCTTTCATTACCAATGGGGTTTTATGCTCAGAGAGCACATATTCATATGATTGTTTGTAAATCAAAGACTGTGTTGTAGAAATAACACAATGACTACATAAGCAGTATAAGCATTGCATAAATAATAATGTTTATAGAAATTTTATAATGTCTGCAGATATATCATATGGTGTGCATAAACAAAAAGAAAATTTGTTGTATACATGCACCTCTTTGTTTTCCCAAGCATTGTTAAAATTGTAGGCACTATGAAAGTTGCAGTTGATCTTCTAGAGAAGTTTTTGGATTGGTGTGATGTTCCCATTTGAAAGATCCAAGCAAGTTTGCATTTGTTTCTATAGCTGCTCCAAAAGAAGAAATCTGTCATAATTTAAGAACTCGAGTATAACATATTCATAATTCAACAACCATAAGTGTAACTTTCATACAATTAATTTGTAAGTTATAGTGTATGTTTTTGGTACTTGTATATATGTTTTTTTTGTATAATACCTATTATCACTCCAAGAAACTCCTCTAGGTTGCAGCTCGAGGATGCCTGGTAACTTAAATGTTGTTTTTCTAACTGGATTAATTCAGATTACCCATCGGACCTCACACTCTCAAGACATGCACAAAATTCAATCAAAGATAAGGCTTTTAACTACCACTGTTCAGAGATTGGATAATAGGGTGAAAAGATGGAGAACTTACTATGCTGGCAGATTCATATATAAAACAATTACATATAAATGGCTAATCATAACAAGGAAAAGTACTTGCCATTCAACTCATCAACATATAGATAGGATAATAGCTACCAGACATTGAAGAACATGAATAAAACTGAATCACACATTCAGGCACAAGCACAAAATAGAAAAGATATGGAAGCTGAACATATGATAGAAAAAGAGCTTATATTAGGTCATGAATAATATGAGAAGCTTGATAATAATAATGGTCTATAGGTCCCTGAAGTCAAAACCTTGTTTCAAATAAGTCTTAGGCTTTATAGCCTTTACAAAAATAATCAAATACTGAAAAATTGGATTTTTTTTACTAAAAATAGCTAAAATCAATGTTTTTTGCAAAATTAGGTCAGAAACCCTAATTTAACTATTAGTCTATCTAACTTGAACTCTTGTTCACTCATAGAACCTTTTGACGACTGTAGTGGGTACTGAAGTAGAGCTGTAACCTATCATCTAATAGTTAAGCCACTGCTAGTAAAAACATCCTTGATTGTATCCTCAAAAACTGGAACATACCTCCTCCAATGGTGTTTATCAGCAAATTTCATCCTTGAGATAGTTATATTCGACAAACCTAGTTCTGTGTGCCAAAACATCTTTTTGCACCCTTTTCTGCTTTCGGTGGTGTTGGCACCTCAAAACTCCCTTTGATTTTGCAAAACTCAAAGGGGAACCTCCATAGAATTTTGTAAATAATTAAGATTTTACTTTTCTTCCATCTTATTGGCCTTGCTTTGGTAGGTGGTTTCTTGGATTTCTTTCGTGGATTCATTATCTGTGTGCATTTCTTGCTCTATGGCTCGATTTCATTATATGAAGATTGGGTGCTTTATTTCCTTGAGCTCTTCAAGTTAATGTTTCTGGTTACCCTTTTTTTGATGATTTTGCGTCTTCGTGATTATGATACTAAAACAATTAGTGAAAATTCAGAATCATCTAATTCTCATTACGTCATATTTACAAATTGTTTTATACATAATTTATCATTTTGTCGTTTTGAGTCATTTTATTTTCTGGTGGTTGAACAATACTTACATATTCTCATGCGCCTTTTATTGAGTTGATCTAGTGTTTCAATTTGAAGGAATGAAATTATCTTACCTTTTCGATAATCTTTTTAAGTAGCGATTTTTCATACTATAAAGAATTAATGAAATTTTGGCGGATGTTGAGAAATTGATTAATGACCTATTTTTATTTTTCAAATCTTAATATATATATATATAGGACACTATTTTTCATTTATGAAAATTGATACAAATCTTTTTATAAAGATATTTTATATAATAAAAAATGTTATTGTGAATGAACATCCACATTACTTGAACTATGGAATCTTTGCACTATCAACTACCATTCAATATAATGTTTCTCAACTTAAAAAAAAAAAAAATTCATAATTAAACACTTTTTATAAAGTGATTAATTTCATTAAAGAGACGTTCTATAAGTAGCCTAAAGTGAGATAATTTACACATGCATTATTAAAAATTATTTTGGTATTTTTGAAAAGTGTCCCCAAATTCAAAACAACCAGCATACTACTTCAACTCATTTTTAATATAATCACATTTAATTTGTAGTGCTGATATAAAAGTCAAGGTAAAGTAAATTTTAACATAGGGTTGGTTTTTTTTGGAATAGGACAAATTATATATCTATATATATTATTGAATAGAATCCTATTTCCTGATTTCAATGATTTGTTTGAAGTATAAATTAACGAAAGTTGAGAAACGAATTGCAAAAGGCATGGAAACCAAATATGCTTACAAATTTGGAAATAATATCTTGTCACCAGAATCCTAAAAAAGAGGCTATGTTTGAGCCCACCGCCAACTTAATATGAACAAAGTGCTACGGTTATTATGGCACATAAATTTCTGAAAGTAGTGAATTCTTTCCGTTAAAAATGGTTTACACTACTTAAAGGAGATTCTTTAAAACTTTATGATCTCTCGAATTTGTTGGAGAAAATATCACACGTTTTCTTGTAAAGAGAATTATGTCGGACCCATTTAAGATACAGTTGCACTCATCCACAAAATCTGGATTATCAATGATTCTTTTAGTTCGCCAGTGAGCTCGCCAAACAGTTAGCATTAAGAATGCAATACCAAGTCACCACAGCAAGAAATCAACCAACTTCCTCATTACCTAGATACTCCGTGAACATATGAATTTACCAGATTTACGAGCTTGAAACTCTTAAATAATTTACTTGGGATGCCTTTATTCGCAGCCACTAGTTTATTAAACCTTGAAGTGAAATGAAGATTTGTTTTATCTTTTTCTTATTTCAAAGGAAGTCTATTTGGGTCTAATCATTTATTTTGTTTTTGGGTGTGCAGGTTAAGAAGATAACCGAACCAGATTTCCGTCATTTTTTGAGTAACAATTTTCTGCAGCGAACTGCGGGCAAACTAAGAAGAAATAATAAAATCTACAACATGGGTTTTTTCCAAAAGATCCCCATTTACCAGAATCATGGGAAATTTACTGAAAATATTGAATGATTTAGGATATTTTTGGGGTGCTCTGAACACGTTTTCTCCCGTGGCGGCGAACACAGAAAATGAATTAAGTTTCTGTTTGTTTTATTGCTTATTTAAGAAATAGAAGACAAACAGTACTGGGAGAGGGGGGGAGATTTACAGTTCTGAAGGGTTGTTGCCAAAGAGCTGTAGGATATTCATTCTTTTGTAATTTTTATATTTCAGAGAAAGAACCAAAGAATCTCTCTTCTGGTGTTTCTGGATATCGATAGAAGTCTTGTATTATTTTTATTCAGGCGTAATTGAAACCAGAGATCACCGCAGTTGCAATCATCTTTGTATTCAGTTGAAGATTGTAATATTTTTCTTCCAAAATTGAATAGAATTCATTTAATACATTTTATACTCTTTCATAGATTGTCATTCTCTATTCAATTGATTACCTGGAAAGATTGCAAGCTTGACGTATAAATCATATGTGTAAGGATGTTAGTTAATCTTATGATATTAATGGACTTTGAATATTAATTGTTTGTTTAAACTTTGTTTTAAATAAATCAATTAATTAAAATCATTTTTTTTTATACGTCAAAACTATAAATCATGCTCCTACGCGCGCGATAGATTAGGTAGAGTTAATTAGATTTTAGTTTTATTTTGAAAGCTACAGTTTGGCAGCCATTAATCCTGTGTGATTTAGTAGCTGCTATAATCTGTGTGTGTTTCTAGCTCTTAAAATTTTCATATTATATTAATTATACATTTTATATTAGTTATATTACATCATCAGGGTTTGAATTTCAGTTTTCAAAAACTCATATCAATAACAATGAGACTCTCCTTAAGAGAGCAAAACATAGATTAGATTTAGTTTACTCTTTGAATCTATTAATTAGTTTAGGATTTTTTTTTTAAAGTTCAAGTAGTAAGACTCTCTTCTTGAGAGCAAATAAATAAAGGTAGCAAGGCCTTTATTCCCGCGAGATTTAGTCATTCCAAACACATTGAGGGCTATTTTAAGCGCTTTGTGTGGACTATTTCTCCTCAGTTGGCCAAGTCGGAAAATTCGGCCAACAAATGGTGCTAGAAGGAGGGTCGATTGGCAAGTAAGCCCTTTTGAGCTATTTCTTTTAAATTTTGATCTATTTTAAAAATGGCTCCTGTTACTATTTTAGAACATGCTTTCAGCATGCCTGGGCCTGCTGGAGGTATTTCTGAAAGTGCAGTAAATCTTTTGCAAAGGTTAAGTTTTGATGGAGAAGGTAAAATGACTGCTTTGAAACATCTCACTGAATTTATAGATATTTGTAACCATTATCGTATAGTGTGTGAGAGTAAGATTTGTAGGCTTTTTACTGTCACTTTCAAAAGAAGAATTTGAGGCTGGCTTGAAATGTTACCAGCTAAATCCATTCATTCATGGAAACATTTCATGGAGATGTTTATTGATGCGCATGAGGATTATAATTATTAAGAGTTGAGGTATGAGATCGGAAATCTTCGCAAACAAGAAGGTGAATCTACTAGTACTTTCTTTTCAAGATTTATGTCAATGCATTTTAGATTCCATGAGAAAGAACAACTTTCTGCAGAAGAAATAACAGATTTATTTTTATTTCTTGATTCTCATTCAACTTGATATGATCAAACAAATAATGATAAGCTTCAAATTGATGATATGCATATTGATGGTTGCATCACTTCATCGGTTAATATTGATTCAAGGTCTAATTTTATTGGTCCAAATTCTGACACTAAAATAGTTGAACATCAACAAATCTTAGGATCTTCTAATATACAATTTCAAGAACAAAAGAATTTAAATTCGACACTTACATTAAAAAATCATTCTCTTGTTCAAGCAATTGTAGGCGAAAAGGAATCAATGATTTTAGGATCTAAAATCAAATCTTTGGATGATAGTTGCATAAATCATGATTTTGCATTTTCTTCTTTTCAAATTGAACAAAATTATCTCATTCCTTCACAAAATGTATCAACAAATCAAAATATGGACAATTATTTTTCTCTTGAATCAGTTAATCAAAATTGTCCTATGAAAAGGGGAACATCTAATTTTCAACATTTGGAAAGTTATCATGCTTTATATCCGTATCTATTTATTGATTATAGTTCATGTCCAGATACTAATATACAAACAAATTTTCCACTATGGTTAGTTCCTATGCAAAGCGATTTGTTGTATAAGAATGAGGAAAATATTTCTATTCAAGATATTGATGATGAAAATAATTTGATAAATATTTCTCATGAATCTCATGTATACGATAGTATTAAAAAACCTAAGTTAGAAGATAAAACCATTTCTTATAATGTTTTAGATTTTGGCAATACTTATCTTTTCAATTGTAAATCAATTGAATCATCAAAATCACATGAATTCCAAAGGGAAAGTTCTCACTCTAAGGTAATGTCAAAATTTGATTTTCAAATTTATGATGATGATGCTTCCTTACAAAATATATCCTCTACTTTAACTTCTCCTGGATCCTTTGATCATAATCTCAACATGCCACTTTTTGATTACTATCCTGATGAATTTGCTATCACACATTCCATTGAATCTTCACGAGTTTTAGATCTCCTCCAATCTTCTTTTTATGATCCAATTTATGCATGGTTGGAAGAGTCATATTTTAAAAGATTTTCATGTCATTTTCTTCTTCCTTTTGTAAATATAAGTTCTAATTTAATACTTTCTATTTTTCAGTATGAAGCATTTCAATTCATATTATTAATATTGGATATGGTTTATTTTGTAGTATTACAAATGCTTCAATGGCTTCATTGACTTTTTGACTTTACCCGATTATGATTGTATATTTGATTTTAGTGTACATAAAATCAGACTAGGAATAAGATAGAGTAGTTTCTTTTCTTTTTTTTGCTTCTTGGTTTTTAGTTTTGATTTCACACACAACAGTAAATACGAAAATGTATATATTTATTAATAAGCTCAATAGTTTTCTGCTAAGGATAGATTGATCTCTACTTAATTTTTGGTCAAGTACACTTGGTTGGATTGACAAGTTAGAAAGCATTTTGAAGCAAGTGATACAATCGAAAATGCATGAATATGAGTATGGCCTTACATCAGGGAAGTGAATTCTTTATCTTATTTCCATTTCAAAATTTGTATACTTGTTATTTATCTTTTTAAACTTTGAAATATTGTAAAGTTTAGATATTGAATTTTTTTTTAATTGACTTAGAACCACAAACTCATCCTCGCATGCTTGTTCTACGTATTTTGATATTGATATTTAAAAAACAAAAAAACAAAAAACAAGTATTGAATTTTGAAATTAATTGTGAGAAATCATAAATTTACAATAATTGAGTAATGATAAATCTATTTATTAAAATTAATCATTAGGTTATTTTACACGATTGTGGGATGATGTCATTAATTATACACTTTTAGACTATATTTAAATTATTACATTGGCATTCATCAATTTATTTAAAATGTGTAGACTAGCCTTATGGTTATTTATTTTATCATTCAAATTTTCATTAAAAGTTTGATTTTCTCTTGAAATGAGTTTGCTAAATCAACTCCTTGAAATTTTTAAATCATTCATGCCAATTCCTGATTTTGCACATAAATATTGTTTTGATGAATATTTCTCTAAATTTTTAATCGATCATTTTTAAAAAAAATTAATAATTTAGGCTTTTTTATGAATACTTACCATATTTATAATTAAAGAAAAGTCTTATTTTCATATTATCACAACCACAAATTAAGATAAATATAATTGAGGGTATGAAAAATTGTTTTATAATTTCAGATCAATTAAATCTGTGTAAAATATGTTGATCTTCGATTTAAGAATTTTCTTTCATTCGATTATGATGCTTAGTGAAGTTGTGACATGGAATTAATAATGATTTGCACAAAAATTAATCATCAAAGAAAATTAATATTGAGTTTGGTTTGAGTTGATTGCTTTTTACTTTCACTTTTGAGACCTAGGTGATTAGATTTCTTATGACCTCCACCTTGTACATATTGACTAGATTTTGAGTTGATATCTTGGTTTTTGAAATAATTGGTTTCTTACAAGTCTTCTTTATTTCTTTGATTATCTTTGATTTAGAAGATTTTGTTATGACCATTTTCTTTTAGGTTTTTCATTTATTTTTGTTTTTTTCAAAATAAAGAGTTGTAATCATTACATCTTTCTCACTTTGTAATTATTCTCACAAAACTTTAACTTTTCATTTTTCCTTTTATAAATAATGATGAAGAAAAGGATTCGACTTACTCAATCTTCTCATCGATTAATTAAATGAGTCCTAGAAGAATGAAGAGATATTTTAATAATTGAATGATTCTGCAATATTCAAATATTTTCGAAACTTTACATCAATAATAAGTTTATGATACTTTTTGTGAAAATCACCATTTTGACATACGTATTATATTTGTGTCTCCTATTTTCCATTTTATATTGACATTTATTTAAACTTTAAATCTTTATATTATGGTCAATTTTAATATTAGGAGATTTGTCGTTATTTCTTACGCATGTTATAATTTTGTGTTTTTAAGTTATTTTGTATAGCTCATCACATAGAGAGTGATCATATCTTAAAATTTGTTTTTTGAGCTTATTTACCTTCTTTGACTCTCAGTTAAAGTTTCGATAAATTTTTCTTTTGGATTTCAATGCATACCTTTTGGTTGAATTTTGGATTTAATCGGATTCTATCTTTTTGAGTGTTTTGGTTCAATTAGTGATTTTTATTCTTAAAATTTGTTTGGTTGATTGGTTTCAGTAGTGAATTTAATATTTTTCAGCTTTTTGATTTTCTTCTTTGTTTTTAAGGGAGCATTGTAGATAAATAATACTTTGATGGCACACTGCTGGATGTCCATATATCTCTCTACTAATCAACCTGATATCTTTAAAAGAAATCATTGTAAGAAATTTCTTTCCATATCAAATATTCTTACTATGACTGAATCACTCCTAGCCTTGAAAAATTTCTTATGAACTTAGCTAATCAGTCAGTTGAACTCACGGTTATTATTCTTGAACTTTATTTTGAGAATGATATCATTAGCTAGGCAAGTTAACTTGTCAGGAAACTTTTCTCTCAGAATATTTATGAATCATTGGCATTAGTCATCTTTAAGCCTTCCATGTTATTATAGGGGTATTATCTGGATTTGTTTCTCATCCATTAGATTTTTTTTTTAAAACTAAACTAAACTTTGATTGAAGAATAGGAGGTCTCATTACGAGCCGACCTAATCATGATCATCAGCCCTGTCAGGGATAAGATCATTTCTGATCACCAGGGTGATGGCTCTTGGTCATAAGATCAAGGGACAGGAGGTCTCATCACGAGCCGGCTTGTTTATCTCTAACAGTTCTCGTGAATGATGCTATCAATATCTGGTTACCAAGCCAGGATAGTAGTCTTCAATCAAAGATATAATTAACATATTTAAAAAAAAAGAAAAAGAGAAAAACAAATTTTATCTTTCAGTTATTTATATTTAATGGATGGGGAACTTATCTAGATATCTTCTTAAGGTATGGATGCCATATCTTTACGTTGGTGTTATTTGATTATCCTTAGCTGTTGAGAAAGCATTCTTGATAAGGTTTATTTGCTATGCATATATTTAAAAGTCATTCATCTTTATGAAGTCTCTGAATAATAGTTGCGATAATTCATTTGATTGTAATAGTATTAAAGTTCAAACTTTACTATATAGGCTAGTGATAGGATAAAGTAATGTGGTGTGAAGTTTGATATTTCGAGAAAACCTTGATTTTGTTTTCCTATATCTTTAATCTTTAGGTAAACATACAGAGATAACTGGTTCGTCCAACATGTTGCCATTTGTTGGCACCTCAACAACTCCCTTTGATTTTGCAAAAATCAAAGGGGAACCTCCGTAGAATTTTGTAAATAATTAAGATTTTACTTTTCTTCTATCTTATTGGCCTTGCTTTGGTAGGTGGTTTCTTGGCTTTCTTTCATGGATTCATTATCTCTGTGCATTGCTTTCTCTATGGCTCGATTTCATTATATGAAGATTGGGTGCTTTATTTCCTTGAGCTCTTCAGGTTAATGTTTCTAGTTACCCCTTTTTTGATGATTTTGAGTCTTCGTGATTATGATACTAAAACAATTAGTGAAAATTCAGAATCATCTAATTCTCATTACGTCATATTTACAAATTGTTTTATACATAAGTTATCATTTTGTCGTTTTGAGTCATTTTATTTTTTGGTGGTTGAACAATACTTACATATTCTCATGTGCCTTTTATTGAGTTGATCTAGTGTTTCAATTTGAAGGAATGAAATTATCTTACCTTTTCGATAATATTTTTAAGTAGCTATTTTTGATACTATAAAGAATTAATGAAATTTTGGTGGATGTTGAGAAATTGATTAATGACTTATTTTTATTTTTCAAATCTTAAAAAAACAAAAAAAATGTATATAAAGGAAACTATTTTTCATTTATGAAAACTGATACAAATCTTTTTATAAAGATATTTTATATAATAAAAAATGTTATTGTGAATGAACATCCACATTACTTGAACTATGGAATCTTTGCACCATCAACTACCATTCAATATAATGTTTCTCAACTTAAAAAAAATAAAAATTCATAATTAAAGACTTTTTATAAAGTGATTAATTTCATTAAAGAGACGTTCTATAAGTAGCCTAAAGTGAGATAATTTAAACTTGCATTATTAAAAATTATTTTGGTATTTTTGAAAAGTGTCGCCAAATTCAAAACAACCAGCATACTAGTTCAACTCATTTTTAATATAATCACATTTAACTTGTAGATGCTGATATAAAAGTCAAGGTAAAGTAAATTTTAACACGAGGTTGGTTTTTTTTGGAATAGGACAAAATATATATATATATATATATATATTATTGAATAGAATCCTA
Organism: Pseudotsuga menziesii; assembly: GCA_001517045.1. Taxonomy (NCBI): domain Eukaryota; kingdom Viridiplantae; phylum Streptophyta; class Pinopsida; order Pinales; family Pinaceae; genus Pseudotsuga; species Pseudotsuga menziesii. The sequence goes on along the minus strand of LPNX010504007.1, from coordinate 150,954 downwards.
TTTCTTGATTTCAATGATTTGTTTCAAGTATAAATTAATGAAAGTTGAGAAACGAATTGCAAAAGGCATGGAAACCAAATATGCTTACAAATTTGGAAATAATATCTTGTCCCCAGAATCCTGAAAAAGAGGCTATGTTTGAGCCCGCCGCCAACTTAATATGAACAAAGTGCTACGGTTATTATGGCACATAAATTTCTGAAAGTAGTGAATTCTTTCCGTTAAAAATGATTTACACTACTTAAAGGAGATTCTTTAAAACTTTATGATCTCTCGAATTTGTTGGAGAAAATATCACACGTTTTCTTGTAAAGAGAATTATGTTGGACCCGTTTAAGATACAGTTGCACTCATCCACAAAATATGGATTATCAATGATTCTTTTAGTTCGCTAGTGAGCTCGCCAGACAGCTAGCATTAAGAATGCAATACCAAGTCACCATAGCAAGAAATAAATCAACTTCCTCATTACCTAGATACTCCGTGAACATATGAATTTACCAAATTTACGAACTTGAAACTCTTAAATAATTTACTTGGGATGCCTTTATTCATAGCCACTAGTTTATTAAACCTTGAAGTGAAACGGAGAATTGTTTTATCTTTTTCTTATTTCAAAGGAAGTCTATTTGGGTCTGACCATTTATTTTGTTTTTGGGTGTGCAGGTTAAGAAGATAACCGAACCAGATTTTCGTCATTTTTTGAGTAACAATTTTCTGCAGCAAACTGCAGGAAAACTAAGAAGAAATAATAAAATCTACAACATGGGTTTTTTTCCAGAAGATCCCCATTTACCAGACTCGTGAGAAATTTACTGAAAAGAGTGAATGATTTGGGAGATTTTCGGGGTGCTTTGAACACGTTTTCTCCAGTGGCGGCCAGCAAGGAAAGGGAATTAAGTTTCTACTTGTTTTAGTGCTTATTTAAGAAATAGAAGACAGCCAGTACTGGGAGAGGGGGGGAGATCTACAGTTCTGAAGGGCTATTGCCAAAGAGCTGTAGGATATTCATTCTTTTATAATTTTTATATTTCAGAGAAAGAACCAAAGAATCTCTCTTATGGTGTTTCTGGATATCGATAAAAGTCTTGTATTATTTTTATTCAGGCGTAATTGAGACCAGAAATCACCGCAGCTGCAATCATCCTTGTATTCAGTTGAAGATTGTAATATTTTTCTTCCAAAATTGAATAGAAGTCATTTAATACATTTTATACTCTTTCATAGATTGTCATTCTCTATTCAATTGATTACCCGGAATGACTGCAAGCTTGACGCATAAATCATATGTGTAAGGATGTTAGTTAATCTTATGATATTAATGGACTTTGAATATTAATTGTTTGTTAAAACTTTGTTTTAAATAAATCAATTAATTAAAATCCTTTTTTTTATACGTCAAAATAAATCATGCTCCTGCGCGCGGGATAGATTAGGTAGAGTTAATTAGATTTTAGTTTTATTTTGAAAGCTACAGTTTGGCAGCCATTAATCCTGTGTGATTTAGTAGCTGCTATAATCTATGTGTGTTTCTAGCTCTTAAAATTTGCATCTTAGATTAATTATACATTTTATATTAGTTATATTACATCATCAGGGTTTGAATTTCAGTTTTCAAAAACTCATATCAATAACAATGAGACTTTCCTTAAGAGAGCAAAACATAGATTAGATTTAGTTTACCCTTTGAATCTGTTAATTAGTTTAGGACTTTTTTTTTAAGTTCAAGTAGTAAGACTCTCTTCTTGAGAGCAAATAAATAAAGGCAGCGGGGCCTTTATTCCCGCGAGATTTAGTCATTCCAAACACACCGAGGGATGTTTTAAGCGCTTTGTGTGGACTATTTCTCCTTAGTTGGCTAGGTCAGAAAATCCGGCCAACAGGTGGTTAAGGAAGCTGAATCCTGGGTCTTTTAGCTGCTGAAAGCTTTGCTTTCGATGGCTAATGAACCACTGTTGCGTCCGCCTAAGCCACCGAAAGCCCTGTTTCTGCAAAAATGTAATCATCCTCCCAATCATCCCTTTTCATCTTTGCTATTGATCTTCTGGCATTCCTTCAGCCTGCATAAGGGTTTGAAAAACAACTACATCTCGGGCTGCCTCTGGATTCTGAAGGTTCATTGCTGCCTCAGCTAGGGTTTCTAGTGCAAAGTGAGTCTGAGAGCTAGGGTTTGATATGGAATTCTTCACTTGCAACCTCAGAAGCCTGATCATCTTGTAAAGCTTGGTGTTGTCCCTCATAAACCTCTAATTCCTTTTTTGCAGCAAAAAATACCTTCCTTTCATTTCTAGTAGGGAATTGTTCAATTGAGTGTTTTTCTTGGTTAACATTTCATTAGTTCTTTTTATATCTCTCTCTAAAACTTCCAGTTCATATACTTGCCTCAATAACTAGTTGACTCTTTGTGACCTAGGCTTGCTGGAGGAAGCTTTTTCCACTGGTTCACCCTGGTCTTCTTTTTGTGTGGGTGATGGAAGTTATTCATTTTCTACTACAACCTGCTATGCTAGGTTAACTTCCTCCTCACTTTCTTCTTCTTTTTTTGAGTAAGGTAAGTTCAGAATATTTCCACTTTATGTTGGGGCCTCCTCTTTTTCACTGAAGTCTAGGTTTCTTTTAGCTTGGTGGGTTTTAGCAGTGGGAGAAGGCTGATCCACTGTTACTGGTGAGATAATATTCTTGTGATTTTGGTGGGCTATGCCTTTACCTGGTGTACGATCTTTGTTAAGCTCATGTGGAGGTAGAAGGGTAGGTTTAAGGGGATCCTTCCTGTAAAATGGTTCATCAACTTGAAGTGATATATCATGGCCCTGTTGTACCCGCCTTCACAAGTAATACACACCAAAATTGCTTTCAGTAATTGCTGCCACCTCTCCTCTATCTAGGTGGATGGAACACTCTTCTTCCATACAATATCTCTATGTTCAGGTTTTAAATATGATTTGAACTCCACATCTTTAGTAATGGTGGTCTTAAACCACTTCTCCCCAGTTCTTGGGAGTTCTGTCACCTCTGTAATTAGGGTTTCATCCACAAAGAATTCTTCCTTTCCTATAAGTGCCTTGGAACCATCAAAAGAAAGGGCAAATACTTTTGCAACCTGTTGGTGTGAACCTTGTATTTTCTCACAAAATCTATAACAGCCTGCTTCTTTGAAGAATTGGCAGAATTCTAAATGAGATTCTAGGGTAGATGATGTCTCCTAGTTCCTTCCTGAGAGCAGGTCCTCCTTTCTTCATCTCTGCACTGTATTTGTCAGTACCTACAAAAATTGAAATTCCCTGTGGAGGAGGTTAACAGACTGGTTTTTAGAGATGAACTCGAGTAGTAAGGATGCATGCAACAATTGAGGAGTGTACTAAAGGTATGGCGCTGATTCTGAGGGGTTAACCACTTAATAGGTACTCGAATGAGATGATGATATATTCTAGTGATATCTACGAGGTAGACAACCTAGTAATCATTTTTAAGTTGAACCTGATGTTTCATGGAGGTTTACTGCAGTCGTGAGAAGATGGAGGGTAGGCTAGGGTGTTATATTTCCATCAGTCATGTTAGAATGATAACGACCTCTTAACCATCAGTTGATGATTCACTATAGTTTCCCGGTCTTTTCGGTGGTTAATCATACTAAATTATGCCATCCCTCATGCTGACAAATTTGATTTTGATGGACAGATAACCGTTTTCCCTTCTCGGCCTTTAGGCGGTTAAAAGCACTTAGGGTTTAATTTGTTAATTGCCGAAAGCGGGTATTTCGGTTGCTATTGAACCGTTGGTCCATTATCCTAAACCACTGAAAGTTTCCCTTTCCAAAAACATATTTCATTTTCTTTCAGTGGTTAATGTATTCCTAGAAACACTCGCTAAGTTGCCAAAACCAAGGCTTTTCAGTGGCTAATGAGCTGTTGGAAAGCTCGCCTAAGCCACCGAAAGTCCTTTTTCAAAACTTTCATAAAAAAATGATCAACAAGATTTCGGTGGTTAACATGGTCCTGCGTTAAAAACTGTTAGCTGTTGAAAGGTGAGCTTTTCAGTGGCTAATGAGTTGTTGAAAAATTCACCTAAGCCACCGAAAGCTAAAACTTTCAAATTTTCTTAAAAAAAAACATCAGATATCCCAACCTTGTTAGTCACCCCAATATATTTCACAATATGCCCTCAAATATTCATCACTATCAAAAAATAATTTGTTTGAGTGGACTTACTAAAAATCAATTTATTTTTAGGAGATAACAGTACCGAAATGGAAGAAAACATTAAATTGCATGTTGTTTTGGGTACATTTTCTCCTGATACTGACACCCCTGACATTTTGAATTTGAATCTATTGAATATTGTTTATAAAGGGCATTGTTGCAAGAATACCGTAGCTTGATTGAGTCTACATGGAGGTTTTTAACAGTCCTCATAATGTCCAATACTGAAGAAATACTAGAGTTGTTGAACACTCTAGAGCTTAGTCTTGTAGATGCCTCAATAAAAAAATATCAAAGATACACTCCAAAATATTATCACACATCTATAGAATTCAAAAGCTAAAGAGGACAATGTACATGACACTAATTAACATTTTGAACTAGTGTTTGTTCAGAACAAGCCTTTCTTTGAAGTTGAATATGATTTGTATCAGTTGCCAACACATGACCAAAACAGTGAAACCATGTCAGAAGATGTACAAACTATTCAAAGTCCATATACCAACATTGTGACCAAGTTGGACATATGAAAGACCAGTGTTATGATATTCATCCTTTTCAGTATTGCGGGAAGCATAACCATTCTTTACATCAGTGTGTGAAGCTAAAGAAACCTGTAAGAGTGAAACTTGCAACAAAATATTGTACTACTTCTTATCTTGTACCTGACAGGGGGAACATGATGTGAAGATTCAAGTTTTGAATCCTACTTCTGATAACAAGCAATCACGTCCTTCTTGAAGTAAGCCAGATCAAGTGATCGTAATAAAAAACCAATTTGGGAGGCCATATTCAGAGAATGCACATATGTTATGTGTCTATTTTTGACAGCACGAGACTCTCCTCCCCCCACATTGTTCCTAATAGGGGGAAATGAAGACCATCGAAAACAAGCAAGTGAGTATAAGCGATCCAGAACAAGTGATCTTGTTAAGATCTATGTTCAATTGAGATCCAGTTAGATGTTGGTCATCCTAAAACCACCGGTTTCAAGAGCACCTTCTAGCTAACTTGCTAGACAAAAAATTATCAAGATGGAAATTTTCAACAAGTGGTAGTTTTATACTTCATGTGTTTATCTCTCCACTTGGTTTGTCATTAGCTATAAAACACCCATTTAGAAAAATATTTTAGCTTCTACTAGACATCAGATGGTGGTCCCTAAACCACCACTTTCCAAAGAACCACGGAGGCTTTGTGCCAAGTTCCATACCATACCTTTGATCCTTCATGCCAAGTTTGAGAGTTTGTGGTTAAACTTAAACCACCCACTTAGTAGAATATTCTAGCTTCTGCTAACCCATTTGGTTGGTGGTCATCCAAAACCACCTCTTCAGGGAGAACTTGTACTTAGCAAGAGAAATAAGCTTTTGCTAACTTACTTGGCAATTCAGATTGTCAAGGTAGAAACATTCAACAAGTGGTAGAAATCCACTTTTAGTTATTTAGGTATCCTTTTTTATTGGAATTATAAACACCTTTGTGATTAAGGGGGGAATTGTTGGGAACATAATCCTTGGTGTTAGGATTGTTTTGTACCATCAACGTGCAAGGAATATCATAAGTCTAGGAGAATACCAAGAGTTTTTCGGGAGTCCAAGAGTTCAATTAGAAGATGAACCCAAGGGACATTCTCATTGTATATATTTACATCCAATTAATGAGAATAGTGTGCTTCACACCTATGTATCTTTGCACCCATGGTTATCCTTCTTGACTATTTGGCTTGTGTTCAACCAATCATTTATTTTCCCATTTGGGGAACCTAACAATATACGAATAAGAGGCCCTTTTTATACAAAATGGAACAACATAAAGGTCCACAATAATTGAAATGTCAATATGTAATTTTTACACTTATTGGTAACACATTGTCTTTCGATTGGGACACTATGTCTAGTAATTATAAAAAAATATGATTTTCACATACAAATATTTCAAAATATACAACATCTTGCTTTAACATCCAATTATATTCAATCATGATTCTTCATTGGAACTTTTGTTAGTGCTCGAGCTATTCGCATGAATTGGGCTATTTGGACAAATGTTTTGTTGACTTCCTTTATTGTATCCCTCATCTTCAGCTTCCATCTACAAACATAAAAATAAAGTGTAATGAGTGTATCTGCATTGGTGGGAATTATGAAAATTAAAATATACAATATACCTAAATTTAAATTGGAAAGCATATTATCTAAAGAATAGATTTCTGGATACACATTCTTTCAAAACCAAATCTCTTGTCGTCCCTCAACAACTTTTATGTTGGCTCCACTCCATACTTTGTTTCCTACAAGTTTTATACTTGATCAAAAGTCATATATTAATATAAAGGATTTTTGTTGTCCCGTTATTTCTAAAATGAGAGAAGTTAAACAACATAGATACAAATTCCACAATTAATTTTTGATATGCCAAATTACACTCACAACTCATATTTAACCCAATTCCAATACATTCTTTCTATGTCTCCTCTTTGTATGTTAGCACTTGTTTGAAAACATCCAAGGATGGCCGGTGTAAACAAATTCAAAATATAAAGATCATAACCAATATTAAATCTTAAGTTGTTATAAGAAAATCATAATTACTCACAAAATTTTCTATCAATATTTTTTCCCTTGTTGTTCTATCTTATGTCTTGAATGGGTTCCATTTTCATTGTTTTTTCTACAACAAAACAATTGAAAATTAATATTTAATTCTAAATTAATTAATTATTTGTACATAATAGAAAAATTCAACAATTACATACATTTGAAGCACTTTTATAATGAGATGGCTCCTCCTGCGATGCAATTATGTCCATTTCTTTGACCATTTCCTTGTAGTCGTTTTTGGACATCTCTACTAGCATATTTCGGATATCACTTCGTTCATGCTTTGGGTTTTTCATCATCTTTCTGAAAAATTAAAATGACAGTAAAGTATTTTTATATTGATATGAAAAGTAAATATAACATAATTAATATTAATAAATGAATGCTTCGAAGTAGTATATACATATTATACAAAAGCATGTTTTGGAATATTACTTTTTGAATAATTAATTTTTGTTGTTGTATTTTTTTTTATTGCATGTTTGACAAATCTCATTAACCATTTCTTTGGAAACACCTCCTGTAGTTTAGATATAACTTGATTCTTGGAATCATTGGATTGATTTATATACTGTAAGTGGAAATTATGTCTATACAATTTTTTCCACGGTTATCCCTCAGTTTTATAAAAGAAATTTCCCATTCCATTAACTTATAATACCACCCCAAATGAACAAAGGACAAATTCATCATCATTTACATCTTCCATATTTTTTTTTGTCTTGATGGTATTCCTTTCTATTGATGTCAATCGCTACAGAGCATTCAACAAATAGATAGTTTGAAAGTGTTTGAAAATATTCTTAAGTACATTATTACTGAAAATTCAAGAAAAAATCCTTCTTTATTACTTTTTTGATTCACCTAATTCATCCCTCTACAACTTTTGCATCAAGATTTTATGCTCTTTTGCACCTAGATTGCAAAGAATCTTATCGACCTTCCTCATTTTTTGGCTTTGCATGACAGACATTAACAAACACATATTAGGTAAACTTACATATAACTCAAACATATTAATTTAATACATAAATTACTAAGAATCTGTCGTCTTCATCTTTTTGGATGTGCTCCCATCGTTCCGATTACAATGCTTGTTCCTCGAACTCTTATCACACATTTTCTATCAATAAATAACATAGACCATTAAATAGAGAAGCTATTAAACATATTATACAAATAAATTACATAAGCTTTAGGTAAAAAAGTGGTCTTCCATATTGGTGCACTTTATGGATACAAATGCCTCAATGTGTTTACATCATCATAATTGAATGAACCGATAACTAAATTTAAATAAAAATATTAAGACATGCCTTTATTAGTGCAATATATTTAATCTAAAGCATTGATGCAACATATTTTCCATAGCACACAAAATATTCCCTAAAACGTTTTGAAAATATTTATAGCTGAACAATGTGCTTTTATTATAAGCGCAACTGTGTATTATGTGAAAAGGACCACACTAAAAAATACAAAAGTAGTTTTTAGAAAGAAAAAATTGCCAGGGACAAGGTTTGATATCTGATGCAATAAGTGGTCCCATTGCACCCAATGCCTTATATATAGAACCACAAACACATTGAAACTAAAATGCCCAAAAGGAAAAAATCAAGTTGTGAAATAATAGAGGGAGTTAAACTCTAATGTGAAAATTTACATCCATATAAAACAAAAGGAAGAAACGAGAAAGCAAGGGTTCGAGTGTTAAATGTAACCATGAAATATTTTATTTTATTTTAAATGATTTTAAATTCTTATAAAAAAATCATTAATTAGATCAAATTTATAATTTACATACTTGAAATATCTACTATGCAGAGTTGTGTGTGATTCACCATTCCTTACAAATTTTGATCTTCAGAATAATATAGTTGCTTCAAACTCCTCCCTAGTAAGTCTTTCTTACAAAACTCTCCCCTCTAAATTTCAACAAAACAATGAAATAATGATTAGTTGTTTTTAAACACTTTATGATTTTTATTTAAAGAAAATCCCACTCCTTTTTAAGCTCATGGGGAAAACATATCATCATGTGTTTTTATTTATTTATTTTTATTTTCTGCATATCAATGTACTTATATATATCAGTGCATTGTGTGGCATAATAGACAATGCATCGTTCCCATATAACTTATATTTTTTCCGGAAAATCGGTGCACTAGTAGAATATGAATACATTGGTGTGCTACATATTTTTTTTTTCCAAAGAAAAAAATTGTAAATATTTTATTCACATTCAGCAGATGGCCCTCATAGTCCATTATACAAAATACAACTAAGAAGTTGTCATTTACATATTTGCCTCAGAAGGAGCACAAAATCCACAAACCCAATCCAAAACTGATCCAACTGTAAAGTTGTCATTACATACAAAATATCATCATAAGATCATAATATTCACCAGAACTTTTCAGCAGAAAAGAAATCAAAATCCATACAATTAAGTCTGATCGTAGCAGACTTATTTCATCATTCCTGATAAAATCAGGTCAGATCAACTGTGTCAGGTGATCAAAAGCAAAAAATCCAGAGCAAAACTAGCATGCTGATGAAGTCTCATAGGTGCATGATAAGTCAATAGCTGATAAAAAAACAGCAGCTAGTAAATTGGCCAATTCCAGGCCATCCAATGAAGAAAAAATAACATATCCATATCCATTCAGTACCAAATAAGAAGAGGCCAAACATCCCACAAGTCAAGCTCAAAGAAATGTTGCTTGTGATCACCAAAATGCAAAAAGATGCATATCAATATCAGCCAAGGCATCATATCAAGGGAAGAGCAGAATCAAATAATCCATAAATGCCCACGCATTTAACTCTCCAAAAGAACCAGCAATCTGTAAAATGCATGTTGCCACCATCATGACAAAACAGTCAAACAAACTGCAAAGAACAGATAACACACATCAACATATTAGAAAACCTGAAAGGTTTCTATAACTTCTGCCCCTCTCTGATCACAAGTACTCCAAAAACCTTCAAGTATGCTGCCACCTGCTTTAGCCAAAAAATCTGCTTTGAAATTTCTTTCCCTATAAATGTGTTTGAAAGACACATAATAAAGACTGTCAGCTAAATAGTGAACATCTTGAAGAATCATGGCTAGTTCAAGATTTTGTAATTGATACTTACCAAATGCCCAATTTATAACTAACTGTGAATCCCCAAAAACTTGAATTTTATCCAAATTATGCATCCGAGCCAGCCTAAGGAGAAGCTTAAGTGCACATAATTCTGCAAAATTATTAGTACCCAAGCCTAAACCTGCTTTGAAAGTAATATGGTGCCTATCAAATATGAACAAGATACCTCCAGCCCCACAAATCATTGGATCCCCAGCTACAGATCCATCAAAGTAACCCCATGCATAAGAATGATCAATTTCTTCCACAAAAATTGATCTGATAGAGACCACGAATAAATACTGAGGTAAATTCTTCAACATACCCAAGCTATAGCTTGATATCTGAGCAGGAGTTGAGTCAAGATCCTCAAAGCAAGATCTATTTCTTGCTTTCCATATAAACCAGAGTATAATGATAGGTAGAGATTTGATAAGAATCACATTTGATAAAAAAAACCAGTTTTTAAAACAATCAGACAGGGAATCACCATTCCAAAGATTATTAAGATTCAGATGATCCTCAATAATTGACCAAACAGATTGAGTAAAAGGGCAGTCTACGCCAATATGAAAATTGGATTCACAGTTCTGTTTGCACAAAAAACACCTACCAAGACCTTCTCTACCTCTCAAGCAGAGAACATCCTAGGTCAATGCTTTACCAGAGAGAAGAAACCAGCTAAATTTTTTTGTTTTTAGTGGACACTTCATCTTCCATAAGACCTTCCACCACCAGATCGATTCCACTTCTCTATTGATAAGTTCAGCATATCCCACTTTAGGAGAATACTTACCTGTTTTAGATAAATTTCCAGACGAGACAATCATCTGAATTAGAAAGTCTAACATGTCTAGACTTGAGAATGGAAATATATCCATTCCAATCAGCAATCTCAAGTGGTTCATGAAAACCCAAGGTGTCTGCAGATAACCATTCTTGTGACATTAAAACAGACATACCATGAATTCCAATATCAGAGAGAAGATGATAGCCAGCCAAATGTAATCTATCAATCATAGGAATAGGAAGAGCATCTCTCCATTTAGATCCAACCCACGGATCTATACCAATATGAACAACATTGCTAGATCCAATCTTCCAAACCAGAAAATTCCCAATGAGGTCAAAATCCCAAAGGACAGCTTTCCAGCAGATTGAAATATTCTTTTTCTTTTTAACAGAAGATCTTATCCAGTCCAGTTTATTCATTGGATAAATATATTTCTGAAAATCTATCTTAACCCATAAACCCGAACCATGAATGATATCCCAGAACTTTTTTGCTGCAAGAGCCTTGGCAAATAAAACAGGGACCTTAAGTCCCCAACCACCCAAAGATTTAGGCAAGGCAAGAGACTTCCAAGATATCCAGGGTAAACCAGAGGAGTTCTGTTTACCAGCCCAAAGAAAGTTAAAGCAAAGCTTTCTGATTTTGTCTATGACACCCATAGGAACCCAAAAATGCATCCAATAGACTGGAATGGCCTCTAAAACAGCTTTAATCAATATCAGCTTTCCTCCTTTGGACAACCAACGGAAGCTCCAATTCTGAATCCTTTGTTCAACTTTAATAATCATCCAATCCCTATCCCTAATAAGATATCTGCAAGGTTTAAGTTTAAACCCAAGGTACTTCATGCCAGTTTCAATTCTAGCAACAGGAAAACTGAAGATGTTATGTAATGTAATAACTTCAGAATCTTCCAAACAGGAGAAGTATAATGATGATTTATTATTGTTAAATTGCATCCCAGATGCCTTACAGAAATGCATTAAAATATCATAGAGAGTAGAGAGGGATTGTTCAGAACCATCATTAACCATGACAATATCATCCACAAAGAGAACATGAGTTAATACAATTTCATTACCAAAAGATAAACCATGATAAGTCTCACTGAATGTAGCATGAAGAATAGCCCTCCCAAGGCCTTCAACGACAATAAGAAACATAAGTGGTGCCAATGGACACCCCTGTCTGAGTCCCCTACCAGATTTGAAAAAATTAGTAGCAACACCATTGATGAGCAAAGAGAATGAGACAGATGAAAGACTGCTCATAACCCATGCAATAAAATTCCCAGCGAAGCCCATTTTAGCAAGAATAACCCGAAGATAAACCCAGCTGACTCGATCATATGCTTTAGATAGATCAATCTTAATGATGACAACTTTTATGGATTTAACATGCATAGAATGCATACCCTCCTAAATGACACCTACCGCATCGTGAATCTGCCTTCACGGCAAAAATCCAAACTGTTCACCAGAAATATATCTACTCAAAACCTTTCTGATTTTGATCGAGATAATCTTACCAATAATTTTGTATACATAATTACACAAAGATATAGGCCTAAATCCTCAAAAGATGAAGGGCTATCAACCTTAGGAATAAGAGCAAGAAAGGTAGAGTTAAAAACAGCTGGGATCTTGCCACTTAACCTGGACAATTCAATGACTCTTAAGAGGTCTTCACCCAAAACATCAAACATGCATCTATACACCTCAACAGGAATACCATCCGGTCCAGGACTCTTATCATTTTTGCTGATGGATAAGATATGCTTGATATCTTTAAGAGTAATAGCCTACATAAGCTTAGCATTTTCATCCTCAGAAACAGAAGATGGGAAATGAACAGCACTATGAACAATTTCTGGAAGATGGAGATCAACTTCTTCTTTAAAAAGGCTTTCAAAGTGCTGAATCCCGGCCTCAGCTATAGCCTCAGATCCTTCCACAAAATTTCTAGAATCATCATAAAGTTTCCAAATCGAATTGCGACATTTCCTATGAGAAGAAAATTTGTGGAAGAAAGGAGTATTATCATCACCACAACATAACCATATAGCCCTAGTTTTCTGTCGAGCCTCCTTTTCCCGAAAAAGAAGAATAGCATTCTTGCGAGATTCAATCTCAATCAATAAATCTTTATCAACCACTGATAACGCACCAGAAAAATGACTATCATGAAATCTTTTTAATTCAAATTCAATATCAACCAAATCTTTTATGTTCTGAGCTTTTTTTATTCAGAGACCACTTAGTAGAAATTGATTTAATTCACTTAAGATTCACATTAAATTGTGCCTCAGTAGATAAAGTAGACTGATCATCAAAGAGAACCCAAGAATATTTTAAGGCTTCAACCAAATCAATATGATCCAGCCATCCTGCATTAAACTTGAAGGACTATAGGCCTTAGGAGTCTGAGAAGAAATTTGCAGAAAGACAGGTTGATGATCAGATACACCTCCACACCCAATCCATTGTTTAAGAAGGAAATCACAATCTAGGAAATTAGCCGAGACTAAAAGATGATCCAATCTTTTACAAATACCCTCATCACCAACTCTGCGATTACTTCAGGCGGGAATAGCTACCAAAGGGTTGATGTCAACAATCCCCAATATTTCCAACAGATTTTGGAAAAAATTAGTTAATGGATCAACTTGAGCATGAACCCCCCAAATTTCAGATAGACCCAAGGAGAAATTAAGATCACCTCCAAAAACTAAATAAGGAGACATGAGACAATCCGACTTGATCAAGTTATTCCAGAAAGTTTCCCTATCCAGATAGGGCGCATAAAGATTAACAAAAGTTATTTCCTTTTGTAAATCAAAAGAAAATAAAACAGCACACAACCCTGCTTTTAATGCCCAGGCATTAAGAAAAAGAAAATTACAAGACTTCCATCTTAAAATAAGTCCACCTGATTTGCCCATAGCATCCACCAAAATGAACTTCCATCCATGAATCATAAGTTCCAACTCTTGAACCAACACACACCCCTCAATCATGGTTTCTTGAATAAAGATAACATCAACAGTATGTAGATCAATAAGTCTCTTAACTACTAGTTTCTTGGGAAGACTAGCCAAACCCCTAACATTTAAGGACATAAGGATCATGTAGAAACTTTGTTAAGGGAAAAAGCTCTAAGCACCCCAACACATCTCATATCAGGATATAATACATTGACATCCCCAATCAAACCCTCATCTACTTCAAGATTCCCAGGTTTATCCTTGGCAGGCCGAGAAATCTCCTGAACATATTTTGTGCACGATCGAAGAAAATACCCCTTACTAACAATAGCCTTACATGGAGATACAAACCCAAGATCCTTCAAAGATAAATTCAGAATAGAAGAAGGTAAGGCCTTAGAAGAAAGATTTAGAATTGGAATGTTATCATCCATAGAATTAGAAATGCTTATCTGTTTAAGATTGGTTAATGGTTCAAAACCAAGAGAAACAGGATGAAAATCCAGATTCTCATCCCCAGACTTTCCATCCTTAGCAGTAGACTGAATCCCATCTGATTTGACTCTCCAATTATCCAAGTTTTCATCCACAGACATCCCTACCTTAGCAGTGGACTGAATCCCATTTTTTTTTACTCTCCAAATTTTAGAAGAAGAATGTTTATTAAATGATAGAGAGCAATCATTTGCCAGATATCAAAACCCATGGCATCTAAAACATCTAAAGGGAAGTCCCAAGTAATCCAATGGCTGAGAGATATCTCTGTTACCTTTTTTAATGACTAGTTTAGCATGTAAACCCAAACGAAAGTCTAACAGGACAAGAACTCGACCAATGCAACAAACCCCAGATTGTAAATAAGTAAAATTAGTTTCCAAATGGGTTCCCAAAGTATTCCCAACATGTCTTAAGAAATCAGCAGACCAGAATTCAAAAGGTAAATTTGGGAGTTTGACCCAAATAGAAACTTGGTCATACCGTTCCTTTCGCAGATCAAATAAAGGAGTCCACCTCTTGATAAGAAGGCCAACATTATCCCATTTCCAGACACCAGCTAGGATCCTATCAACATCATCCACTGAAGAGAATTTAAATGCTATCCAGCCCCTTGGAAGCATATAAATCTTAGGACTAGTACTGATAATCTCATTCCAAGCCCTAATAGCCCACCTATGTAGAGATTCAGAATTATAATTACGCCTTCCAAACCTCCCATCCAAAGTCAAAGCATTGGTGAGAACTATGTCATTTAAAAGCACATCTTCCCCCAACGTCATTAAAACAGGATTTATCTTCTTGATGGGTTTAGGCAGCCTCTTCTTAGACTTAGATGTACCATTGCTACCAGAGTAATGAGAAGCATGCACATGTTCATTATCAGGGTCCATCGACTTGTGAATTTCAAAATTCTCAACAGAAATAGGAGAAATTCCCAGCTCTGCATTCATGCCTTTACTAACCTCTTGAACCATCCCATCTACCTGGAGAACCGGTAAATTGGGCTTGTCAATCTGATAACCAGAAATATGATCATATGCATCATTTTCACTGTTCATCAAAGCCAAAGAATCCAATGGGAGACCTAGTCTTAGAGAAGAAGGCATAATGCCATCCAAGCTACTAGGCCCAAAATACTGAATAAAGAGCGAGGCTTTCCCGCGACTCTCCAAACAGTTGGAAACCTGGAAATCATTTCCTGAACATTCCTCGAGCTGTGAATCCAAAACTGGAAGATCCCTATCACCCATAAAATTCCCAATAGAATAAACTACAGAATGTTTATCCTCACCAAATCCCAACCGAGAAATAGACAGATGTCCCATGGAGGATGAAACTACAGGGCAAGGATAGATAGGCTTCAAACGAGACAGATTAGTTCACCCACCCAAAATTCCACCATCCAGACAGTCCATGGGAGAAGTTACCTTATCCAATGAATCATCTAGATCAAGGGCAGACCCCAAATCTCCCAGCTTAAATTGCATAGGCAGGTAGGTCGCAGTGACCCAATTCTCCTCTCCAAAATCCTGTTTAATAACTTTCAGATGCCCCGGCGGAGTACGAGCCAGGGATTTCGTCGCCCGAAGCGACATAACAAAAATCAATCGAGCTGATCCCCCAGCCTAAAAACTATCCAAAATAATGCAAAACAGCACCCGAGGACAGGATACCACTACTAGTGACAGAAATCAAAAGGCTAATAAACCCAACTGGCCATATACCCTTGTAAGTGCAACACAAACAAAGTGAGAAAGACCAAGCCTACGCCAATCGACAGCAGTAAACTAAAGTGTAGATAAACCATCAATCAAATCGAAGCACAGGCAATCATAACACTGAATTCACCAACGTCAAGGAGGGCCGGCTCAACGGGCAAGAAAACATACCAGAAGATCAATAAAACGGCCAAGATGCTCCATAAAAACACACCATCACCGTAACCCTAATCACACTTCTTGGACCAAAAGGAAGCCTTATACCAACTCTAAGAAAATTTTTGATAGATGAAGTGCATAGACCCCTGTAAGATTCTGTTAGATTGGTTTTGAGATAGTATTCAAAAGGCTAAAAAAACCCACCCGGGCAAAGACCCCTGAGAGAGCGTCAAGCGAGAAAGACCTTGCCTTTGCCACAGAGATCAAGCAAAAACCAATCACCCAAACACATTCCAAAACTCAATCTCTAAATAACAGTCACATCAAGGGCATTCATACACAGTAAACCCAACTGTCATGCAAAAACCAGTTCCATCGACCAAGAAACTCCAGAAAAGTCCAGAACCGGAAAGCTATACAAGCTTTATACCCCAGTCCCTAGAGCTAGATAAAACTAATTACAACTTTCTAGGAGGAGAAACAAAAGCATAGAATACGGAGAAAAATCCAAGCATACCTGAAGAAACGCTTGGAAACCACAATGCATGTTCATCCAAACCCTACGAAGGCCGAAATCATCCACCTCTAGTAATGGACCAAAGTCTCCAGGGAATATCGCAAAGAAACCTCAATGCAAGTTCAAACAAAACCTGCGCATGCTGAAACGACCTTCAAGTAAAAACCTGCTCCTCAATCAGCAAGACTCATTCGCTAGAAAACCCTGACATAACTGCGCGAAGAGATGGAGCTAAGATACCGAAGGCTTCAACCAATACCCAAAATAGAGAACTAAGGAAATCCAAAAAGTCCTTCCAAAAACCCTCCAACAAGCTAAACCGATCCAAATATGCCGGCCAAATAAAAGGAAACTCAAGCTTCATTAAAACCTCACTAACACCTGTTCACCAGCCACCAGTCGAAGCTAGAAATATCAAGTGATATCAAACCAACCAAGAAGGATCTGCGAAAGCCGAAACAAACACCAAAAACCTATGCCTCGATAAAGAAAACTTTATCGCCAGAAAACCCACAGGCCCTAACCAAACTGCGGAAGAAAATGGAACTTGGAAGCCGATGGCATAACCCAAGACCCCAAGAAGCAGCTGGAGGAAATCCAAAAAGACCAATTCCAGAAACCAACAACCAGCTAAACCATTCCAAAAAAGGACAAAATGTCAGCTATTACTAACACTGATGAATTGAATAAACCACCAGCAGCAGAGGCGCCTGCAAAAGGGTACACATCATTCCCTGGTGTGCTACATATGGGAATACAATAGAAGTATAAACATATAAAACCTATTTTTTATGTTGTGATATGTGACTATCGATGTGCCTTCATTATATTAACGTACATGTGTGACATAGTTTGCAAATAGCATCGGGTACACATAAAATTGAAATATTTATAGGTATTTAAAATCGATAATTTTGTATTACATTTTTCATTCATCGATATGTATGAGAAATATGATTGCATTAGTGTATCCATATATAGTAAGCTCACCAATGGAAATAATATTGAAAAATGGATAGTTAAATATCCGCTATTAAATATAGCAGATATTTTCTTTTGTGGATGTTTAAAGACACCGTGAAAGTCTTTTATATGGAATAATGCATTTAATTATTTAAGATGCATCAGATTACTTGTACCTTGGGGCATAAGACAAAAATCATTGATTAATTGTATTTTTTATTTTTATTTTCAATGGGATTAATGTAAATGTGTTGCTCAATTTGGAATTTTGTTTTATAAATTACTTGTGGTTGGAAATTTACTATTGGAAAAAATCCCATGCTTCTATAATAATTGTTTGGTATAATGTGTAAACAAACCAATAGCATTGTTCTTACTGATATCATCGATGTAATGTTCAATATTTTTGGAATCAATATTATGATGATTAGCAACCTGTCTACCATCTTCTATTGCACCCCACTACAATGTCAAATTAAGAGAAGGGTGCAAAAAGAGAACAACTCGAAGAGGAAGCATACCAAACATGGTTGAATCAACCGCTTATTCGATTCCCACTATGTCTAGATTCACCAATTATAATATCTATAGTAACAATAGTTCTACACATGTTGGCAATGGAAGCAATGAAATAGAGGTTAGTGTGGATGATTTCTCTTGAGATACAAGTGCCTTGGAGGCAATGTTGTTGGATGCATTCTGGGACAATGATTTAGGGGATGAGTCTCATATCACTAATACCTTATTCAAAATCCATAAATATGCTTTGAACACCCTCTCTCGTTGGATCTAGTAGGTCAAATCCTACCCAGGTGGGGACAACAATGGTATCATACAACTTGAAAGAAATGTATGGCATGTCAAACGTGTGTTTATTGGAACTTTTGAGGTAACTAACCATGATGTCCCTTATATTTTGAGAAATCTTATCACACAACCAATATTGAGAATGATCGATTTTATGAACGTGAAATGAAATTGTACATTTCTATTGCTCAATAACTGTGGGTTGTTCAAAGATAAGATACTTCTGAATAAAATATATTTCTCAAAAGTTGTGAAGAGAAAAATAAAATGTTGAAAATATTTGGTGTTGAGTAGATATCATATTATGCATGTTCAAATGATTGTCTTCTATATAGAGGTGAATACGTAGACAAAGAGATATGTCCAAAGTGTGGGCATGACATCTACCATAAATAAAAAACAAGGTTAGAGCACATTGTCCTCCTCGAAATATATTGAGACACATGCCTATAATACCAAGGATTCAATGGCTCTTTCATTTCAAATAATTATCTATGTTTTAGGGATCACATACTTCACACAAAAGTGAGTAAGGAGTTATGCAAATCCCAACAAATTCAATAGCCATGAAACATATATAGGATACGTGGCCCAACAAAATCAAGGATGAATTACAAAGTCTTCTATTGAGAATTTCCATAGATGGTATCAACCTATATTCCCTCCAAAACACTAACTATTATGTTTGGCTTGTAGTAGTGATGAATGGAAATATCCATACATAATTGTTCTTGAAGAATAAACATCTTATGTTGGTTCTTATAGTCTATTGTAGAAGACAAGTGAAGAATATGAATGTTTACCTACAACCATTGATCGATGAATTGAAAGAACTATGGGAAGGGATACATGTATAGGATGTATCAGGACCCATCCTAATAGAGAATACCTTTACATTCATGTATGGCATATGTATGTACACCACGCATGATTATTTAGGATTTATAGTTTTCTATGGTAAACATGTTGATTGATTTTTTTATATTCATAATAATATTTTTTGGCATATTTAATTTGGTGTGGTTGTCTTGATATTCAATGCTAATGTGTGCCGTATACAATAACACCACAGGTCTTGTAACAAAAGGGTATCATGGATGTAAATGTTGTGGACCTAATGTGAAGGTTAAGTCATCCATCCACCTATGAAAGTCGGTGTATGATTAATCCAATGCATTCCTCTCAAAAGAAAACCATTGTAAAGAACAACGTCTAATTTTAATGGTAAACCAAAGAGAACCCAAAGTCCTGAAATAATGACATCAACTGTCTTGATTAGTGCATATGACAAAGAGAAAGAAAAGGAGATTGTAGAAATGTTGGATTCAAATGAGGAACCTATGTTCGATGATCCTGAATTATTCAAAACTTTAGTTGAGAAAATACACATTGGGATGGAAATGAAATATGCATTTATGAGCTCTCTTATTGGGAGCATCTTAAGATTGCCCACTTACTATATCCCATGCAAATATTTAAAAATGGTTGATCATTTTAATCGAGGAAGATATCATCGAACCAAAGTGACACATTTCCTACTAGAATAGATCTTGTTTCTTCAAATACTAAAAATAAACATTGGTGAAGACACGAAAGTAGAGGAGAGGTTGGTCCCTCTTGGTCTTTTAGATAAGGTGATGTTCATTGGATTTTGAAGAAATATGATCTTTCTTGGAAAACAAATTTATTTTGGGTGTAAATGTGCCTTCTTCTTATGGATATAATCTATGAAATTGATTCACTTTAGAAGAACATTTTTCTAGGTTGAAATCACATGACCATTTGAACCTTCCAAGAGTATGTATGCCAAAAACATGCTTTTATTTTTTGTTTTTATATTTACGCCACAAGTTAAAACACAATTATTTTTGTATGTGTTTAATTTACAGTGTCATTATACTTTGAACACGTGTCCAAACCATAACTTCTCCCAAGAATTACAACGTGACATATATAAACTATCCGCATTTGTACGTTGGATCACATTAAAGAAGATTCATATGGCTAGCATTCCACAGTGGCATCAAGAGATAGTTGAGGTTGTTTGTATGTTTGGGAAGGAACTACTAACGAGTTTCATGGAATTTCAAGTTCATCTAATAATTCGCTTAGTTGATGAGGTTGAATTAGTTGGGGTGGTTTCTTGTCATTCTATGTTCTTCTTAGAGAGGTACATGACAAATTTGAAAGGACTTATTTGACAAAGGGAAAAACCCAAGGATTCTATAACAAAGGGGTACATAGCATATGAGTCATTTTATTATGCCAATGAGTACATCAAGTAGGTTGATGACACACTAGTTGTAGTGATTTGGGATGACCAAATTGGATGAGTACAAAATTGAAGGGAAGCTACTCCAAACGAACGGAGAAATGTTCACGATAAAGAGTAAGTCACTTATCTTTTGTCAAATTTTTGCAGAGTAACTATTCACAATGAACTTCATGATGTATATTTGATGTCATATGTACTATATGTTGGTTTGATTTCATGAATACATCAATGCATTTAGAAATTGATGCCATTAATAAATTCATTTTTTACAACATGGAGGCAACATAGTTGTAGGTTGCATTGTATGACGAGAAGAGGAGAAAATGGGACAATGACATGAAATAATTCATATGGTTGAATGGTAGGATCATGCCTTATCCTGATCATTTAAAAGAAAATATGACAATGATATATCCCAACAGTTGGGTTCTGGATCAAGTTAGAGGCAAATATGGTCCATACGGTTGTTACTTGTGTGCTAAAGAGGATGCCCTAAACATAGGGATTGGGTGCAACAACTCAGTAATATTCTAGTTGTGTACATTTTAAACTTTATAATGCACCTTTGAATTATAACATTCATATTTTATATATTAATGGTCAGGTTATGAGACATAGGATACCATCATTTGTTCACATTTTTACAAGTGCAATTGTTCCCATCTATGTGGGAATATATGCTTCATTTTCACACCAAGGATGTCAATGATGGACATGCCACACAGTACTATAGAGTGAAAATTGAATTTGAACAATCTAGTCGTGCTACCCATCGTGATCAAAACCTAATAGCGAGAAGTTAGGTTATGTCGAAAAGTTACAAGAGATCATTCAAGTGGACTTCTCATCTTTTTAATGTGTTATTTTTAGGTGCAAGTGGCGGGACACCTTTGAGTGGAGTAATGTAAATGAAGATCCCAATAGTGGGATGATGTGTATCGACTCTAGGAAGATGTGGGATGAAACTAAGGAGCCTTGTGTTTTCCAAAAACACTGAAACCAAGTTCTTACTTCCTCGTATGTGTTGGATAAGGATTGGTGGTTCGTATTAAGACAAAACCCTAGATTAAAACATATTGTTGAGAACAACCGTGATATCATGAAAAGCGAGGAAGATAATCACGATGATGCCAATCGAGAGCGATATGTATATGTTTTATTTCATCATTTATAGTGTTAATGTATCATTTTATTATTGTTAAATTTAATTCACTAATTATATTTTTTTTCATCTTATGATGATGGAAATAGAAAGTTAATTCATTATTGTAGACGTGGTAAATTAGAATATCTTTCATTAGTTTCTAACACTATGAAAATAACCATTTTATATTAATTATGTAGATTGACTAGTTTTAAAAATTAAGTAGTCTATGTATAGCTAATGAGCATAATAAATTTTGTGTGCATAAATATGTAAATAATATCAAAATATACCTTAACAAAGTATATAAGTAATAAATGAATTTTAATATTAACTAGAAATGTATTGTTCACTCACAAATTAATTACACTTAAAAAGTACATCTCTATAATTAAAAAATTATGATTATTATAAATTTCCAAATCAAACAACTTGTAATATTAAATAGAAAAAATAATTCATTTTAAGAAAAAATGTAAATAATTTTATCATTAGTGAATTTTAATTCATATAAATTTTCAAATCAATTGACATTGAATATAAAAGTATACCAAGAATATATATATATATATATCTTTCTTAATTTTGGTAAAAAAAAAAATTATATTGAGACTATGTTCACTCAAAATGATAAATTTGAATTATGAATTGTGTTTTATGGGGATTAGGGGGTATTAACATTAAAGATTGTATAGGTTAAGGGTTTTAAGTGGTTGTGATTATAATTAATAATAGTTAGGGGTTAGGGTTATAAGGATAGTATTTAATAGGTATTATAGGTATTATGGGATATAATGGCGAGGGATTAAGAGCTATTAATTGTTATGGGTTATATATTTTATAGGTAAGGATTATATGGTTTATAGGGATTACATTGAAAAAATATAAGTCACTGTCTATCATGGTTATCATTGTTTTAATCGACCTTACATAAATTATTTTCATTTTTCATTGTAATAGCATTTTGTTATGTTGTTTTATTGTTATAGAAATGAGGCTATTATTAATAATGATTTAACTAAAACATAACTTCAAGGTTATAATAACAACAATCCATTTTCATGATTAGCAATGATTTTCTCTTAATTGCATGTAAAATTTAGATACAAATGTAAATTAGAAGTTTATGAAAAATTATTATAACAAATATTTGTTATAGGGGAATGAATACATTATATTATTAAAATATCTTTTAAAATTTATTAATCTAAATATAACTAAGATATTATATGTCATATCTTTCTCTATTTTATTTTATAAAGTAATTTCATAAAATTGTTTACATTAATTGTAACAATATGACAATAATTGCACTCTAAAGAAGAAGTTATCATTTGTATTTTTTAAGAAACACCTCTCACATTTTTTCAAAATAAATATGCATGATTTTTTTCACAATTTAATATACATGATGTTTATACAGAAAATAGGTTTGGAGGATTTTTTTATACACATCTAACAATCACATCTAACCTACACATCTATTAAACACAAACATTCACATCTAATATCACCTAATATAATCTAGCGTACCAACATCATCATCACCACCACCTAACAAACATAAACATCATCTAACATAACCACCACACACATCACCATTAATATAAGTAAACATCAACATAACCATCAACACACACACACACATGAAGATTAATATCAAACTCGTGATAAATTTCAAATATACATATCAAGTTCAATAAATTCTATGATATATATGGTCCACCTATGGAACTAGAGGAATCAATACCTTTACTAGTAGATCTAGAGGCATTGGGACCTCCAACAACAGAGCTAGAGGCATCAATACCTATACCAATAAAAAAGTAGACTAGAGAGAACCATAGGCATATCGTTGAAGATAAATCTCACCCATCATGACCATCCTATCTAGAAGTGAGACAAATGGAGTACAATATGGTGGATGGTTAGCTCATAGATGAGAAGAGGGTGATTGATCAACCTATGGATGACCCAAAGATGGTGGTGGGTTGTATGGGTGTGGAGGAGGAAATGATGGTTGGTCATCATGGAGAGAAGGAGGAAGAGGAGATGGAGGAGATGATGGTTGGTTGGCTTGGTGAGGAGAAGGAGGATATGGAGGAGGAAGTGTAAGAGGATGATCACCATCCTCATCAGATGAAGTAGAGGAAGACTAACTACCTTGTCCATCCATTTTAGCTAGAATGTTGGTTGTACCAACAATATGACACATTAAACTCTTCATATCACAAGGAATAATCCTCCATATCTCTACCAGCTTCAAGTATCCTAGGATCTCCTAACACTTTATAGGGTGGACTCTTTATTGATCCAACAATGTGGATAACCAGTCTACCATGTCCTACCATAATCTATCATTTGTCCTGCGTCACAGGACGATTTTGGGAAACTGAGGCACTACATCAAGATCACCCATATTAGCATCTACTACTGGGAGAGGCTCCTCTCCATCATAGGTGCCGATATCTACAAAATAGATAGTACACAACAATATGTAGATAATTTTACTAAACAAAATTAAATAAAATGTTAGAATAAATTTCATTTGCATTAAGTAAGATAAGAAAATCAACCAGATTAATTTAAAACTAATGCTAATATTACCTCTATGATCTAGTGGCTCATCCTGGGTGAAAACGATGTTTTGACATCCTCTTCAATACAACCACGAGTAAGGATACATAACAAGGTCTAATGTGTGATTATCATTGTTGGCTAGTATCTCGAGTGTATCTGAGGTGACCCTAGTTGGGAACTTCGGTTGGCCCCTCTTGGGTAGCAGTTGTCCCCACATATTCATCTACAATTTATTCATATACCTAGGAGGATTGTAGTCAAATGGTGTCCTTTTGACTATAAACCTATAAAAAAATAAACTAAATATCTCTAACAAAAAAAGGGAAGTTGACCCTCCCCTCAAATTGTGCGTAGCATCGATCTAGAGAGAAACAAAACAACCATGAAAAAATTATAGAGAACCTAATTCATATAGGTCTTTGAACTAAAGAATATACATAATATAATAAATATAAACTAATGCATTACCCATCACTCTTGAAGTGGACCACCATAATAACCAAAAGTGAGAGGCATCCAACCTCCTTTGCACCAAAAGAAGTAATACACAATGGTCAACCAAAATACTAAAAATAAGCAGGGTTACTAATCTTGTCACTAATATATCTATAAGAGTATGCAAGATAAATCTCTATTGAAACACCAAGTGGAAAATCATGAAAATGGAGAAAAATCTTGCCTCTCTTAGTTATCCCAATGATGAAGTAGATGTCCTTTGTGGGTTGAAACCAAAGATTGGGACCAATCCGAAACGACTATGTATGTTGATTCCAGTGATGGATGAATTGCATCAACAACATTGAGTTCCCATCTATGGATGCAGCCTATTGATAAAAATTGAGAAGGAGAAAAACCCTAAAGAGGACTTGAGTCTATGCTATAATGGTACAAATATTTCTCCGTCTCTCTGGACTCCTACTCCTATATAATGTTGCAAAGGTCTTCTCATGCAAATTGCTCCTACTATAGCCCTCGATGTTGAAATCATTCATTCACATACAAATTCCATTAGTATCATACACATACACGTGTATATATGAAACATTAAAAATTTCATTAATTATCATTTTATTTATTAATATCAAAGACTAATTTTTTCTCAAATTAAATGAATTTCATGAGTAGTGCACCCATATAATAGTAAAGCACTGCAATCTATGCATTTTGTATTTAGAGCGCTACATGAATGATACATTACAAACTACATATGAACTACGAATAGTGTGCTACGGATATCCTAACACATCGCTAGGTTCAAAATTCATTTGACAATAAAAATAAGCAGTGCACTTTCTAAATTTAAAGCAATGGTGCTATGTCAGACAAGAAAACATCATAGATGGTGCGTGTGTGATACTAAAATGAACCACAATTTTATGAAATATTTTATATCGGTGTGTCCCTCATTTGGGAGCATTAGTGCCTTAGGAATAGGTGTTTTCACTGTGAATGGTAGACACAATCATTTAGAGTGAACCATAATAAATGCAACTATGTGTGAATATACCACAGAATGAGGTGAAAAAATATTTTTTTTAAATATATGTTGGTGCATACCTTAAACATAAGTGCACTGACCCAATAGTGTATACACGTTATCCTAACACACAATTGGGTTGAAAATTCATTTGAAAATAAAAATAAGCTCAGTGATTTCTAAATTTAAAGCACTGGTGCTATTTCAAACAAAAAACATCATAGATGGTGTGTGTGTTTTACTAAATTGCGCCATAATTTTTATTAAACCTTTTATATTGGTGCATCCCTCATTTAGGAGAATCGGTTCTTTATGAATATGTTTGTACACCATGAATGGTGGGAACAATCATTTAGAGTGAACCACAATCAATGTAACTGTGTGAAAATACCATGGAATGAGGCAAACAAATTATTTTTTAAAGGACATGTCGATGCATATGTTAAACATATGTTCAATTTTGACTTAGGTTTTCTTCCTATTAAGCTGAATCTTCCCATGGTTTGCCCACCCTTACCTTGGGAATATAATAGAGATGTCTCTTCAACAGAGTAGCAGTCCTAGCAGGAGAAGTTCCATCAGCATTTGATAATAAGTTTAATCCATTTCCACATCCAAATCCACTGGAGATGTCCTTGCCTAACGTGCTAGGCATCCTTTCTTTTGGGTATGACCTAGTAGTGTAGATGCATTATTACTATTAATTCTGTCACAGAAATCTTGGACAAAGTATAAACTCACAAGTGATTCAATTTAACAAATTACACATGAAATGATTCAATGGTATTGCAATAGGAAGTTGCAGTTATGTATAATCAATAATAGAATGAATAATACAATACAGTGTCATGCAGAATGCATGAATGCCAAACTATTTCGAATACTCAAGGAGGTCATTCGAATTACATGGATAAGTGTAGCTTAACTGAATGTCAGACACACTTTGCACACTTAGTTAACTTCTAAACTTATCAATAATTGACTCTCACACTACGTCCTAACTAAATCGAAGTGGAGTAGATGATTGAGTGTAACTGAATGAGACTCAACACATGTCACTGCATGTCCAACTCAAGGAGGTAGCACATCCATAACTCCAAGTAGCTCCGATGGAGTTAACTGAGGTGCCACTTGTCATCAGAAGTGGTTGGAGGCGCCATAGTTGACTCCAGTTCATAAATATTGGCCAAAAATAGACAAATAATAGATGGAGGCACCTTTACAACTAAACTTAACTGATTGTTAGGTGAAACAACAATCAGTTAGAAATTAGGTGCACTTATGACACTCAGTTCACCCCAGAATTGCTCCCCGATTGAAGGAGGAAGCCCAATTAGCCTCCCTAATTGAAGGAAGGCATGGGTGTGCTCATGTTGATGTCATAGTGTGCTTGTCTGATTCCAAGTAAGTCAATTAAACTTAGGTTAGTGGGTAAATAGGCCAAAATTGACCAAACCCCCATTTAAGCTATACTCAGGAGGAGTAAAAATAAAATGCATGAAATGTCAGGGCCCCAACAATAATGGACATAGGTCACCCTGTACAAAGATGTAACTCTAACAATGCTAAAAAATAAATCTAAGTGAGGAAAGAGGGAAAACTCAGTGGGAAAAAAAAACCCCCTCAAGCTGAACACTGAAGAAGCATCTGATCACCCTGATGAACTCACCCCCAACAATGAATGGAGGTAAGTGAAATTTTTCTATGCAAAGCTCTTGGTGAAGATATCTGCAATCTGCTCATCTGTGGGGCAGTATTGCAGAACTATGGTCTTGTCATGCACTAGCTCCCTGATGTAGTGCATGTGAATCTTTATGTGTTTGGTCCTCTGCCTAGTAATTGGATCTGTGGAGATCTTAATAGTACTTTGATTGTAAAAAAAAATGACAGTGGACAAAGAACTACCAAAATCAAACTCTAAAAGAATGCATTGCAACCAAACAGCTTGGATGCAAGCATTCATTGCTCCCCTATACTCGGCCTCTGTTGAAGACAATGCAATGGAGACTTGATTTTTGCTGGACCAGAAAATGGGGCCACTACCAAACATAAAGTGGACTTCTAATTAGTAGAATCTCCTACCCAATCTAAATATGTATATCCAACCAACTCTAGCTCCGAATCTGCAGCATAGTGGATGTCGTAGGATCTTGTGCCCTGAATATATTGAAGGATCCTCTTGGCTGCCTTCCAATGTAGGTCATGAGGCTGTTGCATGTATCTTGATATAGAATTCATAGCATAACATATATCAGGCTGTGAATGAGTCAAGTAAAGCAAGCTACCAATCAGCTGGCAATAGATAGTGCAATCCATGGGTGGAGTGTTTTTCCCCTCTTCAAGGATGACTCCTGAGAGGAAAGGGAATGGATCAGCCTTACATTCATCCATGTTAAACTTCACTAACAGGTCTGAAATGTATTTAGACTAAGTTACTATTACCGCATCAAAATTTTGTGCAATTTCGAGCCCCAAAAATTGTTTCAGCAAGCCCAAATCGCTCATCTCAAATGCATCATGGAGGGCAGTATTTATGAATGAAATGGAAGCAAGTGTGCTACAAGTAATAAAAATACCATCAACATATAAAACAATGACAAGTAAATTACCATCATACTACTGTAGATAAACATTCGTATCAGAATTACACCTTTGGAAGTTTTGTGAAAGCAGAAAGACATCCATCTTGGCATACCATGATCTTGGGGCCTGTTTCAACCCGTATAAAGACTTCTGCAATTTGCAAGCCAAATTGGGATTTGAAATGTAGCCCTCAGGCTGCTTCATGTATATCTCCTCATGAATATCTCCATGTAGAAAGACACTCTTAACATCCATATGATGCACCTCCCAATGCTTAGATGCAGAAATTGCCAAAAACTAGGCGGATGGAGTCCATCTTTTCCATTGGTGCAAAGGTCTCATGGTAGTCCAATCCTTGGACATGGGAGAACCATTTTGCAACCAGACTTGCCTTATACTTTCAGGTTGTTTGTTATCAGGAATATATCACCTTCTATAGACAGAATTTGTTCCTCTGGTATGAATGGTTTAGATCCAAAACAAATGAGTGAATAACTCGGTTGAAGACCTTCCATGAATGTTATAGACGCATGGAATGTAACTCTAATGAAAGACCTGTATACCTGTAAGACATATCAAACATACAAAGAAATCAAAACTACCAGAAAATCATCTACACATCCATATTAGTGAATAAGGAATTCAATAACATATATGTGAGATTTACACAACAAACATGTGGGAAGGAAATCAACTTTGCATTAGAAAATAAATGAAAGATCTTACAACCATGTGCCTTAGTGTCGAGACACTCCTTCACAAGACTAGCACCTTGTCCCCGATAGCTCCAACTTGCTCCACAATTTCTCTCTGATGGATTCGGCCAAGGTATCAATTCAACAGCATAACTCCAGTATTCTTCTCTCCCCCTCAACCATGGAGTATGAGCTTTTATTTATAGGGCTCAAATGGATATGATGGTTGAGAGATTGGTGGGTGAGGTGGCTACAAGATCCTACAAAGAGGGATATAAACCTTAACCAACCCAGGTGAATAGGGATAAGGTTAGACATGAGCAGGGATGATTTTAAGGAACCATACTTATTTAAAAGTGTATAAATGTTGGTGAATATTACCAATTCTTAAAACGCCAACTATAAAATGATTGGCGATATTTTTCAAAAAATATTTTAATTTCCAAGGATTTTGTATCGTTTATATAATAATTTGACGATTTTTAAGGTGAAAACATTTTACCCTGTCAAAATTGGGTGAATTAGGGCTTCAAAAAATACAAAATGGCGAATATTGTTTAGGAGAAAAACATAGAAAAATAGCCCACTAGGCTAAAATTCGCCCCTAAAATTATCCCTGGACACGAGGCTCTTGATCTAGAAGCCTCGAGAAAACTCCTTTTTTCACCTTTTACCAAGGGCATCGCTTATACCCCTTTATGACAGAGCGGTGATGGGTAGGAACCGCACCAACAACATATGTTAAAGGCAATGGCACCGCCTAGGTCTCACACAACTAGTGCAGTGCTAAACAGGGTACTGCTTATCTGCTTGAGGGTAGAAGCAGTGCTGCAAATTTATATGTTGGAATCAACATCTGGAGCAGGATTCTCTTCAAGTTTGGGATTTGAGGACAAATGTCTTGTGTTAGGGATCTTATCACATGTTGGTGACAAATTTTGAGTGTAACAGAATGCCCCCCAAAGCATGAGGCTAGAGGGATATGATAGGCGAGAGCTTTGACAGAGCAAGTTATCACTTCAAGGTAAGATCCATCTTGATCAAAGATTGTCATCGAACAGGCATCTGCAATACATCAATACTTTGAATCATGAATAGATGTAACCTCATCATGGCTGTAGACCAATACAAGACAGATCCATGAGAGGAATAAACAACCATGGCTACTAGAATACAGCGTATATCCATGTAATAGAAGACTCGAACTTGGACATAGCTACCAAATATACAATGTAGATTTGTGTCATACAAACGCAAATTTGAGCATAGCCACGACCATACAAATATGGATCCATGTTGTTACTTCATACAATATACTCCATCAAAACATGGGGAGCAAGCTATGAGTGCTTTAACAAATACCCAGGGTCTTTGTCTCGTCTTCCACAAAGTATGATTCTATCCATGTGATTACAATTTTCTGAAGTCGAACATGGTAGAAACCACTTGATTACCGGTCAATGATGTGAACCATTAACAAGTGCGAGGGAAATCACCATTGATGTCAATGATTCCCAAGGTACCCTAGTACAATCTACTGAATGTGAATAGATGTCTTGGTGTCGAACACCCACCAGAGTCTTCCGATCAAAGGGCAATGATGTGAACCTTTGTCGATAGCAAGAGAATATGTCATTGAGGCATATAGATCTCAAGGTACTAAATTTGTTTCTAAGACTATTTCCCGAATGATGAGTTGAGTTGATAGGAATAGTCTCGTCGAAGGAGGGCCATGATGAATCCCACATCGATGACACGAAACTTAGAACAAAGTTTTGGAATATCGTAGATAATTAAACCACAAGACTGACACAAAGGCTATTTTAACTGTAGAGGTAAGCTTCTTTCTTCCTTTGAACATTGGGCGGCATGATGAAAGACTTGTCAACATGACAAGACTAGATAGACACACAATGCGATAGTGTACAATGCATTCTTTTGAAAGACTCAAAGGAGTGACATGACTCATGAAAGTGGATCGACTTGTTGGTCAACTGAATACCCAATTGACTAAATGATATGCAGACAAGTGCCATGTTCAAAGGTGACAAACAACTGCCATTGGATTTGCAAAAATGATTCCCTTCCCTTAATACCTCCATCATGATTGATAAGTGCCTCTATTCATTTTTACGAGTTCAAAGAGGGTAGCAAACACTCGTTTAAGCTTATCCAAAGACAAGTCCACTCCCATACATTTCACGAACCTGGGAAAGGAGGGGTTCGATCCCAAAAAAGAGTCTCTCAGTGTTTAGTTTAACGAGTCCAATGAAAGCAAACTCGATATCGTTCATATTTAGAGAGTTTGAACGAAGACAAAAGAAAACTCCAAAGGGTCCTTTTTCATAAAATAGTCTATCCAAACCGAAAAAGAGATAACCTACCATCGGAGAGACGACTATTCAAATACTTTTACGAGTATGAAGAAGAGAAGTACTCGACAATCTTTTCATACTTAGGGAGTCCAAAAAGAGCTTAAAGGAGACTCCGTTAGGTCTCTTTTTAACGATGAACAGTTTTACGAGCCTAAAGAAGAATCAGAAAAAAAGACTCGAAACTTTGATACTGAGTTCTGAGAGCATGACCAAATCGTTGAAACAAACGCTCGGGGACTTTTTTCATTTTAAGGAAGTACAAAAAATTCAAAAACAAACTCCCTATAGACTTTTACTGTTTTCATTTCTACCCATGCAAAACTCAAAAGCAACGTTAATTTCTTGAAAAACGACTTTTAATGAGTTGTACGGACGGATTTTATAATGATAATGATTTTAAAATATTAAAATGACATTAAAAAACCCTAAAATAGCTATATAAAAGTAATTTCAAATAGTAAAAATCAAAACATTTCACTATTTACCACTAGTCAAGAGCATTTTGGAGCAACTTTGAACCAGATCTTTAGCTGCTGATCCTGGGAGATTCGACCGTTCGATTTGAGTGCTTTCAGAGCCAGGTAAAAGACAAAACCCTAATCTTTCACTTTTAAGTATTTATTTTTGGTTTAAGGAGGGTTTTTTCCCATTTTAGGCAGGCCCTAATCTTAAAATGCGGGCACTGCTCCTACCCCTTACAGGATAGGCGGTGCACTGTGAGAACTGTGCTTCTAATACTGTGCTCAGAAGGTGCCATTGCTCTATGCAAATGGGGCTCAGGAGATGCCGGCCATGATCTTTGAAAAATGCATGGATAGGCAAAAACACAAGCTTTTGATTGATTTTGATGATTGGATATGTTTTTAACTAGTCCACCAATGGTTTTTGGCAAGTTTTCAGCGGTCGAAAATGGTGATATGGAAGGAATGGTAGCATGATGATGATGATGCCCATGTTGAAAGAGATGCGGGATGTATAGCCACATTAAGGAACTACAGCCTCCTCAAGTTATTCTGCACACCTAGTATGGTGTCTCATGAGAGATTGCTGGAGTATATACTCCATATGTGGAATCCAGACCAGCAATACTTCGAGGTGGGGGCACACGTGATGACCATTGAGGTAGAAGATATCTACTTCTTGACTGGATTGTCAAGATGGGGCGCCCGTATTTCATTGACTGGTTCCCATGGAGGGGACGTGACTACTTAGGAGATGATAGACCGCCACTGCCTTCCTGGTACTAGAAATTTAGGGAAGAAGATTCCCATCAAGGCAGTAGTGGATCTTCCTCTCTGAACTCTTCTTTTTACCATGCAGAGGATGGATGGGAGCCAAGAAGCTCATCAGGCTTCTAGGGCACATATGTTGTACGCGATAGAAGCTATGGCACCTATAGTTTTCAACTGGGTGGAGGCATTGATATCGGTCTTTGAAGACCAACTGACCAAGTGTCGACAGGAAGAACTAAAATAGTTTGGCTATGGTTCTATCTTATCCTCTTTCTTTTTTGAGAGGGTCCCTCAGCTGAGACCCCAAGTGGTTTTTACTGAACTGAGAGCAAGAGACCCTCGTATGTTGAGGTGGATCGGGATCATGGCCCGTATAGGAGTAGGTAGAGGGAAGGTGACCCGATGGCTTAGTGACCAGATCCTCATGATTGAGGATTATGCTTATGCAGGCACTGATTTCAGGGGAGAACCTGACCTACCACTTCCACCAGGCGAACAGTGGGGAGACATGGGTAAGAAACAAAACCCTAAGATAGCTATTTGTGTTTTTTGTCTTTTAATGTTTTTTATTTTTTATGTATGATAACGAGACTTGAAATTTTCATGCAGATGTAGGAGATGCATGACCTGGGGGATCATCCACACTGGATAGATGAGCGGGAGCTCAATTTGTTCAACGAGGTGATGACCCTATGGGAGAGCTGGAGGAGAACGTAGAGAGGCTTACATTGGACATACCCTATGCAACCATTGATGATATCCCAATGCATTATCAGAGGCACACAACAGGGGTGCCAGGCCATTTTAGTTGTCTGCTACGTAGAATGGGATGTTATGTGCTACCATGAGCTTCACTAGCTCCTACATGATGTATCACTAAAAACTATCATAGCTTCAGATTTTTGTATGATTTTGTGCTACCTAAAATCTAGACTGCTTCATATGAGGTCCTGTGACCTATTTTTGTAAAACACGTATATATATATATATATATATATATATATATATATATATATACACAGACTTTTTCTTCAGATGTTTATGCTTCAAATGGGAAATGTATTTACATGAGTTTTTATATGTCCTCACTGTTTATTTACAATGTTATGAACAATGTTTAACTTTCATGCTATGAATGAGCAATATACTAGTCTAGGATATAATTTGCCAATGATTCAGCAACTGCATTGTCTGCCCTAGGGATATGCATATAAGTAATGACTTGAAATGAACTTTCTAATAAATGTACCCTCCAATAGAGATAGAGTAGTATATGGTTTTAGATGGTGTAAACCTAGTTTAAATGACAAACCACCAATTGCGAGTCCATGAATACTACCAAGTCACGAATGTCC
Organism: Pseudotsuga menziesii; assembly: GCA_001517045.1. Taxonomy (NCBI): domain Eukaryota; kingdom Viridiplantae; phylum Streptophyta; class Pinopsida; order Pinales; family Pinaceae; genus Pseudotsuga; species Pseudotsuga menziesii. Next base: position 116,867 of record LPNX010504007.1, on the reverse strand, counting down.
CGGGATGCAGTCTCAGTCAAGAGACCTATGACTACTTCATACTTGGTGATATTGTTGGTAGCAGGACCAATACAAACTGCTCCTGAACTCACTACATCATGTGCAATGGAATAGAGAACCCAAGCAGCTAAGGCACTATTCAGGGTATGGCGGCAAGCACCATCGGCAAAGCCATAAAAAGCCATATGATTTGCATAACCAAAACATGGTATAAATAGTCTAGACATTAAACTCAAAACCATATTAAAAGTACCAGAACACATTGAAAATTCAAATAATGTACATATATACAAGGTACCATACATGAGTGATCTAGGAATAGTACCTATTCAGGTACAACCCATTACGAGGTTTCCCGAAGGGGATTCCATCATACTCTTCGAGCTCGTAGGCCCCTTTTTCTAAAAACTTGGAAACAATAAAAAGATCGTACCACATCAATTCAAACTTCCCTTTTCCTAGCTTATCATGTCTCTAATCACAAGTTAGGACTAGGTCACCTTCATTAAACACGCGAGGTTCGATAGATTTATCGTATTGCACCTTGATGCATTTCTTGTGTGCTTCATTAACTAAGGAAACATCTCGTCTAGTTTCATCAAGGTTGTCTATAAAAACCTTTCTTCCTCGGTATAAGTTTTAGGGAGAAGTTCAATGACAAGTTTTAAAGACGGAATCTGACACTGAATAGGTAGGACAGCTTCTAGTCCATATACTAATTGAAAAGGGGTAAAACCAGTTTCTATTTTCACTGAAGTTCTATAATCCCAAAGAACCGAGAAGAGAGTCTGGTGCTAGTTGGATTTGTGATCTCCAACCATCCGACGTAGCATATTTTTTAAAACTTTGTTAATGGCCTCAACTTGACCATTAGCTTGCGGATAATAGGGGGTTGAGTTTTCATGGCGAAAAACCAACTTAGCACTTAACTCTACCATCATCTGATTCCAGAAATGTGATCCGTGATCAGTGACAATAGACTGAGGAAATCCAAACCTAGCTATTACATGGTTAAAAAGAAAGAGGGAGGCAGTCTTACCATCCTTTTCATATGTAGGCATAGCCTCAGCCCGCTTAGTGAAATAATCCATGGCTACTATGATGTAACCATGCCCCCTGGCTGAGGTAGGCTTACAATGCATGAAATCTATCCCCCATTTGGTGAAAGGGCCTGTTAAGTCAGTAATTTTTCGGTCCATTTTNATTGCTCAGCCCTGTTAATGGGCGATTCCTCAAGCATTTTTACAGTTTATGAGATCATTTTCACTCTTCATTGTACATACCGGTGTGAGTGAGGTTGAATAAGACTCCATAGCCCAATGGAAGTTTTCAGATAGGTGAATAAAGGACAGAAGGCACTGGTCTACAAGTTCTTGAAGCTTCGCAGGGAGGACTTCATCCCGCAGCTGGAGCCAGATGTTAAGTCAGTAATTTTTCTGTCCATTTTGGCTTGACTTCTTAAATTTTTTGGTTTGTTTCTCATTAAACTTTTGTTTTAAGTTGTAGTTTTGTTTTCCTTCAGGAGTTTTCTTGATGAATTGATAGTTTTTTGGGTATCCTTTTCATAGGTTTTATTTGATTGGAGGTCTTTTGCATTTTCAAAAGGGGTTAAAGAAAGTCATATTATCAAAATGGATTCATTAATGTGTTTAGAGAGTAGTTAGACTTGTTTCTTAAACTTAGAAATTCTCTAAACCTCCGACAATTTGTCTGAAAGTTGAAAAACTGCGAGAATTTGGCTTGGTAGCTATTCTTGTAGCGCTAGACAAAATTTTAACAAAGGGCGCGCTACAAGAATATCGCGGCCCTTTGTTTTTTCAAATTTCAAATGGATTTCAATCATAATTTTCATCTGGAAGTGACTGATCGTATTGTGTGAGTGTTTTAACACGTGTTTACTGCAATTTAAACACGATTTTAGTTGGTTATCAGTCACGAAGCAGAGCAGGTTCATCATTGCATATTACGCGGAATCAGTTGGACAAAATCAGCAAATCTCGGCTAAAGCTTGCAAAATTCTCGTTCTATACGTATTATTATGGGAGAGGAGTGCTCGTATTGCGTATCAAAATGCTAAAGAGGTGGATTGTGTTCCTGTGAAGAGAAGACAGTGTTTTTAACGCCAGCAAGAAATTAGGGCTTCTTAATTCATGCACCTGCAGTTAAGGAGATGATATGAAGACACCTGTTCTCATAAGAAGAGACCGTTGATACTCCAAAACGAAGCTTTAAGCCACGACAGTTGAGAAATTGGTAGGTACTTTGATACGAACCCTTAAAACTAAAAAATTTGGGTTTTTCTTGCTGCACGGTTATCTGGAGAAATTGGTTGCTGGAGATGAAAGAATAGGTTATAAAATAAACTATTCACCATAGAAATAGCTATCTGAAGTTATTATGAGGAATCTGCATGAACAGAGCAGCAAAGAATTCTTAAGTTTAAAGTTTACAGCATGGGAAATTTTAATGAATGTTTAAATGAAGATTGTTTATCATTTGCTCTCCAATACATTTGAAAGCTCTGACAGTGATGCATATGGATTACAATGAGTTAATTGAATGGATTCTTCCCATGACCTAATGCCAGTGTAAACCAGAATCTACAGGAAACAGCACTGAGAGGACTCCTAAACTGATCTATTATGCTCATCTTTTACACAGAAGGTGTTCAGTTGGTTTGTTCAGTTGGTTTGAAAAGCTGTTGAAAATTGTTATGATTTATAGTATCACTTGTTTGGAGAATTATGTTCGATTGCTTGGAGAACATATTGGATTTTATATACAGGTTTTGATGGCAGTTTTTTTTGGTGAAGGTGATTATATTGCAGACAGGGGTGTTTTTCTCTCTTCACATGCTATCAGTCCCCAGTTGGTTTAACAAGCCTGTGACTGATTTTACTTTTACAAAATCTGAAGCAGTCAGAAATTTTGGGTTTGAGGATCGAAGCTGTTTTGATGCATAGAAGGAGGAGCAAATACTAAAGATAGAGCAACCACTTTCATTGACAGTCTTCAACTACATTGAGCAGCCTGGACATTGCAAATCAATCAAAGTGCTGTCTTCTATGATATGAATCAGTTTGTATTGAAAGAAGAGTTCAGGTCTGAATGTATATCATAATGCTGGTTTCCTGAACCCTAAAAATGAAGAGCTTGGGTGGTCCATAGTCTAAAGCAATCTGACATGATGTTTGATGATGCATTTGTGAAGAATGAGCAGTGTTTCTGTGCTCTTATGACTGTTTTATTCATGAACTGATCTATTCTCACAATCTATCTATATTCAGACCTAATTTGTACTGTTGTAACATAAAAACATTGAAGCCTAAGGTCAGGAGAATTTGATTTTTTGCTGGGAAAGTTTTCATGCATCTTTTAAACCAACAGGCCTGTCCAGGAGTGCATTACAGACTGTGAAGGAGATCAAAGCTGAAATCTAAAGCCAGACTGTTTTTGTTTTCTGAAAGAAGAATATGGGAAAAAGTGGGAAAAGTGGTAAGGTCAACAGGGCTGAGCCCACAGACCTAACCTGGATTCAGAAGCTTCCTAACTGTGCAGAACTATTTCAGCAGGCAGGTTGGTTGAATTTTTTCAAGAAGATAGATGGTTTCAATGCTCAGGTGTCCTGCAAGTTTGCTAAGGGACTCAAAGATGATATGATCATGATGGATGCTTTGAAATTCAAACTGACTGTGGAGCTAATAGCAGAAGCTACTGAGATCAGCAATGAGGGGGAGCATTGGTTTAAAAAAATTCCTTTTGAGTTTGAACCCCAAAGATACCTATTGCCTAATGTGATTCCTGACTGGAACAAGGGTATCCTCATTCAAATATTTCAGGAAGGAATGGATTGAGCCCATAAGGATACTTCAAAGTTATGTGACCTGTGAAGGCAGATATTCATTTGTCTTTAAATATCATTTCAGGTTCCTGCAACACGTAGTAGGAGTTTCTAAAATGAACTTGCCCTTCTTTTTCTTAAAAAGCCTGCAGAAGATGTCAAGCAAGATAAAGCAACATGATGATCACACCTCCCAGTCACTTTTTCACCATGGTCTCATCAAACTGATCATCACCACAGTGTTGCAGCATGAGGGAAGGACTTGGGATTTCTTTTTGTTTTGGTCAGATGTTCATCCTCAAAAAGAAGATCAGCAGCCTAAAAGGCAGACTGATAAGGGGAAGGTAATGATCAAAAATTTGGGTCACTCAGTCAAATCTACAAGTAAAGATGAGGTTAAAGCCAAGAAGGTGATAGAGTAGTTAGCAGAACAAGTAAAGGATGATAGTTAGCTCAAAGTGGCTTCATATTCCATGAGAAACAAGTACTCATTGTTTGCAGGTGAAGAAGTGCAGCCTTGTTTGAAATTACCACCAGTAGCACATTCTGAACAAGCTAGGACTATTGATAAAGAGAGAGCTGCTACTCCTGAAGAGGAATTACAAACTAAACAAAGGAGCCCTCTTACCATATTATCTGAAGATGAAGGTTATTTATTGGAGGATGAACAGCAGATTGTTGAGACAGAGCCAAGTACAGAAGCACGTGGAGACTTTCCTACCTCAAGGGGAAAATCAGCCAAATCTAAGAAAAAGAAAAGGAAGAAGGTAGCTTCATACAAAAGGTCATACAAAAGGCCTCAAACTAGGCCAACTAATAAGTTGAGATGGAACATGAAAAAATTACTTAATCCCAAGTTGAATGCTAGACAAGAAGCTATTGTGATTGATTCTTCTTCTAATGAAGAAACAAAAATTGTTAAACAGGGCAGCAGAGGCAAAGGAAAGTTAATGGTCAAGCCTTCTTCTTCTTCAGAGCCTGCAAAGAAAAAAAGATCACAGTTAGTAGGAGAGATTGAGCAGCCTAGATCTGAAATGTCAGAAATAATTGCTGAGATAAAAGATAGACTCATCAAACAGCAGGAAGAGAAAAAAGCAAAAGCATGTACTCTTGAAAATGAGGAATTGGATGAAGAGGATATATCTATACTTAAGCAAGAAGGAATTATAGAAGAATCTATTGTTCATGTTGATTTTTCAGGTATTTTAATGTAGA
>LPNX010504007.1:65616-110181 GCA_001517045.1 Pseudotsuga menziesii | reverse complement strand
TCTGCTAGCTGCTTGTACTTTCAGACTTGTTCAGAGAACTGGTACTGTAACTCTCATATACATTTACTGATGAAATAATGTGATATATGACTCTTTCCCTCACATTTTGTCTATGTTGGCTTTGTTATTGAGCATGTTTTGCTTCTTAAATGGTAATTTCATTGCTAGTTGATGTCTTTTTCTGGTAATGCTTATCTTTTAATGTATGAACCACAGCATAGTATCTTTGTTGGATTTTTGTGATATGTTTGGGCATCTTTATCAGTTTTATGTCTATTATTTAGTTGTTGCTTTTACTCTGAATGTATTCCCTATATGATCTTGAAGCTTACAACCAAAAACACATAAACAAAACCTTAAACACTAGTTTGAATTGAGTTTTTTTTTTCTTGAGATTGTGTTGGCTTGTTACCCTAGCCTTAGTAACAATTTCTGACACAAAAAGGGCCAATGGAAATGATGAGGTGTAACGGAGCAGGGTGTGTGCGATTTTTCGGGTAAAAGTGTTGACAGGGTGGGAATACCTCATGACAATATTTAAAAATAGAATGCCAAAAATAGCCAATGCGTAGGATTTTCTGAGTTGTATCCATCCCAGAAAGATGACCGCCACATGTTCCTAAATGGTGGTCATTAAGAACTTGTTTAGCCTTGTCATGGGTGAGGCATCGTCAGAGAATGGTATCTATACCACGTCTATACAAGGTATCATTGAGGATAAGATAGTACTTTGTGTGGTGACGAATGCGGCGATGATCCTCACGAGATATAGTAGGCTGAAAATGATGTGTCTGGAGATAAATGATTAAATCTCCATACCATGGGTCAGTTGTGATTATTAGGAACAGAAATTCATCTAGGAATGAATCACTGGGCTCAGAATCTGTTAAAGCATAGGGAAGATCACACATCGACCCGGAAAAAACTAATGACTTCTTTAAAGTAGCTTTGGAAAACTCAAGATCGAACTCCTGTAGGATAACAATCCATCGGGAGCATTTTCCCCCTAGCACTTGACATGTCAAAATGTAGTACATAGGGTTTTGGGCTGCGAGTACAGTAGTGGTACGAAGCAGGATGTAGTGACGAAATTTTTGGACAACAATGATCGTAGCCAATGCTAGCTTCTCCACATGCGAGTATCGAGTTTCAGAATCTAGAAGATTCTTACTGGTGTAATAAATCACGTGTTCTAGGCCGTTCTGGTCCTCTTGAGCTAAAACCATTCCGATAGTAGTAGTAGAGGTAGCAACATACAAGAGAAAATCCTTCAAGTAATTCGAGGGGTGTATGATGGGTGAATGAGTCAGAGCATGTTTGAAATTATCAAAGGTGTGTTGGGCCTGGTCATCCTAGAAGAATGGAGTGTCCTTCTTAAGGAGACATATATAACCGTGCATTTTGTCAGCGAAGTTACAAACAAAACGACGAAGAAAATTTTCCTTCCCTTGCAAACTTTGGAGTTCAAGTAGGTTGGCTGGGGCAGGTAAAGCGAGTATTGCAGAAATATTTAAGGGATCAATCTGAATACCATCCTTGGAAACTATGAAGCCTAAGAGATGTCCCGTCTCAACTCAAAAAACAAATTTGTGTGGGTTCAGCCGTATCTTGTAATGGGGACACCTTAGGAAAATGTATCTAAGATGTCGAGGATGGTATTCCTGTAGCTGTGAGTGCACAGGGAGATCATCGAGGTAAGGCTCCACAATATTCTTAATGTCATGAAACACATAGGACATGGCACGCTAGAATGTGGCCCCAACGTTCTTAAGGCCAAAAGGTAACTTCTTGTAGGCAAAGGTTCCCCACGGGCATATAAATGTTGTCTTATGCTTATTGGCAAGCAATATCTCAATCTGATTATAGCCGAAAAAACCATCCATAAATGAGAAGATGACACTCCCAGCACAATTATCGATAATCTGATCGATGTGTGGAGTTGGAAAGTTGTCCTTGGGACAAGCTTTATTCAGATCTTGGAAATCGATGCAGACTTGAATAGTTCCCTGCTTTTTGTTCACATGAAAAATATTCAATACCCATTCCGTCAGGGGTACATGATAGATAAATCCTGACTTCAGATTTTTTTTGACTTCGGCTTTGATAGCCGCAGCCTTTCATGGATGGACTTGTCTCAATTTATTCTTAACTGGTCTAGCCATAGGATAGGTTTTGATCTTGTGGACTATAATGGATGAATCTATCCCAGGAATTTCCTCATAGGACCAGGCAAAAATATCTCGAAATTCTTTAAAAAGTGCTTTATACTCTTCAGTTTCATCTATTGAACAGTTCTGCCCTATGTGAACATGTTCAATAGTTCCAGACTTGACTGATATGTCGATTGGAACCGTTTTGGTAATGTTGCATAAATTGCCTTCAAACTCAGAATCTTGCAACAAGACAAGTGTTTGCTGATCGTCGACAATATCAGTACCCAAGAGACATACAAAATCATTATCTACCAAACTGGTATTGGGGATGAATGAAGATCTATGATGGTGATCCTCCCATATGGATGTATTTGTATTGATACTCTCTATAATAGACTCATCCAATGGAAAAGTTTGGGAGAGATAATCCAGAGTAGGAAGTGAAGGTTCTAACCAGTAGGGTAGGTGGTAAGGATCCGAGGCCACCAGATGAAGATCATCCATAGGAACATTGGAAACAGATTGGATGGAATCATAAACTGCTTCATGTGGGCTGAGGGAGGATGTCTCAACAACTTGTTTACCCTTGGGATCATAATCAAATGAAGAGATCATATTGATTGTTTCTGTTTCTGTGCTTGAAGGGGTTGACAGAAACACGCCCATGAGGGTGGAGTCTTTCAACATCCCTACCCCAATCGACTGGTAAGGAGGAGGGGACTGACCTAGCAAAGGGATATTATTCATCGTAGGAGTGGTAACATCCAGCGTACATAAATCAAGTTGATCAATTGTCAGAATTTTCCCCAAATGTGGAAACTGGAGGGTTCTAAATACTGTCGAAGCGATAGCGGTCATAGCATAAAACCAGTTTCTTCCTAGGATAAGATTGTAGTCTAATGGGGAATCCACTACTTCCACTTGAATGGAAACAGTTTTACCCCCTAGTTCAACTAAAAGGGGTTGCATGAGGCCATAGGGATGGAAACCTCTTCCATCAAAGGCTTTTAGCATTGTCGAATATTTTATAATCTCAGGAGAGCCAATGGATTTCCAACAGGACAAAGACAAAACAGAGGTTGATGCACCTTCATTTAGAATAGTCCTAAAGACTTTTTTCCCAACTACTTTAGTTATGACTTGAAAATATATTATGTGGGGTAATCTATGTTTAAGGTTCTCTGGATTGAAATGAATTAGATTCATGTCACTCGGGTCTATAGCTCCCAAAGTGGTTAACAAGTTTTTACATTGTGTAGGACAACTTTGGAGCACTTCTAAGGTAGACATTACACATGGTTCCTGAGCTAGGTCTTCTATGACATTATAAAACTGTGTAGCTCGAGTGTTAGGGTTAAAAATAGCCTTCCTAAGAGTACTCTTGGGAGGACGCAAAATCATGTCGAGATTAGGATTCTCGAACGTTAAGGGACCATTAGATGAGGATGCGGGAGAACCAGTAGAAGGAGCTTTATTAAGAAAAGGTTTCTCAATTTTATTCTCCTCTGGTTTGTCATATGATTGACTTCGAGTTGTTATATTAATAGTATCTGATGACATCATTCAAATTTCCTCTATGGAACTTGAATTTCCCTTGTTAGACATGTGGTCTACCAGTTGTTGTTGAGAAGGAAAAGGATCATTGAGAACTGCCGGTGCGGGGTTACTCTTTAAAAATTTATTGATCTCATCACATCAAGGACATTCTTTTGTGAAATGGTCACCACCACACAATAGGTAGGGATACTTAGCTTTCCTTTTTATTTTATTGTCATTCTCTGAGGCCGTAGGTTTGGGGTTTTCCTGTTGGTTTTTGGGTTTCTTGTTTTTACCTTTTCCTTTATTCTTATTACCAGATGATTTCATACTTTGAATAACATTCACCTTGGTGGAAACCGTAGGGTTGGAAGGAGCAGGAGTGGAAGGATTGGATTATTTGGAATCTTTAACCGTTGACGGGGGCTAGATTGAACCAATAACTCCATCAACAGGAGTTTTTGCGGGTGGCTTAGCCGGGTCAGTGTTGGGTTGAGGAGCTTGAGGAATGAGGTTGTACAAATTTCTAGACTGGGAATAGACCAATTCTAGATACTACGCGTGACTAATGGCTTGCTCTTTAGTAACGGCACCCCCCATAGCCACATTTTGGGCAATGGGTGGAAACAAAGATTTTGTGAGCCAATCAGCCAAAAGTTGGTCTGGGATAGGAGCTTTAATGAGCCTTCTCCACCTTCTCCATTCATGAATATGATCTAAAATGTGTGTAGAGGTGTTTTGACACAGAGAGGTTAAAAGGTCTGTACCCGTTTCGTATTGGATGGGTAGTTGAAAATGTGTGAGGAAAACAGTTGCCAAGGCACTAAAATACACAAACGAGTGTCATGGAAGTTTGATATACCACTTCACAGCCATGCCAGTCAAAGTGTGCTAGAAGAGTCTTAATCAAATAGAATCATCCATCAAGGAATTGGATGAACACCATACATGGAAATTCATAACGTGATTTTCAGGATCATCTCCCTACTTACCATTGAATTTCGAAATATCCGATGGTAACTTGACTAGAATGGGAGGCCATGAAGCATTGTGTTGGAAGCAATTTGGACAAATCAGGCAAGTCCAAAGTTGTTAGGAAAGGTAAATGATGATTTGGTTCAACATACTGGTAATATTGATAAGGAATGTAACCACCAGTAGGACCGTAAGTGGACTGATACACAAGCTGATGGGATGATGAACCTCTAGAAGATGGACCTCTAGGGTTAGGGCTTCCAAGACCGCCAGGGCCATTAGGATGATTAGGAGGATTAGGAGGAGGACCTCCAAGACCTCCAGGACCACTAGGACCTCTGGGACGATCAAGACCACCAGGGGGAGGACTGTCAGGACCTCTAGGACCACCAGGACCCCCGAAACCACCAGGAGGAGGACCACCAGGGCCCCCAAAACCGCTAAGAGGAGGACACATAGGACCTCCAGGACCACCAGGGGGAGGACCACCAAGACCCCCGGGACCTCTAGGAGGAGGACCACCATAAGGTGGTCCTCCAACTCCTCTTACTGTATGAATAGGTATCCCTGCCATAGCTGGCATGTAGGACTAGTTGGGTTGCTCCATGGAGTAAAAGTATTTACAAGGTATGACATTCCTATAGGGGTAGGTTGGTAATTCATATTTCTTATAGGTACTAGATTTGCTGGGTAACCATACCCCCAGGAAGCTTGACTAACGACAGGTTGTGCCCCTAAGGGTTGGCCTAAACTCAATGGAGGGTTTACTATATTCGTAGGAGGAGCATAAACTGTGGATTATCCTACAACAGAGGTTTATCTATTATTCACAACCATCCCATTAGTGGGTAACCTAGGTCGCACCGAGGGTCGCCCCTTGGCGCTCGAAGGTACTGACACTAGTGGAATTGAAGGTTGCTTGCCGGCCACAGCGAGCATTGGATGGCTCGAGATAGACCTAGAACTTACTACCATAGGGGCAGAATTAGAGGTTGGACTTGGATTGTAAGAAGTATCACCATGTACTGGATGACCTTTAGAAGAAGGTTTAGCTTCAAATAGGGGCCAAGGGTCCGTATTATGGGGGAGAAGAGCCAACATAGGTTCTTTATGAGGTATGGGGGTTGCGAATATTGAATCTAATCTCTGCATTCTCTCTTGAAAATCACGAGCACAGTGAATGGAAGCTTGGATTTGTCTATATTCTTCTTCACCTGGTGAAGATTGTTTAGGAGAGGGCCTATTTACCCCAAATGACGCTATGGCTTGCCCCATGGAATTTCTCCAAAATAAAGCATCTAGCCCATATTCATATGGAACAGGGCTGTTGGTATGACCTTCCACATGCGGATGAAAGGAAATATCATCTATAGGAGGTTGTTGAGCCAAGGGATTTGTATAAGAAGTGAATTGGTCTCCACTTTCTACAGCTATATTCTCCTCCACCTGGGAAGTAGTTGCAACTCCTTGGACAGTAGCTTCCATTGGACCTTCTCCTATAACGAGAGGAAAGTAGGGTGGTAAGCCCTGTGTTGTTCTGGACCGTCTCACAATCAGATTGCACAGTTCCTAATCTAACCTAGGGTTTCAAAGTTAAGAAAAATCACACCAAAACTTTCTCCTACTCAAGCTATAGGCCAACAAGCAAAATCAAATGATAGGATGAGCTCAAATGGTCAGTCTCTCACCAGGATTGTCAAGTAGGTGCAACTCATGATATACCACAAGGGTACATGTGTAGTAATCTCCCCGAATGCTGTTTTCGGTGTATTGCTCCACACAAGACGTCCAAAGGGATTTCTTGAGATAGATAGGGTATCCTAGTGGGGTATCCCAATATATGCAAGGTACATGGGAGCTCAAATCGGTAGTAGTGTTGTCTAATGCACAACCGTTCACAAGGGGCCTTCTGATATACACTCGAGTACGTGAAGTACCTTTCTATATACGTCAAGGGTACATGAAAGGTTGTTTGATATACCGACGGTACATGGAAGAACCGTGCGAGTCCTGGGATGTAGTAAGGACAAGTAATGACAGCTCCTATGCTTAACGATGCCCGAACATGTCTCTAACCTAGCACTCAAATTTCTATACAAATTTTAAGCCTATAAATACCGTTAATTTTAAAGTGGATGGTGAGGTGAATGCATGAGATTTTGATAGAAAAGTAAAACCATGCAGATATGAAATGCAAGTTCATTCACTTTACCATTCAGTATGCTTAATTAGGGGAAGGAGAGAGGTTGTTTTTCTTTTCAATTTGCTTTAAAACAAAAAAATTCCCCAAACAATTATAAAAAATCATTTTTCCGAGCATACAATCAAACAACACTTTCTTCAAATAACCTCTTTTGAAAACAAACAGGTAGGGTAAGATCTATTTTCAAATGAAGAAGAAAGACAAACAATACTCAAATATGAATATGCAAGCTATGTTTTTGATTTTCTCTGAAGCATGGAAAGATCTAACTTAAACTATTGATATTTTTTCCTTTTGATGAGATAGTGATGCAAAAGAGACAAAAGAACAGAGGAGTCTTGAAAGCTTGTGAGGCTAATCGGAGATCCAATGGATTAGGTTCAATGAAATAATGACCTAATCTCAACAAATTTTCTGTTTAAAGCGAAAAGAAGTCTTTCTCACACTTAACGAGAAATTGAAACAAGCAAACTAATCTAAGGGAGTCTTTCTTTTCAGTTCTATTCTATAACAAGTAGAGATCTAATCTGACCTATATTTTCCAACTAACTCCCTTCAAGAAAAAACAAACTTACAAGTAGTAATGAATGATGAATCTAACCTAGCTTTTTTCTTTGAACAAACAAGCAATTTCCACATAAAAATTCCAGATTTCAATCACTCAAGCAAGTTCAAACAAGTCTGGATAAGACCAATTAAACACACCAAATCCAAAAAATCACAAATGTTTTACAAAAACTTGAAAAAATCAAAGCCTGGGATAGGCCTACCTGGCACCGCGTAGATGAAGTTGCTGACAGGTGGTTTTGAGGTAGAACCGCTCCTTGCTCACTAGATTCATGCGGTGGCACCGCCTATTGCTAACTGGACATGCATGGTTCTCTGTAATCACCCAGAACAGTAGGAGAGTGAAAAATCAAGTTAGAAATGCCAAAAATCTCATAAAAAATGATGAATCAACCACAATACAGAGCACAGAAAGTTAAGGTGGCTTAGATCTGAAGAGATCTGAAGATTTCAAACCAGAACTTTCAGTAGATCAGATGTAGATTTGACTGCAAATATATTAGGCTGGAGCTTGGATTTAGACAAGAGTATTTCAGAAACTGAGGAAGAACAAGACAGATCTAATCCCTAGTGGAGTCACCAAATTTGTTATCAGGAATATATCACCTTTTGTGGACATAAGTTGTTCCTCCGGTCTAAATGGTTCAAATCCAGAACAAATGAGTGAATAACTTGATTGAATACCTTTCTTGAACGTTATAGATGCCTAGAATGTAACTATGATGAAAGACATATATACCTGTAAGACATATCAAACATACAAAGACATCAAAGCTACCAGAAAATCATCTACACATCCATATTAGTGACTAAGGAATCCAATAACATATATGTGATATTTACACAACAAACATGTGGGAAGGAAATCAACTTTGCATTAGAAAATAAATGAAAGAGCTTACAACTATGTGCCTTAGTGCTGAGACACTCCTTCAAAAGACTAGCACCTTGTCCTCGATAGCTCCAACTTGCTCCATAGTTGCTCTCTGATGGATTAGGCTAGGGTATCAATTCAACAGCATAACTCTACTATTCTTCTCTCACCCTCAACCATGGAGTATGAGCTTGTATTTATAGGTCTCAAATGGATAGGATGGTTGAGAGATTGGTGGGTGAGGTGGCTACAAGATCCTACAAAGAGGGATCTTGACCTTAAACAACCTAGGTGAATAGGGATAAGGTTAGACATGAGGCTCTTGATCTAGAAGCCTCAAGAAAAATCCCTTTTTCCCCTTTTACCAAGGGCACCGCTTATACCCTTTTATGACAGAGCGGTGATGGGTAGGAACCGCGCCAACAACATAGGTTAAAGGTGGTGGCACCACCTAGTTCTCACACAAATAGTGTGGTGCTGAATAGGGTACCGCTTATCTGCTTGAGGGTAGAAGTGGTGCTACAAATTTATATGTTGGAATCAACATCTGGAGCAGGATTCTCTTCAAGTTTGGGATTTGAGGGAAAAATGTCTTGTGTTAGGGATCCTATCACATGCTAGTGACAGATTTTGAGTGTAACATTGTTCCATCAGCAACAATATTTTTCCGAAAAACCCACTTGCATTGAACTAATTTCCTTCCAGGTGGAAGGGAAACTAGTTCCCAAGTAGCATTTTTCCTAAGAGAATTAAACTCTTCGTCCATGGCAGCTTGCCATATCGGATATTTTCAAGCATGGTGGTAAGAATTTGGATCTGACCCTATCATTAAATAATAGGTCTTGGATAGTAAATCATCATGGAAAGAGAGCTCAATAACTGCTCTTTGAAATTCAGACCGGGTTCTTCTTAGATCAGCAAGATTTCCAATGTTTTCCCCGACGGAAGAAAGTGTCTTCTTGGCCCAAGTTGGAAGATATGTTTGTACTTCAGAATCTGATTCTTAATCTGATGTTTCTTTATCACTGATATCAGATATCATTTCTGCAAAATCAGAGCCATCACTCCCATTTTTATCCCCCAAATTGTCAGCAGAACAGACAGGAAAATCATCAAAATTTTCTTCAACTAGCTCTACCTCTTGGAAAGGCTCATCAAACTTAACATTTCTTTCGATGGAAAATTTATTTGTTCTGATATTCAGAAGCTTGAATCCCTTGGATTCTTCTGGATATCCAATAAACATAAATTCAATGCTTTGCAGTTGCAAATATTTCCTTTTGTCAGACAGAATCCAGGCCCATGCAGTTGACCCAAACACCCTGAAATTTGACACATCCGGATTGTATCCAAAATAGGCTTCGAAGGGTGTCTTACCATTCATGGAGGAGTGAGGTACTCCATTCTGAAAGTGTTCTGCAACATTCATGGCCCCATCCCACAAATTTGCAGCCAATCATTTTGCTTCTAGCATGCATCTGGTCATCTCCTTTAGAGAGCAGTTTTCCTTTCCGCTACACCATTTTTCTAAGGGGTGTAGGGAATGTAATGTTGGATCTTGATTCCACTGTCGGAACATATCTTCAAAAAATCAGTACTGATATATTCCCTTCCATTATCATATCTCAGAAATTTTATCTTTTTCCCAGAGGCATTCTAAACCAATGCTTTCAATTCTATGAATTTTTCTAAATCTTTTGACTTTTTCTTAATGAAAAACACCCAGGTGTATCTAGAAAAATCATCTATGAATGTGAGAACATACCGAGATCCATTCATGGATGTGATGTGCATTGGTTCGTTGATATCAGAATTCAGCAGCCCCAAGATACTTGATGCACAACAAGCCTTCCCTTGATCAAACTTATGCTCAAGGTGTTTGCCCACAACACAACCCTTACAAATTCCTTTGGAAGTTCTAATTGCCGGGAGGCATTCAACCATGTAATTTTTCTGTAATTGCTGCAAGTATTTAAAATTTAAATGACCAAATATCTCATTCCAAAGTCTACTGACCTCATTTCCATGAGTCAGAAGAGCGGTGGGCTTTGCACCCGCCAGAAAATGGGAAAACTCATAGGTTTTTGCATGATGGTTTGCATGGCCTTTTGCAACAAGTTTCTCGGATGAAATCTCATTGATTTCCACATCATTGGGGATGAAGGTTACTCTCTTGGGAACTCCAGTATGATTCATTTGATAAACACTCAGGAGGTTGTAGGCAAGAGAGGGTACATACAGAACATTGAAAAAAGTGCCATGTTCAAGATTTATTGTACCTTGTCCTTTCGATATGATGGTGGAATCATCTCCCATGTGGATGGGGATGCTCTTGTCAGTGTCCAGGGAGGAAAAATAATATATGATTTCCATCATGTGATTTGAATCTCCAGAGTCTATGAGCAGAGCTGTGGGCTTCGAGGTGCTTTCCATGAGAGCATGACCTCTTTCTTGCTATGGATCCCGATCTTGATTATCTCTCCTTCGAAGATTCTCAAGGAGATTGATGTTGTTTCTTTCGAGGAGAGAAGTCATCTCATCAAGTTTCTTCTTCATGTAGGCATGCTCAGGGTGGAATCCCTTCCCACAGTAATAACACTTGACTTTTTCCTTGCCTTGATGTCCTTTGTTCTTGTGTTTCTTAGAGTCGGAAGGTTCCTCTTGCTGGTTCTTTTCTTTAGGATCTGGAGGATCTACTTTAGCCTTTGGATTCTTCTATTTTCCTTTTCCTTTTGAATCCTTTGGCCCCAAAGAAAACAAATCTTGATCTTTTTAGGATTTGATGATCCCCATATGAACAAGCTTATCATGCTCATTTGTAAGGGTCTTGATGAAGGAATCAAGAGAAGGCATTTTCCAGTTTGGGGTTGTTAGCTTCCCCATGTGGAATGATGAAACAAAGACGAAATAGTCTTGAACCAATTTGGAGAGGATATTTAAGATGAGTTGGTCATCTTCCTTCTCCACCTTGAATTGCTTTAGCTGGAGCACTAGATGCTTGAATTTTGTGAAAAATTCATTCATGGATTCGAAACTACTTGGATTCAGGGAGATTGACTCATTCTCAAGCTGATAGATATGAAGATCATCCTGTTTATCAAACAAGGTAGCGAGATGGTACCAAATCTCCTTTGGAGTCTTAAGTCCTGAGATGTGTAAAATAAGATCCTTGGAGATAGACAAGCATAGGAATCCATAGGCCTCATCTAGTTTATTCCAGTATTTTATCTTCTCTGCAGCAGCATTAGTCTCTAATTCTGTGTTCATTGTGACCTGGTAGAGCCCTCTTGAATGGAGCTGAATATCCACATCTTCCTTCCATTGATGGTAATTGAAAGAGGTGAGGAGATCTAGAGAATGAGCCATTGAGCCACTATAGAGAATGCAAATAACCTGTAAAAACCTACAATTAACACAATAAAGTCACCGTAAGTCTGACAGCCTGCACATTTTAGGTTTTCATCACACCCAGCATGATTGATCAAGCAAGATTGATAAACAATTCCTTAACTTGGGGTATTAAGTGGTAAACCTTCTGCTTCTGGTGTAGTGCTGGAATTTGAGCTTTTGCTCAATTTTGCATGCAAGATCCATAAAAAATCATGTTTTTGAAGAAAATAGCTTCGTCCCGTCGTGGCTCTGATACCATATTAACTCTGTCACAACAATCTTGGACAAAGTATAAATTCACAAGTGATTCAATTTGAAAAATTATGCATGAAATGATGCAACACTACTGGAACAGGAGATTGCAGTTCTGTATAATCAATAATAGAATCAATAATACAATACAGTGTCATGCAGAATGCATGAATTCCAAACTAATTCAAATACTCAAGGAGTTCATTCAAATTACATGGATGAGTGTAGATTAATTGAATGTCAGACACACTCGACAGATTTAGTTAACCACTAAACTCATCAATAACTGACTCTCACACTAAGTCCTAACTGAATTGGAGTGTAATAGATGAATGATTCTAAATGAATGTGACTCAACACATGTAACTGCATGTCCAACTCAAGGAGGTATCACATCCATAACTCCAAGTAGCTCCAATGGAGTTAACTGAAGTGCCACTTGTCATCAGAAGTGGTTGGAGGCACCATAGTTGACTCCAGTTCATAAATATTGGCCAAAAATAGTCAAATAATAGATGGAGGTGCCTTTACAACTCAGCTTAACTTATTGTTAAGTGAAACAACAATCAATTAGCAATTAGGTACACTTATGACACTCAGTTAACCCCATAATTGCTCCCCGATTAAAGGTGGAAGCCCAGTTAGCCTCCTTGATTGAAGGAGGAAGCCCAATTAACCTCCCTAATTGAAGGTGAAGGTTTAGTTGACCTCCTTGATTGAAGGAAGGTGTGGGTGTGCTCATGCTGATGTCATAGTGTGCTCATCTGATGCCAAGTAAGTCAATTAAACTTAGGATAGTGGGTAAATAGGCCAAAATTGACCCAATAAGTGTGCATGTTGGGTAAATGACTCCAATTACAACGGACTAGCGTATGTGGTAAATAATTATAATAATTATTTTGGCACAACAGTGCATCTAGAAATCCAGAAAGCACCAAGTAGACATTGTTTTAGGTATTTTCTAGTACTAGTGCATTCGTATATTTTACCACATTGCTAACTGTGCTCTATGGTTTGTGAAATGCACCAAACATAGATGATGTGAAAATGTTTTATTAAGTTATAGTGGCACATTATTAAAATAATAGTGCATCATCAATGCAGTGCGCTATGTGCTAAGAACACATTGCTATCGATGCACATTGTAAATTTATAGGGAGCACCGGCTAGTGTAGTGCAATCATTGTAGCTTGAATTCACCATGTAGATTTTTTTTTGATATTGTACAAATTTGAGGTGAATTGGAAATTTCAATCCGCTAAAAGTTTAAATTAGAAGTTAACAAAGAGATTACTTGGGCACTTGCACATTAGGGAGGCATGGTTTCCATGAAGATGAAAAATCAAATTTGCTCGTGACCATTTGGTGAAATTGAAAAGCCACATAGAAAGAAATGGAAGGGAGAAATACAACGACAAGGAACAACGATGGCAAGGCACTTCAAGGATTCAACTATCACATTGGTGCTTAGGTGCTATACACACTAAAGGATGGTAAAAATGGTTTTCCATCTAGTAATTTTTAAAAAAATTTTACCTTGTTTCAATGCACCCGATAACTTGATGCATCAATGCATGTTTTTGGAATGACCACACTAATAATGAATAAAAAAAATTCCCATAATTTTTTAATTTTACACTAATTTGGTGTGTTCTATTATGAAAGCACTGGTGCATTTAGGATATATAAATGCAACATCCATAAAAAAAAAGTTATAAATTTTTTTTCCATCCATTTTTTTAAAATTTTCCTTACTTCGGTGCTTGAAATTACAAGACGCACTGGTGCGTTTTGAAGATACAAATGGATTATTAATGAATATAACGATATAAACATAGTTTCTGTCCAACAATTTTTTTTAATGTTACCCTACACCAATGCATAATATTAGACAACAAATCTGTGCATTTGAGTGAAGAAAACACACCACTAATTAATATAAACAAGAATTAAAAAGTTTTTCGTTTGGTATTTTTTCTAATTTTACCTTACATCGATGCTTCTAATTACACAATGCATCAGTGTTGTTCAAGTTTGTAAACGCAACATTAATGGATCTAAACAAATAACAATAGTTTTCAGACTAGAATATTTTTTAATTTTATCCAATGTCAATGTGCGGAATTAATAGATGCATCGGTGCACTGTACTATATAATACACACCATAATTCCTTTTTTTTAAACATTTTTTTTTCTACAGGGAATAGGGTTTCATTTTTGGCTAAATGTGATGCATGAATTATGTGGATGCATCGATGCATATGTTTAGTTTAAATGCACATTTTATTGTTGGTTGTAGAAATAGAAAATATCTTTTTTTCTCTCCATTTAACGAGGATTTTTTTATATTGATGGGTTTTGTTTTGGTTCACACAGGTTCATCTAGACAAAGGACACACCAGTGCATTTGGTATGTATAAAAGCATTGTATAAAAACATCTACTAAAACCTTTGGATGCTTGCCTCTGCTAGTGACCTTCTCTACAAATAGATATTTGGGCTCTTTTTAGAGGAACTTCCACAAAAATCTGTGTTAGAGGGTGTTTTCCTTGTAGTGCTCCCACCATAAAGAAGCATTCCTTTTCAATTTTGTATTGGCAAGCCTAAATATCATAGGATATTTAATTTTCTCAATTTCAAATAATTTTCCATTTCTCATATCCAATATATAAATTCCTTAGGATTTAAACTTCCAGAATAGATATTAGTATCAAGTTTAGGTTTACCTCCAATATCGTCAATTTCTCTAATCATTCTCTCTTCCCCTATCATGCTCTATTATATTTCTTCTCATGTAGTCCCTTATTTTACTACATAACCATTAATATTTTGAACCACATTTTCAATAGCTCTCCTCAGGGTTGACTCCATGGAACCCATTATAGTCATCATTGTCCTCACCATTACAATAAGATCATTCATATATTCTACACCCTCTGGTTTAGGTCTTCCGCAACCTCTTCCTCTATTTCCCATAAATATTATTATGTTTTGATATCTTATTGTGTGCTCCCCACTTCACTAGAATTCATAGATTACTCATTATAATACCCAAACATATTTGGTCCTCCCCATAGTAGGCTCAACCTAGTTCGATACAACTTAATGCAGAGGGGCTATGCCTCCCTACAAGTTAGAAGAAAAACACAACAAAATAAAGCTACTTTAATTTCACAAATATTTATGATATGAATTCATCACATCAGAATAACAATTAAGCACAATTAGTTATGCATAAATGAACCATGAAATAACTCTCCAAGTTTTATTAATGAAATAGGCTAAGTTATCAAGCCTATATTACAAGAATTTCAAGAGACTACTACTGGCTATGGCTTCAACAAGATAAGTAACACTACAACCACTCTTCATGAGACTAATATTCACTAGGATATTTACCCAATGCCTCTATACACTACCATAATCACAAATCGAATCTTTCCCTCATAGTCAACCAAAGGTGTATTGCTTATTCTTTAGTAGATAAATTTGTTCATAGAAATTGGAAGGTAAATGGCTTCAATTTTTCACCTGCTATCAAATGGGATAATTAATGAATCGATCCATTGCCTCCCAAGCGTTATTGTTCCCATCCTTTGGAATTATGGTAGTTATTCATTTCATTCTCACATATGTGTGATGCCCAAGTTTAAGTTGTATTATATTATATTATTTTGTTTTTTAATGGTTAACCTATGCATATTTTATGTGATTGCAAATTTGTCTTGAATCTACTACAAATTCTTATAGCATAACCTTGGATGCGTTCATAAAAAATATATGCTTATTCAAGATAAGAGGTTGTTGGAACTGTAGTGACATAAGTTTTTGTAAAAGCACTATGCGACATTGTAAATAAGCATGTTGCGCTATTTAGTTATTCATGATTTCTGTAACTCAATAGAGTAGTTAAAAGACAGTTGGAAAGAGACATAACTGTCTCAGTTTTGTATAGAAATGCAAGAAATGGGACTATCTTGCGTTGATGATGTTTTATCCCCATTTTGAGTGTATGGATGCAATATGATATTTGATATGATGAATGAAATATGAACCAATTGTTATTCCTATTTTAATGTGTATGAATGCCTATGGCACATTAGTTATTAATGGGTTATGTTGTATGAATGAGATGTTGAATGTTAATAATGAATCTATGCAATTCCCTATCGTAAATTCAGTTTCTAAAATTCCTATAGGTGTCTTGGATGAGACTTTATCCTTTTTGGATGTTGAAAACGTTGATGCTTATAAGATCATTGTTTGTAACTTAGTTTAGAAGCATGGGTATGAATCTGAGCCAAGAATTGGTTCCATTGCTGGTGTTATAGAAGATTTCACCACACTAGGTGAATCACACATTGTATGGCCTTCCCCTGTCCCACTGCAGACTCATTAGCCCCTATGGACTACTTTTTGTCTTTTGATGTGTCCTTGATCATCCCTAAAAACATAAGCTTAGATATGGATTTGAGGAGGTACTTGCATTGGATTTCTTGGATGAGAGTTGTTTTTAGGCTTTCATATAGGAAGGATTGCATTGACATTCAGAAAGGAATATATATTTATGCATCTCATGTAGTGGCATACCCTATTTTTCATTTGACAAAGATTGCACTTAGCATTGTTTGTTATGGTGTGCATTTTTATTTCATTGCGGAGTCTTCATATCACTAGTTGCACGGCCATTTCCCTTTGAGTAATTACAGCCAACTAAAATCAACGCTAATTAAAATGAATTACACTCTTTTATTTTCTAGGGTGCACCAACAAGCTTAGGTTTTAGGATCTTGGAATAGTTCATTGTAAGTCAATTCTCCAAGATCACTAAACAACAACATCTAGGTGTCTGTCCAGGGAGTGTGTGAAATCCTTGGTATAACCATCGTTCTCAGGATCCTCCTCTCAAATGGAAGTTAAGCACGAGGCAGTGTGAGCGGTTATTGATTGCGATGACCCCTAGTCATAACTGAGTAGCATCGACGATATTGCCAGGATTGTATTCGTATCTAGGGGCTCTTTCGAGAGTTTCGGGCTTTGCTACCCTGCCCATACGGTCAATCCCACCTGCGACTGTTCACCTGAGCTTTGATTATATTGAGGTGACCTTAGTGACCTTACCTAGGATATCGAGGGGGTACTTGTAGAGGTTATTCTACATGTGTCCTGGCCAGGTTGGGGTCGAATAGCACAGTCGCTTTATGCATTGAAGCTGAGGGCCACTATAATTGGTTACGTACCTCCGCTTGTAGTGTATGGGAGTTTTGGGCCTCTCCTAGGTGAGACATACCTACTGCATTCGAGAGCTCACATATCCTCCCCTTGGTTTGCTTGTATTTTGGCTGTAGATTTTCTTAGGAGTGTGCTCTTTGTGCGCTAGTTGGCCTTTGGGATCGTGGTAACTTGAGTATATTTATGCTCTCTTGAGTTTGGGTCATTTTATTTTTTGGCATGCCTGGTATCCTATCACCCTTCCTTGGTCCTTGTATGGACCCTGGTGTCAGAATTGGGGGCATCACAGCCCCTTACCATGCTCATAGATTTGGGAATGGTCATCTTCCATCCTCTACTCCATTTGTGGAGGATTTTTTCCCTTTGCTCGGTCTTTGCACCAGTGGTCACCCTCACTGGGGTGGTAGTGTATGCGTGAATGTTGGGTCTACACCTTAGTTTCCTTTTTATGTCTCATCGTTCACCGCATTGTTTCCTTTGGGTGTTGTTGTCATGATCATTCCTTCCTATATCCTACAGTTTGGATTCTTTATTGACTATTTTGGGTTGTTTTGGTCTAATATGGTTGTCATGTAGGGTCCAGTTTTTGTACACTCTCTCCAAGGTTTCGACCCGTTCGTGCCTATCACAGGTATTATGTCTGAACTGGCATATAGGTTAGGATATCACAACTGCTTGCACTTATACATTGCCTTATGACCGTTCCATCTTAACCTTAGGTACGAACCCATTCCATGGTATCACGGAACCTTCATGCTGTTGTTAGAAGTGGTACTATGTGAATGGTAGAGCTTTCCTTTACATGGGTGCCCTAGTTAGCTCCCTTTTGCATTTTGGTACCCATGCTGTGATTCCTCTCTTAGGTCCGGGAGTCTGTTGTATAGTATTGCCATGACATTTCGCAAGAGCCTCATACTCCTCTTGATCTTATGCTGGCCTATTTCCCCCGGAATCCCTTGTATCAAGTTGTGGATGCATTATCATGAACTTTGCCTGTCTTATTGAGATTTATGCCGGCTTCCCTGACATTGCGTTTCAGCCATATAGCCCGAGCTTGTCTCATGTCTAGCCATGCAGAGCCTTTCTTTATATCCTTCGCAGCTTGATTCCCTTTTTATCGGGAGGGGATTTTCCCCCGAGTGTCGATATCTTACACATGTATCCTTGCATTGAGCATAGGTATGTTCCACTGCTTGGAACTAGTTTGTTTTCCCTAAATGACACTCGTCTCCTCCTAGTTTGTAACTATAAAGCTAGTTTATTCTTTTTTCAAGCTTTTCAAATAACTGAAAAAGTCCAAAAAAATCAAAAAACCAAAAAGCCGGACAAGAAAAGATATTATCTTTGGCAGCTGTCGAGTCGTGTCGCCTTCGAACAGAGCACTATATATCACATCCATTGGTTGGTTTATAGTTTGACTTTAGGAGCTGTACTCATTATCTGAGTTTATCTCCACCGACTGGTTAAGCTTCTAGCCCCTATGGAGCCTTTGTTGATGCCTCCTGTGTCATAGAGATGTCCCAGTTTGTATATCGATTCTATGCTGCCTTCATTTAGTCATCATACACTGTTATGCTCTTGTTCGAAGGAAGTTGAAACCTGAGTCGGCCATTCCTCAGTTATCTTGAATTTGCATGTCGGCCATTCCCGGTACAGTTACTCGTTCATGCACCTTATGATCGAGTCCTTCCACATTAGACAACTTTGCTGAGTACCTCGTGTTGGATGATGGGGGATGCCTTAATGCCCTCCTTCCAGCGGATTTCATCCCATCGACTTCAGATCATTTATTCTGGGATTGGACTCTAGAGTCCTTTTGAGTGCCTTGAGACTTGCAGTCATTAGTGGTAGGTTCTCTCGCCATCGACAGTTTCTTGGGAATACATCAATGTCCCTATTGCAGCTGCAACAATTTCCCAAAATTCTAAAAAAATTTAGGACCCTCCTCTACTTTGAATTAGTTTGATTTTCTTCCTTATTTTGGTCTAATGACTTTTTGAACGTTTTCCAACGCTTGGGCTGCTCTATCACTCGATCTGATGTTTTCCTTAAGGCTTGAAGTAATCCCATGCATAATCAAACTTATTGAATACTTTTGAGTACCTTTGAAGCCTCTCTGAATCGAAAGTTTTTCTAATTAACATTCCCGCCGTTGCGGAGGTTTTTACCTTGTTTTTTTTCGCCGTTGTGGATGGATTTTGGTTGTGCATCGGAAGGTATGATTACTTCCTTGTCCGTCATTGCGGATGGATCATCGCTTTGGCCTCCGCCATTGCGGATCAGTTTGGGTTTTGATTTTCACTGGCTTTCCGATTTACGTGTTTCGGTTTTTCTTCGGATTTGTATTGGAGCCTTTTACCATCGCTCTTTCCGCCATTGTGGACGGGGTTGAACTTTGAGGTCCTGACGTTGCGGATGGGATAAGAATTATACTTCCGACGTATAGTTTTTTGGTTTTCCATCTTGAACTTTACGAACGATGTTATAAGTTTCCGTCGTTACGGAAGGAAGTTCACTTTTGGCTTCCGATTCGGGTTTCCTCTGACATCTGACCATTAGTTTTTTTGCCTTGCCCACCGCTACGGATGGATTGATGTTATGGCCTGCCACCATTGCGAAAGGATTCATGTTCTCAACTTCCGATTCAGAATGGTTTCCCGTCCGATATGTCACATCACACGTGCGGTCCATTTCTATATATACGGGGACAATGTTTTATTTTTCTATTGTTTTTTTTCCTTGCCCAGCACTGTCGCCGTTGAGCTGTCGTTTTCTTGAGGTAGTGAAGGTCCCCGCTGTCAGTGTACCAGCATCCAGGTGGCAAAGGTAGAAGCCCGTCCATCATTGACTCGCCATATTTGCTGGGTTATCAGGTAGGCTCTTCGTCGTTTTCCCGCTACATTTAAAATGTTAGTGGTTTTCTACGATGGGTTTGGTGTCCCCGGTCGTTTCCCTCGTCCAGGCAGGTTATACGCCTATATAAATGGAAATTTTTTCCTTTTTTATCATGGGAGGGTAGTATAAATTTCGGAGCAGTATTGTTTATTCCCATCACCCTTCAATTGCTCCCTGCACATAAGGATTAAGAGGTTTCAGCGCAGACGGACGTTATGCCGTCTGTGCCAAACCACCCCACATGGTTTTGATGGGTAGGAGGCAAGTCTACCATGAACTACTTTGGGGGTTTTTGGGGCCGTTTATCCCATGGTGTGTCACCCGTATCTGCAGCCCTAGCCATTTCCACCTACACGGTTCTGCGCGTCCTCGTCGAGCTTATGTCAAACCCGCCACACGTTGGAAGGGATCCATCTTTTCTATGGGTGTGTATGCATGGCACTGCCGAAGAAACTTCATGGTTACTACTGTTGTTTCCCTCACTGCTCGAACCCCAGCCTGTGTTGCTCACACCGTCCCGCCCAGCCCTTTTTTGCTCACTCGTTTAAAACCCTAGCCGGTTAGAAGGGATATGTGTTTTTTTAGTTTGTTAAACGGGAATCTCATGGATAGTGGTTCTAGTCGAAGCGCCATTTGCAGTAAAATGACAGTAATACCCGCAACGTATAGTCGAGTTAATGTAATTATCTTTCTGCGAGCAGCATAAGTCATTGTCGATGTTATCCTTGCTAAAGCTATGTTGTCAAAATGTTTGATGTTGGAAAACATAGGTGGCTAGCATGATCTTGATATATTCAACCCCCTTTTCTTTGTTTGATGTGCAATAGACCAAATTGATGAATGCTGCACCTTGCATTTGATGTACATACATTTGCTTTACGGATTGTTTTCATGGGAGAAACGACATGTTGCGAAGTGATGTAGATTTAATGCCGGCTCAAATATGATTGATAAAGTTTTAGTATCATGCAGCAGTAGTATATTGCCCACTTTATTGCACAGGATTGAGTTTGCTTCATGCTAGGCATAGATAAGGTCATAGAATATTGCGCACTAGTTTCAGTAGTTCTGATAGTCAGGGCATTTTTGGGCTGTACATGCATGCATTTGTTTCTCTACTTGCTATCACATTAAACACATGAAAATGGTACTTTGCATATGGATGTAGTTGTTGCAGTCTAGAAGATGGTTGATGGAATGATTTAATATCATACAGTAATGTTTTGCATCATGCCAAGATATAGACAAAAGCACTAAATAGTGTGCATTTGGTCAGTCAGGTTATGCAAGCTTATATCTTAGTTTCATCGACTAGTTGCTGTCATGGTATACATAGAAAGAATAAAATGATGCACACTGTCATATAAATGTATGCACCTTGAATTTCTCAAGTTACAATGTTATATATGGCAGGAAGAATTCGAATCCACCATGTCCAAAAGACAAAAGAAGAAGGCCCTAGTGGTGGAAGAAGTGCCAGAAGCAGAAGCTGAAACAAAGACTGAATACATATATGAAGACACTCAATGTGTTTCTGGTGTTGAGCCCAAGTACAAATGGGGTGAAATATACAGATTGATTTCCCGCAGGGAGGTTCTCGACACGGGCCTCGAAGAAGAATCTATCTATGCTAACATAGAGAAATCTTCTATCATGAAAGTTGCCACCAGACCAGAGCTGTTCCCATGCTCTGAGGTAATTGGCTGGATTTTGCCCCGAGTAGATACATCCACAATGATCATAGGAAACATTGAAGGATAGGGCTATGCTGCATTTAGCCTCGGATATGTGGCGTTAGCCTATCACCTACCAGAAGCCCAGGTTTTCTTATCTGACGATTGGCTGGATAGCATCAGAATGGACCTGGTGGAAACTCTTAAGAAAATGCTCTTGTAGGGAAAGATTTACCAATATAGACAAACCGGTGAGTATGATACAGCGAGCTTGAGGGCTCCCTACCAGTTTATAGCTCTAATGCTTAATAGGATCTTTGGAAGAGATCATGGCTGACTCTTCAAGCTTGAATGGATACCTATTATCTTTCATGTGGCAACCCAAGGAATAGTCTTCAATTGGGCCAGCCTTGTATCAAGCAGTCTTTCCTCTTGCTTGGCCGCAGCCTTGGGAGGAGAAGCTCAGAAAAGGTCTGAATTTTACATGAGTTCAATATTGATAGATTGCATATAGTGTAACTAGCCCTTCCCCGGTCTCAAGTGCATCTAGGATAGGGAAAGAATGCTTGTGTATGCCGCTTATAGACCATTGTGGGATCACCAGTACCATAGCCATTATAGAGAGGTCTATGAGCACTTCATTATGCCACTCTACACGCTCATTTTCCGGAAGGAATGTAACTGTATGTCAGAAGGTGCCATGCGGGTAATAGAAGAACATGCAGACTATTTCTTGACTGACAATGGCATGTATTTCAGAATGTTTGGAGGATCGAAGACACCTCTACTGCTGCCCAAATATGCAATGGATTATATAGTCCATAAAGAGGCAGTCAGGCAGGTGTTCATTGACGGAATAGGTAGTTTCTTGTTCGAACACAAGAAGACCGCATACCCTCCTTTACCATTCAAGCTAGGTAGCTACAAATTCACCAGGGTGAAACAAGCTGCTGAATTCATAAAGGAATTGGGGAAGTTCCATTTTGTTGAGATGCCTTTCCGAAGGAATGATACTCACAGTAAAGTGGTGGAGCATTGTAAAGAACACAAAGTACATTTTGAGTATACTCACCACTTTGATAAGGAAGAATCTGTCTTCCGAAACACCCCAAACATGACGGCACTGAACATAAGATTTAAGAAAAATATTACCACCAAAGGTGGAAAGGGGGATGAATAGAAAAGAGCTGAAGAAGAAGCCCAAAGGTTAGAAAAAGAAGCTGTAGAAAGGCTTCATTCAGAAGAAGAAAGAAGGGTTGCTCAAGAAGCAATAGAGAAAGCAGAGGAAGTGGCTAGAAAATAAATAGAGGAAGCAAAGAGAAAGCTTGATGAGGAGCTCCACAAGCAAGAAGCTGAAAGAATAAAGCTGACACAGCAGTCAGCTTCTGAAATAGTAGTAGGGCAGACCCAGAAGGAGGAAAACCCCGAGGTCCAGACCTCTCAAGTACCTGCTGCCAGCATCCCTATGGCCCCTACGCTCCAGCTAGTGCCTTTTATCCAGAAAAAGGGAGAAGAAGTCCCTAACTTCAATACTATTTATTATGATAGGGCCACCAAGAGAATAATGAAGAGGACAGAAAGGAAGGTAGAAGCAGAAGGAATGGCTGGAAAAATGATAACAGATACGGCTATTATGCTAGGGACAGACCTAGATCCAAGGCTTGCCCTGAGGGCCGGGACTGCAATACTACATGCTTCAGAGGATAACATAGACAAGGTGATGACTGAACTGGAGTCATACAAGAAATCTTCTGCTCAACTGAAGGATATCCTGAAGAGAGAGAGAGAGGAAGGAAACAGGTTGAAGCGGAAATTTGAACACTTACAGAGGGAGATGAAGACTGCTGAAGCTGGATTGCAGGACCTACATGAAGAGAGACAGGATCAGGAGACTACACAAGAACACCTTAAGTAAGTGCAAGCAGAATATCAAGAGTTGAAGAAGGAGAAGGAGCAGTTGCTAGCAAAGGTGGAGGAGCTAGAAGAGCAGCAGAAGATCATCTTGACAACCAGTGATATGCACTCCCAAGATCTGAGAAAGGAACATCAGGAACAGATCTCTTCGTTTCTCCAGCCATTCAAAGAACATATCTTGGCCCAGAAAGCTAGAATGCTCCAGCTACAGATTGCTCTAGAGGAGAAAAGGTGTAAGTTCCTTCAGATTGACAACCGGTTAGGGGAAATCATGGATACCTCCTCCTACTTCGTCGACAGATCCCAGGATGTTCTTGAAGTTTTGAATGCCAGAATGGCAAGGCTAGAGAACAATGCAGAGAATCCAGTAGAGCTACTAGCCAAAGACCATCAAGCCCTAAAAAGAGATCATGACCTAGTAGAGTTCGCTGTCAGCACCACGGAAGACTTTAAGAATACCATCAAAAGGACGCAGGGAGCATGCTCAGAATACTTCAGGAGGATCTTGAATACATTCAGCCAGTGTTAGACAGACGCTGAGCATAATCTTGATGAGTTCCCAGACCATGAAACCTTCATAGAAATATTGTAGAGTAGATATCAGGGTGTAGAGGCCAAAACATAACAGATCAAGGCCATTGATGACCTAGTTTTGAAGAATGAAGTGGCCCACCCAACCGTTAGTGTACAATTTTTGGAAGATCAGCTTCGTTTGAGCCCAGCAAGGATCGAGGCTATCAAGAATCAAGTCGAGAAATTTGAGATAAATATTCAATTTTTGGAGCCTAGCACTTTTGAAGGCATCGCTAGTGAAGCTGCAGCGTGGAAGAAGTTCCTAGAAATCCAAGCGGGGCCCTCTTCGTAAGGGATGGGTCACCTTTGTATTTTGTAATATTTTGTAAAGACGTTGGGAAAAAGTAAAACGTTGGGAAAATGAAAGGTTGGGAAGCCCAAAGGCTACTTTGGGCAGCCCAACCATTTCACTCTTTTTTGTATAAATGTAATAGACTAAGAAGAGAAAGGGGCTTTTTCCCCAGTAAGACTGGAGGACATATTGTAAGAAGAACTATTTCCTTTTGCAATAGAAAATTATAGTTTTCCTGTTGCAGAAAGAGATGTGAAATTTCCTAATGTTATGCAATGGATGGCGGAAAGATGAACTACTTTATTTTTCAGCTTGTGTCCATGAATCGTGAGATCGTTCT
Organism: Pseudotsuga menziesii; assembly: GCA_001517045.1. Taxonomy (NCBI): domain Eukaryota; kingdom Viridiplantae; phylum Streptophyta; class Pinopsida; order Pinales; family Pinaceae; genus Pseudotsuga; species Pseudotsuga menziesii. The sequence goes on along the minus strand of LPNX010504007.1, from coordinate 85,311 downwards.
AACTTTATGACCTATGTCTTGTTGAGTGAATTCTGATTTATTTTTGTGGAAAGTTCACCAAGAGTAATGTATGTTGCTTATATAACAATTAGCTATCTTATTGTTAGAATATTTTTCTCATTCATGTGTTGTAAATATGAATATCAGCTATCTATAATTTTTGTTTATCATACATGGAAAATACACATTACTCACAAATAATCATTCTTTTGGCTCCCCGGGGATAGATACATAGGTGATTAGATAGTTAATTGATTTACTTCATGCCTGCATATGTGATTTAGATGTTTGTGAGCCTAAGACGAGAGGTAAGAACCTGCACATCACATTGTGTAGTTCCTTGCATCTTTATCACCCTGCATTGTTAGTTAGGCATTTGCATTGCATACATTAAGTCAAAATTAAAAAAACTCGGTGGACCGGGCCGCAACCGGTAAAACTTTGTTTTTTGTTACCTTGATCTACGGTAGCCGGACCACAAACTGGACGGATTCCCTACACCAAACAATCAATGGGCTAGTTGGGAACGTTCATTGGGGAGAATCCTTTACTTTTGTTGCCTGCGAATTTCCAGGCCTCAACAGTCCCCTGATCGATGGATTCTCTCAAGTGTTCGACCTCAACACATTTATTCACACTTGTTAGTTTGCACTCTAGTACCTTGATTCCCATTTTCATTATCGGTGGGTGATCTCGCGTCTGTTAATGGTATACATCAATGACCGGTAATCAAATGATGGACTACTATGTTCGACCTCGACACCTCTATTCGCATAGCAGGACATGTACTCATAGCGGTGTGTGTAGAAGACCTTCTAGATTGGTGGCATCCATTATATGCTACCTCCTTGATCGTGCCAGTGTTCATGAGATTTCAGCTCTCGTGACTTTTCTAGTATATGTCAGACATTTCCAGCCAGTATGGAGATCTTGATCTATTGTATATCTTCAGCCTTTGTAGAGATCATGGTCCTTTGTATATCTTCATCATGGAGATTCTGATCTATGTATATTGTACGTGGTGATGACCACATATGTGTTATCATGTTTCATGCCTATTCATGGCCATTGTACTCTTATGTATCCGGGACTGCTATATGTATTTGTAGAGTTGTATTATTGTACTATGCTGATTGGGTGGCTGGTCTTCCATTTGGGTACCTTCATCACTCCACTTATGGGATGGAATTATAATGTATTTCGGCCATGGTATAACCCCTCTGATCTCATACATTAGGGGGCATCTGTTATAGCGGATTTCACCACACTAGGTGAATCACACATTGTATGGCCTTCCCCTGTGCCGCTGCAGACTCATTAGCCCCTATGGACTACTTTTTGTCTTTTGATGTGTCCTTGATCATCCCTAAAAACATAAGAAAAGTGATATACGTGGCTTTTACCCCGATAACTGCGTACATACACGGATTTGACCCCTATAGTCGTGTACATCGGGATGTGTGCATAATTCAAATCCTTTTGGAGTTTTCCTTGACTTGGATCCGACTCATATGACTCCTGGCCTTCCATATGCCCTGAGATTGCACGGATTCGACCTTTCAGTATCCCTTTGAAAAGCTATATAAGGAACCCCTTGAGACATTGAAAGCATAAGAGAGAATTGAGAGTAACGAAACTATAGTCCATTGTTTCCAGAACTTATGCTTGAGTCTGCATCCCTTTGTCCCTTGGAGCACTATTGTGTTCTTCCCAAGCTTTCCTTTTACTAGTGAGCTTGCTATCTGAGTGATGGAGGATTGAGGTGGTGGAGGCCCAAGTGGGGGATTCAGTTTCTCCGGTTCGCAGACATGCCATCAAAGGTTGTCACTTGTAATCTCTGATTCATATTAATAGAAATATCTTTTCCTGTCTAGTAATGTGTATTTGAATGAATATTGTATCCATTGGAATATGTTAAATGCTTTTACATTATTGATTATATATGCTAGAATAGATCTAACACCATGATATGTAGTATGCTTGTATTGTTTACTTGTTGTTGAGGAAGTATTTTATCAATTCAAGCTAAAGATTGGAAAGCTCAATGGGGATCTACTTCAACCGTCCGGAATAAGGTACGAGGTTCGATCCTTTAGTGTTAGACATTTTATTTCTATTGCATATGGGGAAAGATTGATTTCTGGAGTCTAGATGTCTGTTGTGGTACCCCAAGCCATAGGAGTTTCTCTCCGTAACAGCTGAGACCTGAATATGTTATGGTTTCATAGAATGAGTTGGAAACTGATGACATTGGTTGACACCTAATAAGGAAGAATTTTTGCGAAAGGAGGCTTGGAACTTGGACATCGACCTGCAACACTGGTTACAGAGGTACATTTATGCAAATGAATTTGATATTTTTTTCTCTGGATTTCCTTGTTTGTTGTTTGAATGGTTAAAAAGAAAAGTAGAGTTGAATGTGGTTTGGAGGAGCCCATAAGTAGTTATTTGGGATAAAGAAAAAGTACAAGAATTGAATAATATTGATAATAAGCAGACTATAGGTTTAAAGAAGGATATATTATTTAGTTTTCTATAGCATACCACAAATCATTTGACCGAACAAGGGATAAATTTAAGACAAACCCTAGAAAGAGGGTATTGGAAAAGTCCCCCTTTGGATAAAAATGTTGTTTTTAGAAAAAGGAATTATTCATGTGCAACCAGACATGATGGAGGAGTAGAATTCCTTCATGCTGGGAAGGAGGGAAGAAAGAAGAGAGGAAGAAAGATGAGATGAACAATTAAAGAGAGAAATAAAAATAGACCCGGATGAGAAAAGGAAGGAGAGATGAATAACATGAGAGAAGAAGTGTGTTGAGGGAAGCTGCGTGGAAAGTTAGTTTTGATATAACTAGAAAGTACAGTAAAGACATTGTATAGGGAGTGCAAAGGTGAAAAGAAAAAGGGAATTATTAGAAGAGAAAAATTTAAAGGGTGCAGTGATAGGGGAAAGCAACTGAGAAGGTGATAAATGGGAATAAGATTGATCAATAAAGAGAGTTGTGGTGCAGAAGAGGCCATATCAAAGGAATATGTGGAAGAATGAGGGATGAATGATGAACCAATACAATGGAGAAGCTATGATATGGAAGAGTCAGAATAAAGTGGCCCAGGAGTCTCAACACAATGAGGTAGTGGATATTTCATATGAAAATGAAATAATAGAGGATGGGGATGTTATAGGATTGAGAGAGTTATTTGGTTGATTAGATATTAAAGATTCATCTATGGGCCTACAAGTGAAGGGAAGAATGAAGTTGTGTTGTATAATTCCTCCTTTGAACCACCTTCTCAACACGTGTTTTTAACCAAAACTAATAATTTAATACCAATTGATGTTAAATTTATTTTACAACATATATTAGAAGGGAGAAGAGCGGGATATAGATAAAGAATTGGAAAAGTAGATAAGATATTTAAGATGGCAGAAATGATGATAGATTCGTTGTTGATACTTCTAGTTTTTCATGGAACTAGAAAGGGGTGATGCAGAGAAACACTCGTTCAAGTGTGAAGCGGTGTGGGTTTTAAAGAAAGTGTTGGATGAAACATAAAAAGTAGCTCAGATGGAAACCACTTTGTGATATCATGCACTCATATGGTACATAAATTATAAGTCAACTACCATGCCAATATCTAGGAGGAAGTTGGCTGAAATCAAAAGGGCAATGTTGAAGGTGTTTCAAAAGCTGAAGTCAAATTAATTACAACGTATCACTGAAATTAAGGAAATTAAACAACAACCAAGAGATACAGTTTGGGATTACAAGAATATACCTAATATTTTGTTAGATAGATTGTATTTTCAAATTTAGGATATGTAACATGGGGAGTGGTTCATTACATGACTTCTACTACGCATACAGATCCTTATACTCAATAAAAGGTTCTCACACAGACCGATGCATTAGAAATTTCAATGCAGTTGGAGTCTACACCAAGAGGTGAACCTTCTTCAAGAATGACATAATTTCAATCACAACTAGCCACGCAAACTACATGGTTGCAAGAAATATCCAAGGGAAAGGTAGTACCGAAAAATGTATGGTGTACACTATGTCACGTGGAAGGAAACCACTATAATGAGTGCCCTATGCTGGGAGTATATAGTGACTGGTACCTGAATGAATTCTTTTCAGAAAGCAGGGATGGAATTTGACGGGTAAATTCTTGTCATGGGTCAATAATTCAATTTACCCATCAAATACAGCTAAGATTTTACTGAGACTGTCAAAATCTGGCTTAGAATACATAAAACATTTCAGAGTTTTTTTGTTACCCGCAATTTTGACAGGTGTCCGTCATTTGAAATTCCAACCCTGCCTGAAAGGACAATAGGTGGATTGGTGTGAAATATATAAGAAATGGGGTCCTTCCCATCCATCTATGTTACAAAAGTATCAAACTACCACAAATACTCCTTTTTGTGAATTATGTAAATCAATGGGACATGATGTTAATGGATGCCACACATTAAAATTGATGAAGGGACATTATGTTGATTCCTATAGAATACATGGAGTGGAAGATAACATAGTTGGAAGGGGAGGTGGCTTAAGAGGAGGATTTCTTGGATGTGGTAAAGAATTTATTGGAGGAGGAAGAACCTATTTGCTTCAACTACAAAGAACCAGGCCATGTAGCATGTAAAATACGTAGAGCACTATGTAGATATTGTCGTAGTACAAAGCATAATACAAAAATATTGTCTAGACCTAATATCCAAGTGAGAAGAGAAAAAAAATTGTTGTAATATGGTGGTTGTAGAGGCTTGTGATGACCATGAGCTGAGGGATCAAATGAATGTACAGATAGTAACTAGAGGGGGCACTAGAACAAGGAAAAATCACAACAAACAAGGGTATGTAGAACAAATGTTGGAAGATCAAATTAAAAATATTGTAAAACGCCTACCAAAATTTGATGTTGTGCAGCAAAGGAAGTTATTGCGCGGAGGAAAAGAAGCAGTTGAAGAAGAACAATGATGTATGGGAGAATTTCAATTGGATTGCGATAAGGAAAGTGATTTTGATAGTTGTGTAAGTCAAATTTTGTGTTGTGTGAAAGTACTTAATGATTTTTTGGTAACTAGAAAATTGACATAGTTATTAACAAAATTGATGGTTGTGAGAGAAGTGGAGTTTCCTATTACTGTGTTGTTTCTAAAGAGGAATGTGCAATGTGTAAAGAGGAAAAAGAGAACAAGAAAATATTTTTAAATAAAATCAAATATTGGAGGTTATGAAGTGTAGGATGTGATGTTGGATTCGGGATCTAATATAAATATTTTACCAAAATAAATCTTGGGAGTTGATGGGAAGAACTAAATTGACTTGGTCACCAATCTAGTTGAGGCTACCAAATCAGTACAAAGCGTTTCCAGGAGGAAGACTAGAGGATGTGGACGTAGATATTGATGCAATTTTAAAACTAAGGCTAATTTTGAAGCAATTGATATTTTGGAGGGATCATATCCATATCTATCCTTTTAAGGCCTTAACTAGGCATTAGAAAATAATGTTATCTTGATTTGAAAAACATGACTATTTCGTTTGAATAAGAAGAAGTGAGAGTAGTTTATCCTTTGGATCCTAGTGAAGGGGAGAGATATTCTAAACTTGTGAAATATGTAATGGAGGATGATGAGATAGAAAATATCTAAAACATTATAGGGATATTGGAAGATTATATAAATCCAATTGTTGATGGTGAAATCAGTTGGCACAACATATGTTCATTTGATACAAATTTCAAAGATGTGATGTAAATATAGCGAAATAGAATGTATGAAGTATCTATCTAGAGGTGTGCAATAATTGAAAACTCATTGCGTCAGGTATGGATAGAGTTGTATAATACTCCACTCTTTAATGGGACAAGTATAATATGAGAGTTCATACATGAAATGGAGGAAAAGGTGGTTGAATTGGTGTGGTTTTAAGCATTGTATATTGTGTTGAAGGTAACACCCATGCGGTGGTGGGATACCCATAAGGAAAACATGGACAATTGGGAGAAAGAAGTATAGACTATTTATGTAAGATTTCGGCCATAATCTAAAAAACAGATACAAAATAGATATAAAGGACTACAGGATCCGAATATGTGGTTCTATGAAAAAAGGTGGAAATTGTTTGATTTATCTTATATACAAAGAGGGGGGGGGGGTAGCGGTGAACCAGTATATAGTACAGGTTTTAAATTATTTCACTTTAACAATTTTCACCACTTAAAATAGCAATATACACAGTTGCACACAAAGGTATGAAGAATAATAATATATGTAATAAGAATTATTACATCAGTGGGATAAAAAAATATCCAAACAAGAGCACCAACTCATTCATAGCGCCAACCCGATCCAAAAGAAACAAACTATTCATTACAAGACCTTGATTTCTGCAAGCACCAACTCATGAACTTCGGGCACCAACTTGAACATATGTCTATCTTACTGTGCAAGCTCTAACTTGTATTAATCAGGAACCAACCCATGGAAGATGATGATCTCTAATTATTTCTACAACTGCAATTGAATGGGAGCATCAAATCACAAATGTGTTTACTATCTCCCATTGGAAGGAGGCTACAACCCCCGGATTATTTTACCAACTACCATTCAAAGGAAGAACCAAATCCTTGATTGTTTTACCATATGTTACTGGAAGGAAGCTTCAACTCCCTCTTTTGTGCCCCGTCATGCCTCCTAGAGAAGTTTTACCAGCACCTACTGGAAGGAAGCTCTAAATCCCTATTACTTTCCCCTTCATGTCTCCTTGAGAATTTTTACCAGCACCTACTGGAAGGAAGCTTCAAATCCCTATTACTTGTCCCTTCCTACCTCCCCGAGAAGAAATAGTTGTGTATCAAATAAACCGAAATATGCACTTTACCTTATTTATGAACTACAATTGTTGTAGCTCTTTTGGTTTGCTTCTTCCCCTTGATTATCTGTGTCGAAATAGCAAGTTTCCTTATCCACAATGTGCAATGATATCTGCAATTTACACAATCTTTAGATAACTATGAACAATGAGTTACTTCCATAATATGCAATCTTTGTTTTTACGTTTGTTCAGTGCTTCCAAATCAGATACTTCTATGGCTTTGAGATCTGCATCATTTACTAAGTAAAAACTTCATACATCCTAAATATGGGGATCCTTCTACTTTATGCTCTTCTAGATATTCATCCTTTGCAGATCTACACGATTCGGATATGTTGTGTATGTGCTTCTTCTATGATCAAAGAGCCATTGACACCCTACGAAAATTGAATCTTTCTCAAAATTGATTGTCTTCAAGATTTTATTCTCTAAGCTTACTTCACTACATATATATCTTGCTTATTTATACTCTTTCTAGTTCAATAGATGTGTCCACTCATTAGGATTCCTTAAACTTGTGATGCCCACTGTTGTTTTCTTCTTAATCAAGTTATCTTTTGGATCACAGTGCCATTTTTCACAATTCATCTTTATTGGGTTTAGCGCACATACGCCATTGTCTTTGTGGGATTTTCACATGTAAGTCTGTGTCTTTGACTTTCATATTCTTCTTCTAACTTCTTATATAACTCATGTACCATAGTGGTATTTTCACACATATTTGTCTTTCATATTATTATTATTGAAGGTTTTTATATACACACATATGACCCATGTCATAGTGGGATCTTTGCACTCACTGGACTTCCACATTTTTCTCTATGTATTTCTTCAAATTGGATTTGTGTGAGGAAGTCTTCATCCACTTCATTCACTTTTGATATCAGTTCCTTTCATTATTCCATTTTCTTTCCTTATATTTTATTCTCCCCCTTTAACATCAATGGAAAAGGGATTCTCTTTGACATTAACTCCTCTTGGATTCATGCTCATTACTTCCTATTTGTATTTCTTTAGTTATGCTAGGTCATAGATGATCCGTTTTTACATCAAATATGCTAAATTGTGTCACTCTGTCTTGCACCAATTTTTTGGAGTAGAAACTATCCCTAGTTTCCCTCTTAGATACTCAAAAATATCTCTAGGAAGTAGTTTTTTGAATATTTCTATAATTTTCTCCTTTGTATCCACATATTCCAACTTGGTTATATTTTCAATAACTTGTTATCCTACAAAATGATATATTATGGGAATGTGTTTGGTTTTAGAATGCATTATTGAATTTTTTGAGATACAGATTACACTTGTGTTATCATAGAAGATTGTTATAGGTTGGTCGTACTCTACTTGAACATATTTTAAATTTTTCTTCATCCATAGATTTGTGCACAACATGTTGTTGCGACAATGTATTATGCTTCTTGCTATGGACAGAGACATTGAGGATTGTTTCTTACTTAGCCAGGAAACTAAGCATTTTCCTAAGAAGAAGGCTGCTCCACTTGTTCTTTTTCTATCATCAATACTTCTTGTCCAATCCACATCTGTGTATGCTTTCAATGTCATTTTGTCACTGTTTGGATACTATAATCCAAGATTTATGGTTCCTTTCATATATCTAAAAATTGTTTTTACCGCCTAGACATGAGTTTCCTTGGGAGAAACTTGAAATATTATGACTAGGCCTATAACTTGCATTATATTTGGTCTTGAGTCCATTACATGTAACAAAATTCCAATCATTGACTGATATAGCTTTTGATCTACTTCATTTGCTTCATCTTCTCTGCTCAATTTGTATCTAGTAATCATTGGAGTGCATATTGGTTTGCAATCTTACATGTTGAATCTTTTCGTCATTTCCTTTACATACTAAGTTTGAGATATGAATATTCCATTCTTCAATTGATATATTTCTAGTTCCAAGAAAAAAAGATAATTCCCCGAGCATGGATATTTCAATTTCATTTTGCATGTTTAGAGAAATTTTTTTATTTAGGTTGTCATCATTGCTTCCAAATATAATGTCATCTACATAAAATTTGATTATAGTCATGTTTTCATCTTCATCCTTTATGCACAAATAACTATCTATTAGGATTATTAATCCTCCCTTGTCCAATTTGGTCATATGTATAAATCAGGAGTCATGTCTAAATCTGGAGTCCTTCCAGCCTATTTTTGGTCACTAGCACCATCGGGTCCACTTGGCCTAATTGGGCCACATGTTCTAGTTACTAAAGTGTGGGGAACACTAATTGAGGCATACTACCACTGATTACACTTGCATGCATCAATTTAGGAGCCTCCTAGATCAATCCCTACAAATTAGGAGCCACTGGGAGTGCCAATACCAACCAAGGTCAGTTGAGTTGAGTTGGCAACTATTCAAGCTCAGTTAGGAGTCAGTTATATTCAGTTCTACTCAGTTAGCACTAGGATTTCATGGCTGCATGTAGGTGAGGTACATTTACTCACCTACCTCAATCAATTAGACTAGTTAACACTATATTAAACACTTGAGTTGTGATTTAGAACTCCGATAACAACTTATACAAGTTCAATTAACCATTCAGTCAAGTAGAGTCTAATCAATTTCAATTTCCACACATGGATTCGAATTGCATGTGTCTATTTAGCAAGTGTACTTCATTGTAATTATTATATAATTACTTTTGATTAATGAAAGCATTTACAGTTGCAAGCCATTTTTGCATTGTTTCATTCTTCAATTACTGAGTAAATTGTGTGATCTATTTTGTGAGTTGTGTGTTGATCCATATATCTATGTGCTCAATTTAATATGGTATCAGAGCCTCAATAGGAAAAGGAACTTCTCCTACTATAGATCCATACTTCGGTCATTTTTTTTGAGCAAAATTTCTCCTTCCAGCGCTGCACCAGAAGCAGAGAATTTACCACTTAATATCCCAAGTTAAGGAATTGTTGATCAAGCTTGCTTGATCAACTATGCTGGGTGTGAAGTAAATTCCAAAATTGGAGACTGTCGACCTTATTTTGTCTGTTTGATTGTGTGATTTATGAGTTTATCATTCCTCTTCACTACATTCGCTACAAGCAGCTCAGTCTCCTTCACAGCATTCACTACAACAACTCAGTCTTTTCCACTACATTATAGATGGCCCCTCCAATAGAGCTGCTCACTCCTTTCAAATATCACCAATGGAAGGAGGACATGGAGATGCAACGACGCTCCAAAATACTCTTCAGACTCACAATGGAGATAGAGAAAGATCCAATTCATTATGTTAGCAAACAAAAGTACTAGAATAGGCTTGATGAAGCCTACAGATACTTGTGCCTCTCAATCTCTCGATATCTTCTCTTCCACATCAATGGATTGAAGACTCCCAAGGAGGTTTGGGATAAGATTTCCTCCTTATTTGACAAGCAGGATGATCTAAGGATATATCAGCTAGAGAATGAGCTGATCTCTCTCCATCCATCCAATTTTGAAACACTAAATGAATTCTTCAAAAAATTCAAGCATCTAGTGTTCCAATTGAAGTTGTGCAAGGTTGAGAAGGAGGATGATCAACTAATCCTTGCCATTCTCTCCAAATTTGGTGCATAGTATTCAATATTTGTATCAACATTTCATTCTATGAACTTTCTACTCCAAAATGGAAGATTCCTACTATTAAATCCTTCATTGAATCTCTCACTCAGGAGCATGACAAGTTGATCCAAATGGGGATCATTCGATCTTTTAGAGATCAAGCACTTGTTTCAAGAGGAACTAAGGTAGTGAATGATAAAGGGAAGCAAAAGGACAAGTCTCCTGTAGAGAAAGAGTAGTCAAAAGAGCCTTCAGGTTCGAAGAGAATCAAGAAGAATGGAAAAGGAAAGACACTCTGTTCTTACTATGGAAGGGGATTTCATCCAGAAAACACCTGTATGAGAAGAACAATTGCTGAGATGTCACTAATTCTGAAGAAACATAACATTACTATACCTTATAGCACAAGGAAGGATGACCATAGAGAAGAAACTAAAGAACATGAAGAGACATGCCATGCACTAAAGGCTAGCTGCTCCACAACACATGCCTTCCTCATTGATTCTGGAGCCTCCAATCATATGGTTCCATCCATAGAATAATTCTCTTCCTTGCAGTCTTTTGATGGTCCTAGTATTCAGATGGGAAATAGCAGTAAAGTTCAAGACAAAGGGAAGGGCTCTATCAAGCGTGAACATGGAAAGTTCAAAGATCTACTTTATGTTCCCTCCCTAGCTGCAAACTTGTTATCTGTAAACCAGATGACTCATACTGGCTCTCGAAAGCGAGTCATATTTGGTCCTGACTCTGTGGAGATCATAGATATCTCTACTGGGAACATCATAGTGAAGGGTGCTGCAAATCATGCCTCCAAGGAATATGAGTTCTCACACTTCATGCCATTTTTAGAACCAGTGCACTCTCAACAACCACTTACAAGGGAAGGTACAAACATTTCATCTACTTCTTTTGCGGTTTCCAATATTATTATAGATCCAGCTGTATCAGTTTATGATATTGAGATTCAGGGTGATTTAGATCTAGATCCAGTCCCTCCTTCCAAACTGGAAGCTAGGAAGATGTCTGGAAATCCATTTGACACTCAAAAGGGAAAGACCCTTGTGCTATGTCATGCAATCTTACCTCCTTCAGAGAGATGCAATAGAATCCCTGTAAGATGCTAGATGGAAAGGGCTCAATCTCAATACATTCAGAATAATATAGTTGATCATACACCTCTTCATCCATCAAGAGACAAAGGTTACATTCCTCCTTCCTTCCATCATCATTTTGGGAGAAGATGGAGAAGTCTACATGCCATGCCCTAGGATACTTGTACACAGAACATCATGCATGTTGCTTCGCTACATCACAGAGATTGTAGCAACACATTTTCATGTTTTTTAAACTTGAATCCTGATTCTATCTGCTTAGTTAGATGGGGGGGGGGTTTCCCATGTGGATTTTTCCCCAGCTCATCGTGTTGAGAAGTTACTTTATTTTACTTGATGTAATGGGTGACCTATGGTATTAGTTATCCAAGTTAGAATTCAGGGGGGGTGTTAGGATTATTAATCCTCCCTTGTCCAATTTGGTCATATGTCTAAATCATGAGTCATGTCTAAATTGGGAGTCCTTCTAGTTTATTTTTAGTCACTAGCACCATTGGGTCCACTTGGCCTAATTGGGGCACATGTTCCAGTTCCTAAGGTGTGGGGAACACTAATTGAGTCCTACTATCACTGATTGCACTTACATGCATCATTTTAGGAGCCTCCTAAATCAATCCCTACAAATTAGGAGCCATTGGGTCTAAAGATACCAACCAAGGTTAGTTGAGTTGATTTGGTGACTAGTCAAGCTCAATTAGGAGTCAGTTGCATTTAGTTCTAATCCCTTACATTCATTTCTACTCAGTTAGCACTAGGATTGCATGGATGCATGCAGGTGAGGTGCATTTTCTCACCTACCTTAGTCAGTTAGACTAGTTACCATTGAATTAGACACTTGAGTTGTGATTTAGAGCTCCGATGAACTCTTATAATGATTTAGACAAGGTCAGTTAACCATTCAGTCAAGTAGAGTCTAATCAATTCAAATTTCCTCACATGGATTCGAATTGCATGTGGCTATTTATCCAATGTACTTCATTGTAATTATTATCTAATTACTTTTGATTAATGAAAGCATTCACAGTTGCAAGCCATTTTTGCAATGTTTCATTCTTCAATTATTGAGTAAATTGTGTGATCTATTTTGTGAGTTGTGTGTTGATCCATAGATCTATGTGCTCAACTTAATACTATCTACATATGTCCCTTATTAAATTTGGGATGTCGCAGATTTCTCTCCAACCTTGAATACCAGGCTCTCGGTGCTTGTTTAAATATGTATCATTCCTTTTTCAATTTGTAGACATAATATTTATTGTTCGAGAGAGAGAAACCTTCTGGTTGTTTTATGTATACTTGTTCTTATAAATCTCCATTTAGGAAGGTTTATTTGATGTCCATTTGATACACCATGATATTTTTGTAGAAATAATAGGCTAGAAACATAATGATTGCTTCCATTCGAGTTACTGGAGAAAAGGTTTCTTCAAACTCTATTCCTTCAAGGATGTGCATATCCTTTGCATACCAATATTTCCTTGTTTCTGACAACTTGCCCTTCCTCATTCAATTTGTTTCTAAAAAACCATTTTGTTCCTTTAAAGTTTGTGTCTTTGGGTCTTGGTAAGAGTTCCAACTTTTGATTTTTATCAATTTGATTCAAATGTTCTTCCATAGATTTAATCCAATGTTCATCAGTTTTGGATTCACTGAAGAAATTTGGTTCTACTTAACATAGTAGGGAGAGATGCACTTGTTCAATAGTGCTGGTTAAGTATCTTCTTCTTATTACTACACTATCATTTTTATCTCCTATAATCAGATCTTCTGAATGTTTTTTTTGAACGAAACTGGATGGATTTTTTATATCAAGTTAGATTTCTCAACTTTCTTCCTTTGTTTCATCTTGAAGCAGGTTATCTTGATGTTCTATCATCCTTTATTAATCTTGTGTAACTTCTGGAGGTTGTTCAAATATAGGTTGATCATCATCAACATCATCTACTTTTATGTATTTGAAATCTTTATCTATTCTTACATGTGGGATTTATATCATCTTATTTAGCCTTATATTGTAACATTTGTATGCTTTGCTTCTAGTCGCATACGCAATAAATATTCCTTCATTAGATCTTGAGTCAAAATTTCCAAGGTTTTCATCATTTCTTTTTATGTGGCATTGCTTCAGAATATCCAAAAATTTTCAATAGTAGTTGGTCTTCCTTTCCAAAGTTCATATGGAGTCATGTTGCTACCAGCTCTGATTTGTGCTCTATTTAAAATATGAATAGTAGTATGAATATCCTATGTCCAGAAATTGATAGATAATTTGGAATAATTTAACATGGTCCTATCCATTTCCTGTACTATTCTATTTTCCTTTTGGATACTCCAATTTTCTATGGAGTTTTGGATGCTCAGAAATGTCTCCTAATACCATGTCTTTCATAGATATCGTCAAACTCATTTGAGGTGTATTACCCACCATTATCTTATCTTACACATTTAATTTTCATATCAATTTCATTTGCAACCACTTCTTTAAATATTTTAAAGCATTCAAAAGTCTTTGATTTTTTCATGAGGAAGAAGACCCATGCCATTCAAGTGAAGTCATCTATGAAGAGAAGGAAATACATGCTTCATAACAATAAATCCTCATGATTTGGTCAAATATTTATTGGCATGTTGTTACTAGTCATTGTATAAACACAATCTACTAGTTAAAACTTTAATTCAATCAGTGTATTATGTTTGTTCCTTTGGTTTCAAATCATTTTCTTTTTAATACATTAGTCAAGGCATTATTCTTCAAAATTCACCATTCAGTCCTTTGGTTCTTGTGCATCCACATAGATCTATATGAACTAACTCTAGTGGTGTTTTTGTAGTGTATTTGTTTGTTTTAAAAGTTACTCTTGTTTGTTTTCCATGTTGATATTGTTTACAAAAAGATTATATGGGATTTTTTATCTTTGGAATATCTCTCATAGCTTGTTCTTTGTTGACCTTCATTAGAATGTCAAAGTGTATATGACCCATTCATCTATGCTAGAGCCAACTTTCAACTATTTTCCCCAAATAGCATTTTTCCTCCTTTTCATCCAATATGTAGACATTGTTTTATGTTTTGGATGCGATAACCACTAATCTACTAGTATCCTTGTATTTTATTTTTCACTTTGTTGAGTCAAAAGTGAGTGTATGTCCTTGGTCGCACATTTGAAACACACTATGGAGATTATATTCTCAACTAGAGAAACATTTTCTGCTTTTGTTTTCTTGTTTCCTAGACTAACCATTCCATTTCCAATAATTTTGGTCGATTCATTGTCTCCAAAATACACATTTCCTCCCTTTTATGTTTTGAAATTCAAGAATTTTCCTTTATCTCCTATCATGTGCTTGGAACATCCACTATCAATATACCACTAATCCTTTTTTTTGTGTGCATGTATCTCCAAGCTGTATCCTTCACAACTTGGTTGATCGGACTTTTTTATGCCATATTTTTGTTGAGTTTCCTTTAAAATGATTGTTTTCAACTAATCTAATCAATTAAGATTGATTTTCAAAATCCTTAGTAATATGTCCATGTTTTCTGCATTTTGGACATACACATTCTGTACTTAAAGGGATGAAGGAGTTTAAATTTTCCTTCAGAGTTTTTGGCCATTTTTTAATGGAATTCTTCCCAAAGTGGGATCTATTATTTTTAGAAAAGTTCTTCATACAAGATTTGGATTGCATTGTTTTGTGACCAAAATTATTACATAAATAATAGTTCCCTATGAAAAGTATTTGGTACCTTGTAAAGTGAGAGATTCATGATTGTGTAGGGTCGATGTTCTAAGAGAAGGGAATCTTCTTTTCGCAATTTTGGACTCCTCTTTCCATAGAATCTTTGACTACGTCTTCATAGCTATTGTTCTATGAGTTTTTATATATATTCACATTTTCTCTAATGTTTGTCTTTGATCTTTGATAGCTTCATCTAAATTCATGTTACTCTTTCTATACTTTTTCCAAAGGTTCAAGTGGTCGTTGACTTTCTGCTTTTCTTCTTTTAGTAAGGTAATTTCTGTCCCCAAATTTTCACATCTTTTCTCCTTTTGTTTTAGTTGTTCCATTATATCCATCTTTGATTTTCTTGTTTCCTTAGCTTGTTATTTGTGCTTTGAAAGTTGCTCCTTCATAACATTATTTTTATTTCTAGATTTCTCTAATTATCCCAATGCACTTATTATTTCTACTTAAAAGTCTACTTAAACTAGTTTTTCATCTCTAATTCTTCATCTTTGGAAACATTATCCATGGTCATAAGGAGTATTTCATGATTTCCCATTTCTCTCAGGATTCTATCTTCCTGATGTTAAATTGTTACTGAAGACACCCACTCTGATACCGATTGTTGGATTTATCTTATATATTGAGAAGGGGGGTGAATCAGTATATAGTGCATATTTCAAATTATTTCACTTTAATAATTTTCACCACTTAAATGTTTTTCAGCTGGAGCAGTAATATACACAGTTGCACACAAAATTCTTAAGAATAATAATATATGTATATTTATATATAAGAAGAATTATTACATCAATGGGAGAAAACAATCTCCAAACATGAGCACCAACTCATTCTAGGCGCCAACTCGATCCATAAGAAACAACATGTTGATTACAGGCACCGACCTATAAATACCTTGATCTATGCAAGCACCGACTCACAAATTTTAGGCACCAACCTAAATAGATGTCTATGTTACTGTGAAAGCTCCAACTTGTAGTAATCAACCACCAACATATGGAAGAATGTGATCTCCAATTGTTTCTTCAATTACAAATGAATGGAATCATCAACTCCCAAATGTGTTTACCAGCTTTGACTAGAAGGAGGCTCCAAACCTCTTATTGTCCTATCAACTACCACCGGAAGGAAGAACCAAATCCTTGATTGTTTTAGCATCTGCGATTATAAGGAAGCTTCAACTCCCTCTTCCTTACCCTGTCCTGCCTCCTTGAGAAGTTTTACCAGAACCTACTAGAAGGAATCTCCAACTCCCTATTCATTTCCCCTTCCTACCTCCCCAAGAAGTTTTACCATTACCCACTGGAAGGAAACTCAAACTCCATATCCCTTACCCCTTCCTGCCTAAATGAGAATAAATAATTGTGTATCAAATAAACTTAAATATGCACTTTACCTTATCTTCGAACTTGCTCTTCTAGTTTGCATATTTCCTTTGATTATCTGTGTCAAAACAACCAATTTCCTTATATATAATGTGTGACAACATCTGTAACTTACACAATATTAAGATAACTACAAACAATGAGTTACTTCCACAAGCTGCATGTTGAGGCCTGGAAATCCGCAGGCGGCAACAGTAAGGGATTCTCCCCAATCAGCGTTCCCAACTAGCCCGCTGACTGTTTGGTATAGGGAATCTGTTCGGTTTACAGTCCGGCTACCGTAGGTCAAAGTAACAACAAGGGTTTACCGGTTGCGGCCCGGTCCATCGGAATTTGTATTTTGACTTAAAATATGCAATGCACATGCCTATCTTAACCATGCAGGGTGATAAAGATGCCAGGAACTACACAATGTGCTGTGCAGGTTCTTACCTCTCGTCTTAGGTTCACAACATCTAAACCACATATGCATCCAGGAAATAAAACAACTGACTATTTAAACACTTAACTATCTATCCCCGGGGAGCCAGAAAATGATTATTAGTGATTAATGCTTTATCTCCATGTATGATAAACAAAATTACAGGTAGCTGATATTTATGTTTACAACACATGAACAAGAAAATATTCTAACAGTCAGATAGCTAACTGTTATATGAAACACCAGCATCACTCTAAGTGAATTTTCCACAAAATAAACTAGAAATCATTCAACAAGACATAGGTCACAGAGTTAGAACGATCTCACGATTCATGGACATAAGCTGAAAAATTAAAGTAGTTCATCTTTCTGCCATCCATCGCATAACATTTGGAAAACTTCACAGCCCTTTCTCCAACAGGCAAACTAAAATCTTTATTGCAAAAGGAAATAGTTCTTCTTACAATATGTCCTCCAGAATAATTGGGAAAAATCCCCCTCTCCTTTGTCTATCTTTCCTAGTTTTATACAAACAGCAAAAATGGTTGGGCTGCCCAAACTGACCTTTGGGCATCCCAACGCTTCATTTCCCTACAACCATTTACAAATTACTTAATTATACAAAAGTTGACCGGTCCTTCTCATGAAGAGGGTCCCGCTTGGTTCTCCAAAAACTTTCTCCACGCTGCTGCTTCAGCAGCGAGTCCTTCAAATGAGTGGGGCTCTAAGAACTGTATGTTCAGTTCCAACTTTTCAGCCTGGTTCCGAATGGCCTCGACCCTGGCCGTGTTCAAACGTACCTGTTCCTCCAAGAGTTGTACACTAATGGCTGTGTGGCCTATTTCCTCTCTGAGGATTTGTTCATCAATAGCTCTGATGCATTGCACTTTAGCTTCTTCATATTGTTTCCTTTTCTGCAACATCTCTGCGAATGCATCATGATCTGGGAACTCGTATAATATCTGCTCAGCTTCTGCCTGACAACAGTTGTATGTGACCAGGGCTCTCCTGAAGAACTCTGCGCATGCTCCCTTTGTTTTCTTGACAGTCTTCTGGAAGTCTTCTGCAGTGTTGACAGTGAATTCTATCAGGTCATGGTCCCGTTTCAAAGCTTGTTTATCCTTGACTAGTAGCTCAGCTGGGACTTCCGTATCATCCTCCACCCTGGTTATCCTTGAAGTCAGTACTTCAAGGATGTCTTGCGACCTGTCCACAAAATAAGAAGCGGTGTCTAAGATTTCATCCAGTCTGCCATCAATCTGGAGGACCTGACATCTTTCCTCCTCTAGAGCAGTTTGCAGGTGCAACACCTTAGCTTTCTGAGCCAAGATGTGTTCTTTAACTGGCTGCAGATCAACCTGCTGTGCTTTTGTTGCTTCTAGCTGCTTTTCCAGTTCCTTAAAACATGAGGTATTGGATTCATATGTGACATTTTGCTGCTCTATCAAGTCTTCCATCTTTACCCTTAGCTGCTCCTTTTCATCCTTTAAATCTTGAATCTCCTGCTGTGCTTTTCTCAGGGCTTCTTGTGTTGTTTCTTTCGCTTGTGCTTCTTGCTGAATGGCGTGGATTTCGCTCTTTGTGGCCTCCATTTCTTTAAGCACATGCTCATATTTTCTTTTCAATCTAATGTCGTCCTCTCTTTCCCTTCTCAGGGTGTCCTTGAGCTGAGCGGAGGTCTTCTTGGATGATTCTATCTCGATCATCATTCGGTCTATGTTATCCTCCATAGCATGTATTGCTGCCTTCCCAGCCCTTATGACAAACCTTGGATCTTTATCCGTCCCGACCATCACGGATTTATCTGTTATCATTGTACCGGTCATTCCTTCAGCCTCTACCTTTCTCTCAGTTCTCCTCATAATCCTTTTGGTAGCCCTGTCATAGTATACTGTGCTAAAATCAGGGACTTCTTCCCCTTTTTTTTGTGCAAAGGGTACTAACTGTAGCGTGGGGGTTGTAGGAGTGATGGTAGTGGGAATTTGAAGGGTTTGAACCTCAGGGATTTCCTCACCCTGGCTCTGCTCTGTTGGTGATCCAGGAGCCTGCTGTTGTGTCAACTCTGCCTTCTCAGCTTCCTGTTTTCGAAGCTCTTCGTCTAGTTTTCTCTGAGCTTCTTCAGCTGCTTGCTTAGCAGCTTCCTCTGTTTCTCTGGTGGTTTCCTTTGCTCGTTCAGCTGCGTCCTAGGAAACTTTCTTCTTTTCCTCTTCTCCTTTCTGGAGCCACTCTGCAGCCTCTTCTTCTAGCCTTTGGGCCTCTTCTCTTATCCTTTTGGCTGCTTCTTCAGCCTTAGCCTGCTTAGCCTTCTCTTGTTCAGATCCTTTTCCACCTTTTGGTTTGAATCTCTTACTGAGCGCTGTCATGTTCGGGGCCCTCCTGAAAAAGGATTCATCACTGTCAAAATGATGGGTGTACTCATAAAACACCTTGTGCTTCTTGCAATGCTCAGCCATCCTTTCATGAGTGTCATTTCGTCTGAAAGTCATCTCCCCAAAATGGAACTTCCCTAGTTCCTCTATAAATTCTGGAGCTTGTTTCACATTGGCGAAACTGTAGCTAC
>LPNX010504007.1:18110-48798 GCA_001517045.1 Pseudotsuga menziesii | reverse complement strand
TTAATAGTCTGTTTAAAAAAAAAAAAAAAAACTATGTATTGAAAACAAAGCTGCAACGATAACGAGATTGAAATAGCAATTCTTACTTAGATTTTCACTGAAGTGCTACCACCCTTGAGCAACAAAGCAACCACCGGTGTGAGGAGGATTAAACCCTTCATTAGCTGCAAAGAAGAATGAGTTTACTAACACAATAAACAACCAACAACAACTGAGTACAAGAGCAGCAAGCCAAGCAGACAAACGCTTGAGTCGTCACTTTTTCCAACCAAAGAAACCATTCTACGGCGAAACCCTAATACCAAACCAAAACTCAAAAGGTGAAGCCACGACACTCACAACTAAGTTGTGGGAGGTTAAAAACGTTGTAGTCTGGAGAATCCCAGAAGGAGTGAACAGCAAGGGACAAACCCTGGAGGAAAACCAACAACCAGTGCCAACAGAAATCAATTGTGGACAACGCTTCTCTGTCGAACATGCAGGGCGAGCTCACACAACAAGCAGGAGACAAAGAAGTGAGCAACCAAGACTACATGCGATGAGTAGCAGAGTGACAGGGCGGGAAAACTAGACTACCAACACAGTTGCAGAGCAGCCGGAGGCCGAAAACCATGGAAGGAATAATGAGTCTAGGGTTTGAGAGAGTCCTTTTAATCATACAACACTTGGTCACGATGTTGCCATGTCCACATGCAAATTATTTGCATGCAGTGGTTAAAATCACATAGTCCTGGAAAGCAATCACCCAAAAGTTTGATCTTCCAATCATTTTGCTGTTACGAAGGTTCCACCTTAATCCTTAGCCCCGAGGTCAACCTGTCATTTACGTTGCATGGTAATCAAGGGATTATTACTTTGAAACTATGACTTAAAAATCATCAAAGGCGTAGGAAATCTTATAACCCATCATTATACAAATACGATATACATTCTTTCAAACAATTATAACTCTTGACAAAATGATAAACCATAACTAATCATGGATTGTGGTTTGTTTGACGACCCCTTGAACTTATATATTGCACCTTCTTTTTATACATTGCAATTATTCACTTAACGATTAATCGATTCAAGGGTATGCCATTATAATGTTATAAAAGAAATTTATAAAATTAAGGTATCGAAAATACTAATTTGGTAAGCAGTTATTTGTTTAATCAAACGAATATAACCTAGCAAGGATATAAAGATTACTACCTATTACATTATACAAGCAAGGGATGTATGTAATAAAGGAGCATAAGACTTTAACTCAAGAGTAAACCATAAACTTTTCTTGGGCGCGGTCTATTTTATAACCCCTTTGTTAACACAAACATGGCTTCATTTATTAAAACAACTATAACTTTATCCAAGTTATGCTAGTTGAGGTTTATAAAAGAGATTCATAGGATCAATTTTGGTAAATAACCCTCTTGTTAATGTTAACCTCTTTTGCCCTTGAATGTTCAAATATTAAACTAGTAAAGTTTGTATTATGAGCATGTTAGGTCTTAAATCGTTTAAGGGCTTGACTTTGAAATTATAATATTATACTAACCATAAATAGATAATATTTTTTTCAAGCAAATTATGTGCAGAGGAATTCAATCATCAACACTATGATAGTCTAATTGAAAGTAGTATATAATTCCTTTAAAAACTTCAAGCTTTGGAAGATAAGATAAAAGTAGAAAAACTCTTTATTTGCGCACATTACTTTCATAACCCATGGGGTAACCAAATCTAACATGACATACGTGGTATAGATTCACAATTTAAGATAGATTCTTAACGTAATTATTCTACCTTCTCTTAGTCTGCATGCAAAGAAAGGTTTAAGGCTTTTTACACATACGACGACTATGATAAACATCGAAGAGTTTAAGTACGCAATAATAACTATAAATTACAACTTTAGAAAGAAAGCAGCTGTTACCAATACTGATAAGACTGAATCTCATTTCCATAGTGTTTTTAAAAGAATAACAACTTAATGGTTTTACCTCATAAAGCATTTGAAAATTTGAATAGCATTTATATTCTTTTACTGAACATATATCTGTATGCGTATTGATTATGAACAAGCAGCACCAAATCTTTCTTACCTGTAAATCTGTAAGAGCAGGTAAACTTTCTGCGTTAGCTTAAAATCTAAGTAAGCCCAGAATTTCTTGACAGTTCCACCTTGAGGTCACAAAGAAAAAACAAGTCATTAAACTGAAAAAGAACTGTTCTATAAGATAAACATAATTATGTAGATAAATCAGATATTAAAAATCATTAACATATAACTAATTAAAACAATTAGTTGAGTGCATTTATGAAGTTTATCTAGCTCAGAAATTTGGGGTTTTGACATGTGGTATCAAAGCACAAGGTCCAAACACTAGGCCTTGATGCAGCCCAACTAGCTTTCATAGAACAGTAAATTAAAATAATATGCTAACATATATATTTGTTTTATGTTAAGAACATAAAATTTCATTTTTTTGAAGTTTAACAGGAAGGTATGGAAAAGCTGGGAGAGTATGCACAGGAGGAGTCTCCAGATACAGAAACAAGACATTTGCCCAGAGAACCTATGTTAGAAGAGGTGACTGCCAACTCCTCAGAGCTGTTGTAGACTGTAAAAGATTTGAAAACTGAAATGGAATCAGTCAAGAGGGAGAATGAGAGGATTTTGAAGGCTTAGGAAGAATTAAACCAAATTTTAATAGAAAAGTTCCAAACTGAAGGAAGGAGCAGATGATCAGAATATGAAGATGTCAGTCATCAAAGAAAATCCAAAAAGATGAAGCTAGCAAAAACTGAAATTAGTTCATCATCTGAAGGGTACGGTGAACGACAAAGTTATTAAACTACTAGTGACAGTAGTGAAGATGATTTGTATGACAGAAAGAAGAAATACAAACCATATGAGGAAATTTCAGGGGAGTTTAAAAAGATAAAGCCCCCAACTTTTAATGGCGAGATTGAGAAGGGGGAAGAAGCAGAGTCCTGGTTGTCCGTGATGAAGAAATATTTTCATATATATAATTACTCAAATCAGCTAAAGGAAAGGATGTCAATATATAACCTCTATGGAAAGGCTGACATATGGTGGCAAGATCTGAAGAGAGTCAAGGGTATAAGAGAGAAGGAAGTTAATTGGAGTACCTTTAAAAGGTATTTCAAGAAGAAATTTTTGTTTGAGCAATATTACGAGGAAAGAGCTAAAGAATTTTATGAATTGAAGTTAGGTTCGATGACTATGAAGGATTTGAACAACAATTCTTAAGTTTACTTAGGTATGTACCCTACCTAGTAGACGAGAAACCTAAAGTACAACGATTTCTTAGCTGTCTACCGTATCATATCAAAGACATAATTGAATATGATAACCCGAAGAATTTGGAGGAAGCCATGAGGAAGGCTAATTTTTGTTTTGAGCAGAACCGAAAGAAAGAAGGCTTGGCCAACTGGAAGGCTAAGAAAAATAACAATCAGCCTGAATTTAAGAAGAAGGAATTTGTACCTCATAGGAATTTCAAGAATAATAAGACTAAAAATTATTCTAACAACAAGAATTTCCAGGGAAATAGGAATGGTACTTCCAATAATTCCAATAATTTTAAGGGCAAGGAAGCTGCAAATAACCATGGAAATTTTACCAAGAGTTTTGAACGTAAGGAACCTGTTAAGTGATGGGAATGTAATGGCCTGCACTATGCCTCGGTCTGTCCAAACTGGAAAAAGTCAGTCAGCAATATTCATACTGTACAGGAGGAGATGATCGTTGGGGAACTAGCAAGGAGCATGCCCATAATTAACGCGACTTTGGAGAACCTCCAAGCTGACTATCAGACTTCCATGGTGGAAGTAGAAGGTATGATTAATCAGACCCCTGTAACCATTTTAATTGATCCAGGAGCTAGTCTCAGTTACATTGCACCTTAGATAGTGGAAAAATGTAAGTTGTCTGTTGATAAGTTTGAGAATTCTTGGCTAGTTCAATTAGCCACTGGGGAAAAAAGAAAAGTAACTTGTTTTGTGAAAGAATGTGCTTTACTTATGGATGAATTTAAAACTGTGGCTAAGCTTAATATTTTGCCACTTGGCTCATATGATTTGTTGATTGGTATGGACTGGTTAGAACAGCATAAAGTGATTTTAAATTGTTACGATAAAACTTTCACATGCTTAAATAGTGATGAACAACCGGTAAAGGTTAAGGGTATTCCTAGAAAAACTATAATAAGGCAGATTTTTGCTTTACAACTTAAAAGAGTTGTTAGAAAAGGATGTAAAGCCTATGCAGTAACTATCACAGATGAGGAGGGTAAAACTAAAACTGATAAGTTAAAAATACAAAGTATTCCTGTTTTAAAAGAGTATACTGACGTATTCCCAGAAGAAATTCTAGGATTACCTCCAAGGAGGGAATTGGATTTCACCATTGAGCCGGTACCGGGCGCGGTACCTAGATCAAAAGCTCCTTATCGAATGAACATTTTAGAACTTAACGAGCTAAAATAACAGTTAAAAGAGTTAATTGATAAAAAGTACATTCGACCTAGTGTGTCTCCTTGGGGAGCACTGGTCATCTTTGTTAAAAAGAAAGACAGAACTATGAAACTATGCATAGACTACCGTCAGCTAAACAAGATGACTATTAAAAATAGATATCCGTTGCCTCGCATAGATGATCTGTTCGATCAACTACGTGGAGCCACGGTGTTTTCGAAGATAGATTTGAGGTCAGGATATCATCAAGTAAGAATTAAAGATGAAGATATCTTCAAGACAGCCTTTAGAACAAGGTATGGACACTACGAGTTTGTCGTAATGCCACTCGGGCTTACTAATGCCTCGGCTGTCTTTATGTGCTTAATGATTAATATAATGCATAAGTATTTAGATAAGTTCATGTTTGTGTTTATCGACGACATCTTAATTTACTCTAAAATGGAAGAAGAACATAAAGAACACTTAAAAATAGTTTTACAAGAGTTGCGAGAACAACAACTCTTCACGAAATTTAGTAAGTGTGACTTCTTTAAGGATGAAATCTAGTACTTAGGTCACGTAGTGACTAAGGAAGGAATTTCAGTTGATCCTGAAAAGATTCGGGCAATCAAAGATTGGCCAGTTCCTAAAGATGTAACAGATGTTAGGTCATTCATGGGAATTATTGGTTATTACCGGAGATTCATTGAAGGCTTTTCAAGGATAGCAAATCCGATAACTTCCTTACAAAAGAAAGGCAAGAAATTTGACTGGAACTCAAAATGTGAAGAAATTTTTAAGAAGCTAAAAACTCTTTTAACTAGTGCACCTATTCTAAGAATAGCAGATCCTAATAAGGACTTCGTAGTATGCACTGATGCCTGTAATGATGGATTAGGTGGTGTTCTAACTCAAGAAGGGCATGTCATCGCCTACGAGTCTAGAAAGTTAAAAATTCACGAAAATAATTACGCAACTTATGATCTAGAACTTGCGACTGTTATACACGCCTTAAAAATGTGGTGACATCATTTAATAGGCAGAAAATTTATTCTAATGACTGATAATAAAGGACTGAAATATCTTCTATATCAGCCTAATTTAAACGCTAGACAAGCTAGGTGGTTGGCATTCTGAAGCGAATATGACTTTGAAATCCAGCATATAAAGGGTAAGGAAAATAAGGTGGCTGATGCATTAAGCAGAAATGCAAAGCTGAACTTTACAACATCAATCAACACTTATGCTTCTGATTTAAATGAACAGCTTAAAGAAGGGGTAAAACAAGATGAAATTTATTAGAAATTGCAAATTACAGCTAAAGAAGAACCTACAGAAAGCTTAATAAAAGGTTATAGTTTAAATGAAGATGAATTTTTATTATTTAAAGATAAACTGTATGTGCCTAATGTGCCTAAGGTCAAGTTGTTAATTCTAAACGAAGTCCATAAAACACCATATTCAGGACACCTAGGTTATCAAAAGATTGTAACCATGCTAAGAAAATAATATTTTTGGCCAAATATGAAAGATGAAGTAGCTGAATACATTGCTAGGTGTTTAGACTATCAACAAGTGAAAACTGAACACCAACATCCAGCTGGTTTGCTACAACCTTTGCCTATTCCTAGCTGGAAATGGGAAGTAATTAGCTTAGATTTTATTACTGGACTACCCAGAAATCAGAATCAAAATGACTCTATTATGGTAGTGGTTGACAAGTTAAGTAAGGAAACACATTTTATTCCTATCAAAACTACTTAAAAGGCTTCCAATATAGCTGATATTTTCCTAAAGAAGATTTTTCGGTTACATGGAGTACCGAAGGTTATAATCTTAGACAGGGATCCTAAATTTACAGGAAATTTCTGGAATTCCTTGTTTAAAGGATTAAATACAACATTGAATTTCAGTACTTCCTTCCATCCTCAAACAGATGGGCAAACTGAAAGAGTAAATCAGGTACTGGAGGATTTATTGAGGATGTATGTGAAAGATCAGCCAGGTAAGTGGGAAGACTACTTACATCTAGTAGAGTTCGCATATAACAATAACTATCAATCATCAACTAAATTTAGTCCATTTGAAATTTTACATAGACGTAAATGCAACACCCCTATCTCTAGGAATAATCCAGTAGATAGGTTAGTGTTAGGATCATAATTGTTGAAAGAAATGGAGGAAATTGTGAAGCAAGTGCAGGGAAATTTGAAGGTGGCACAGGATCGGCAAAAGAATCAAGCAGAATTGAAAAGAACTCCAAAGGAGTTCCAGGTAGGTGAACATGTGTTCATCAAGGTAAGGCCCAAGAAAAGCTCTCTAAGACTGGGGAGTTGTGCAAAGTTGGCACCACGTTATTGTGGTCCATTTGAAATTTTATCTAGGATTGGTCAAGTTTCTTACCAACTAGCATTACCACCTAACTTGAAAGTACATAATGTTTTTCACATCTATGTTTTAAAGAAGTATGTTCATGATGCTACTCATGTGGTTGATTGGAATGTTGTACAGGTGGAATTAGAAGGAGAAATTCTGGTGGAACCAGATTGTATCCTCGGGAGGAGGGAAATTACACTGCGGAACCGCACCATTGGACAGGTGAAGGTGCAATGGAAGCACATTAGTCCTGAAGAGGCCACGTGGGAACTGGAAAGTAAGATGAGGGAAGAATATCCAAATCTGTTCCAGGGGACATCAGAATATGAAGAATAAGTAACATCGAGGACGATGTTACATTTTACGGGGGTGTGTATGTCACATACCCCAATTTTGTAAAATAATGTTATTTGTTTTAATTTGATTCCTAAGAAATTATGTTAAATTTAATGCTAAGTAGGAACTGATGACTCAGCAGAGTCAAAAGATGTGGAATGTAATTTTGAATATTTTATTTTTAATAAATAAAAGTGGAGAGAATAGCTTGGGAGAGCTATTAATAAGAGTGTTACTAGTCAAACTGGTGGAAGGAACTAGGTGGAAAGCAAAAGACAAGTGGCAGCATCCTCAAACACTTCCTATGTTGCATGTGGAAACTTCCCTACATTTGGGGTCATGATCCCCTAAGAAAGTGGGATCAGAGCAAGTGGCTCAATTAATGACAACTAACCCAAAAAGACCTAGGCAATCTTTTAAAAGTACCCAATGAAGAGAGCTGAGGCTGCTTAGATATTTTCCAGGAGAAGAATCATTCAGGAGGAATGCACTTCAAGGAATTCATTGGGAAGAAGGGAAAATTGTAAGGAAGGTGTTTGAGAGATAATCTACAGTGACTTGGTCTGATATAGCTTGTTAGCTGAGAGAACTGATTGATAAGTTTAGGACCGGTATTGAGTCTCAGGACTAGTGCTTGAAATTTTCTGTACCTAGTTCCAGCCAGGGATACCAAAGCAAGCTCGGGGGTCCTGAGGAGTCG
Source organism: Pseudotsuga menziesii (assembly GCA_001517045.1). Lineage (NCBI taxonomy): Eukaryota > Viridiplantae > Streptophyta > Pinopsida > Pinales > Pinaceae > Pseudotsuga > Pseudotsuga menziesii. The sequence continues at coordinate 40,919 of LPNX010504007.1, read as the reverse complement.
TTGTTTGAGCGCTCTCCAGGAGTTGGTAGGGAGGAATGACCTCCCATTGTTGTTGTCAACCAAGCTTTAAGAACAAGTTCTGCTATTTATTTATTTCTATGTTATTATCTGTGTGTGATTGAATGATGCATTTGCATATTATAGTGTAAAAACTTAGAGGATAGAATATCTTGGTTGTTTAGTAATGAAACTATGCTTAATGAGTAACAAACCCTACCTGTGTTTTTCCCCATATGGAGTAATCCAGATCGTACTCTAGCACAGGTGGTGTATTTTATATAAAGAAAGTATGATGCAAATGTAGAATAAGATGTTAGCTTGAATAGTAGAATGCTTCCCTTTTGTTATCAGGAAAAAAAAAATATATATATATCATTTTGTACCTAGAGTAGTGTTAAATATGGACTAAGAATATCATATTATTAGAGACAGAAAAGAAGCTATGTTATTTTACTGACAGTAGTATGTGTTGGTAGATAAAACAGTTCTTGATACAGTTTTCACTTTCAGTAATCTTTTTATTTATTTTGAAACCAAAGAAAAGAATATATTAGTTAACTTAGAGTAGTGTTAGAATAAATAACTACTGTTTGTATAGCAACAAAACTGAGAGTAATAATAGCTAAACTTTGATTTACTTCTATAGATAAACTAGATAGTTTCAGAATTTACTTATGGCTGTTAATGTAACTAATTCATTTATTTCTTTTTCTAACTAAGCTTAAACAAGTTCTACAGATACTTACTTGTTCCTTTTAATTTAAAAACAACACTACAATACTTTTATTATAGGAAATAATATAGACAGTTGTTATTTTTCTTTTATGTTATAAATATTAATATTATAATATAAATAGGGTAACTTAGAATACTATCTTACTATACACCTTTTATGGACTAAGTATAAAGGTAATATATAATTATAGGAACAATATTAATATGTAAACAAAGTGATGTTCTTATTCCGTTATAGTAAACATTAAATAAAATATGAATTATGTACTTGAAAAGATGTAACTATCAGTTACATAAGTACATCACTAAAAACATTAAACTTACTTATATTCTAAAGGTTAACAAGTATAAAACAATACTTAAAAATTTTATTAGAATAAGTAAACTAAAGAAAGATAATGTAAAAACAATGTACAATTACCCTAGCAGATAACATTTAAATAATGCTACAGGGTAAAATTCAAAGGCAATAATGCTACAGAGATTAACCAACCATTACACATTAAAACTAATAATCAAACAATTTGCAGTAGTGCATATTAAATTTATGATAATTTAAAGAAACTGTAAATACTTTTTATAATGCCAAGTTAGGGTAAAAACCCTATCCTATCAAAATTACATTAGAGGTATAAAATTAAGAGTTGAAACTCTTTTCTAAATGCCTCTCGGCTTCTACAAGTCAATAGCGTATGGATTTAACAGCCCTTCTTTTCATTTATACATATTTACACAGTAACTGAACAAAAAAATCAAAATTTACAGTCACGGCCTAAGCCGGAAGCCCCGCATAAAGCAAGGGGTTTAACATCAACAAACAAACAGCGAACCGATCAACCCAATTAAACCAAAACCACAAGGGTTTGCAGGCCATGATGACCAACCGTTAAATATCCCATAAGGGACCAAAAAAGAAGGAATTGCCATGGATATCCAAGGCTTACTCGTGAACCAGTAAGCCGTTGCAACAGCCTCGCACCAACCAAGCAAAGGGACAGGTTGAAACCTATGAACAACAAGGATAATATTATTAATACTCTGTTTTAAAAAAAAACAACAATTGTGTATTGAAAACAAGGTTGCAATGATAACGAGATTGAAATAGCAATTCTTACCTAGATTTTCACTGAAGTGCGACCACCCTTGAGCAACAAAGAAACCACCAGGGAGAGGAGGATTAAACCCTTCATCAGCTGCAAAGAATAAGGAGTTTACTAACACAATAACCAACCAACAGTGACTGAGTACAAGAGCAGCATGCCAAGCAGACAAACGCTTGAGCCGTCACTTTTTCGAGCCAAAGAAACCATTCTACGGCGAAACCCTAATACCAAACCAAAACTCAAAAGGTGAATCCATGGCAATCACAACTGAGCTGAGGGAGGTTAAAAACATTGCAGTCTGGAGAACCCCAGAAGGAGCGAACAACAAGGGACAAATCCTGGAGGAAAACCAACAGAAATCAATTGTGGACAACGCTTCTCTGTCGAACATGCAGCTCGAGCTCACACAACAAGCATAAGACAAAGAAGTGAGCAACCAAGACTACATGCGACAGGTAGCAGAGTGACGGGGTGGGCAAACCAGACTACCAACATAGTTGCAGAGCAGCCGGAGGCCGAAAACCATGGAAGGAATAATGAGTCTAGGGTTCGAGAGAGTCATTTTAATCATACAACACTTGGTCATGGTGTTGCCACGTCCACATGCAAATTATTTGCATGCAGTGGGTAAAATCACATAGTCCCGGCGAGCAATCACCCAAAAGTTTGATCTTCCAATCATTTTTCTATTATGAAGGTTCCACCTTAATCCTTAGCCCCGAGGTCAACCTGTCATTTACGTTGCATGGTAATCAAGGGATTATTACTTTGAAACTATGACTTAAAAATCATCAAAGGTGTAGGAAATTTTATAACCCATCATTATACAAATACGATATACATTCTTTCAAACAATTATAACTCTTGACAAAAGGATAAACCATAACTAATCGTGGATTGTGGTCTGTTTGAGGACCCCTTGAACTTATATATTGCACCTTCTTTTTATACATTGCAATTATTCACTTAACGATTAATCGATTCAAGGGTATGCCATTATAATGTTATAAAAGAAATTTATAAAATTAAGGTATGGCAAATACTAATTTGGTAAGCAGTTATTTGTTTAATCAAACAAATATAACCTAGCAAGGATATAAAGATTACTACCTATTACATTATACAAGCAAGGGATGTATGTAATAAAGGAGCATAAGACTTTAACTCAAGAGTAAACCATAAACTTTTCTTGGGCGTGGTCTATTTTATAGCCCCTTTGTTATCACAAACATGGCTTCATTTATTAAAACAACTATAACTCTATCCAAGTTATGCTAGTTGAGGTTTATAAAAGAAATTCATAGGATCAATTTTGGTAAATAACCATCTTGTTAATGTTAACCTCTTTTGCCCTTGAATGTTCAAATATTAAACTAGTAAAGTTTGTATTATGAGCATGTTAGGTCTTAAATTGTTTAAGGGAATGACTTTGAAATTATAATGTTATACTAACCATAAATAGATAATATTTTTTCCAAGCAAATTATGTGCAAAGGAATTCAATCATCAACACTATGATAGTCTAATTGAAAGTAGTATATAATTCCTTTAAAAACTTCAAGCTTTGGAAGATAAGATAAAAGTAGAAAAACTCTTTATTTGTGCACATTACTTTCATAACCCATGGGGTAACCAAATCTAACATGACGTACGTGGTATAGATTCACAATTTAAGATAGATTCTTAACATAATTATTCTTCCTTCTCTTAGTCTGCATGCAAAGAAAGGTTTAAGGCTTTTTACACACACGACGACTATGATAAACATCAAAGAGTTTAAGTATGCAATAAGAACTATAAATTACAACTTTAGAAAGAAAGCAACTGTTAACAATACTGATAAGACTAAATCTTATTTCCATAGTGAAGTTTAAAAGAATAACGACTTAATGGTTTTACCTCATAAAGCATTTGAAAATTTGAATAGCATTTATATTCTTTTACTGAACATATATCTGTATGCGTATTGATTATGAACAAGCAGCACCGAATCTTTCTTACCTGTAAATCTGTAAGAGTAGGTAAACTTTCTGCGTTAGCTTAAAAGCTAAGTAAGCCTAGACTTTCATGACAGTTCCACCTTGAGGTCGCAAAGAAAAACAAGTCATTAAACTGAAAAAGAACTGTTCTATAAGATAAACATAATTAAGTAGATAAATCATATATTAAAAATCATTAACATATAACTAATTAAAACCATTAGTTGACTGCATTTATGAAGTTTATCTGTATTTAAAAAATAAAAAATAAAAATTTCTGGAAAATTTGGGGTTTTGACAACAACATTCAAAGAATTCATGCACAAATTTTTGGAAGCATATCTAGATGAATGGGAAATCTTCAGATTATTAAAGGATCATGTACATGTATTAAGATTAATGCTAGATAGATGCAAACAGTTATATATTTCTCTAAATTTAAAAAAAATGTGTTTTTTGTACACTAGTAGGAATATTATTGGGGTATGTAGTTTGTAAAGAAGGTAGTTGTTAGATCTAGCTAAGATTGCAGCGATTGTGAATTTACCACTACCAACTTCTATAAAAATGTTGCATGAGTTGGGCATGTTTGATATTGTAGGAAATATATAAGGAACTATGCTAAGATTACTGCGCCATTGAAACAATTGTTTAAAAGAGAGAACATATATGAGTGGACATTGGAGTGTCAAGAGGCATTTAACTTGTTAAAAGAAAAATTGGCGACAACAATGATACTAATTTTTCCATATTGGATGAAGTTATTCCAAGTCCATGTGGATTCTTCATCAATATATTTAGGGATTGTGTTGGCACGACCTAGAGAAGGAAATATTGATTGCACCTAGGAAATTGTCGATGCATAAAGGAACTACACCACTACGGAGTGATAAGGATTAGCAATGGTATATGATTTACAAAAATTTCTACACTACTTGTTGGGTAATTTATGTAAATTTTTTACTAATCAATCCGCTTTAAAGTTTTTAGTTAACAAATCAATGTGGGGGGGTGAGGATTTTCCACTAGTTTTTTCTATTTCAGGAATTCGATTTTTAGGTTGTGGTTAGGCCTCAAAAACATAACATATGTCTAGATCATTTATCTAGGATAGAGAATGGAGAAATACAAGGAAGAATTGATGAATAGCTTCCAGACATGTAGTTGTTTCATGTGGATGTTGTTCCTTGATCAATTTACAAAAAATTGCAGTGTTTTTAATGATAGGACAAGCACCTGATGGATAAATAATGGTGCAATGAAGGAAATTGGTTGCAAGGAGTGAAAATTATTAGTTGATAATGGGAAAATTGTACAAATTAGGATCTAATGGAATATTTCCCATATGTGTCATGGAGCATGAACATGACACAATACAGTATGAAGTGCATGAAGGCATCGTAGAAGGTCATAATGCAGGTAAGGTGACAACATGAAATATGTTGCAAACATGTTTTTTGCGTCCATCATTGTTTTATGGAGCTAAAGAACATTGAAAAAGATGTGATGTAAGCTATCCACTAGGAAATACATCATTGCGTGATGAACTGCCATTGGTTCTAGTTACTACGCAGAAGCCATTTGAAAAGTGGGATATTGATTTTGTGGGACCAATTAGTCCACAAAAAAAATGTATGGTGCAAGATAATATTATTATAGCAACATAATACTTGTTGCATTGGGAAGAAGCAATGTCGATGAAACAATGTACAACTAAAGTTGTTTTGCACTTAATTTTCAAAAATATCATCACTAGGTTTGGTTGTCCTAAAATTTTGATGAGTGATAAAGGTACACCTTTTTAAAATGATACTTGAGTTGATGCATGTATTTATGGTTCATCATCAAAAGAGTACACCCTATCACCCACATGATAATGGGACACTCGAGGTGTTCAATAAAGTATTGGAGTGCGCATTGATGAAGGTTTGTAATGTTGAAAGGGATGACTAGGACTAGAGATTTCCAATAGTTTTATGGCCTTATCAGACTACTTGCAAGCGAATGACAAAATTCACACCATTTAAGTTTGTTTATGGAAAATAAGTAGTGATGTTGGTGGGGCTTGTAGTTCCAAGTTTATGCATTGCACTTGCTATCAACATGATTGATGATGAATCTTTACAAGGTTGGTTCTAGATCCCGATAGAGATGGAGGAAGACATGTTACTTTTTAGTTATAGTCAATAGGTGGAAAAGTGCATATGCAAGGTGTGGCATGACATAAATATTTGAAAACATGTGCTTGAACTTGGTTCTTTGGTACTACTTTATGATAGAAAATATATTAAACACCCGATAAAGTTGCACATGTGATGGATGGGACCATTTTGTATTGCTTACATCACTGAAGCTGGAGTTGTAAAGTTGCAGACTTTATGGGGTGATCCATTTAAGGGATTAATTAAAAGGAGTTGATTGAAGGTGTATTATGGATCACAAGGGTCATAGGTATGAAATGTAAGGAAATGATTGATATTCATGTACATAATAGAGAAAGTAGGAGGTAGTTAGTTGGAAAAATTAGGTTATTTAAGTTCATTTATGGAAAATTTTGACAGTTAATAATTGTAAAGTAGGGAAATTTTGAAATTTGAAAAAGAAATAAGTGTATCCCATCACATCCATATCATAACATGGTAAATAATGAGATTTCTTGGAAAATTGGATCAATGGATGCAATAATGAGAAGATTGAAGTGGAAGTGGGATGAATTGGTAAGAATATTGTGTAATACTTGGAAGATGTCCAAGTATTACACAGTGATAAGGTTCCTATTGAGTTGATTCCATGGAGGATCTCTGTGGTTGTATAAAACCTATCCAATTGATTTGGATGTGATTAAAAAAGTCTCTCGATTTTCATGCTTGGGAGATGATCCAATTAAAGCGATTGAATCAGACGATACAAAAGTGGAGGAAGTTTATGCAAAATATGGCACTCACCGAGGTACATGAGGAGTAGTTATATCAACAATCACAAACCAACAGGTCAGGTTTGCAACACAAATTTTAGTAGGAAAAGTAGTAATAAAATGTCGTAAGGGTGAATTCCCTATGGGGATATTATTTGTGATTGAGAATTGCACTTAGGGAATAAAAATGAATTGGGAACAAAATTTGTCGGATGAATTCATACAAGATTGTTTGGACACACAAGATGCAAGAAATGATTTTCATTTCAACCGGGTATTATTGTTGATTGACATGATTGAATGGAAACCCCTTGGGTTGATCAAAGGTAAAACTTATGATGCAAATGATGAGAAGCAACGAGACAAATTTGGCCTTTCAATGTTGGTATACCAACATGATTCAATATTCGATTGATTCATTTAGGATCCCTTCAAGCTTAATTGATAAATATGAGTTTTTTTTCTTTTTCCTAGTTAATAATCATAATGCTTTTATCGCACTGTGCGCACAACCATCTAGCAGAACATAGGTGATATCAATTTATGTTACTAAGGAAGATATTAATCAAACTATGATGGATTGGCCTGAGGAATATCAATGGAATCCAAACTCATTTGTTAGGATTAATTAATCCTCCTTTGTCCAATATAGTCTATTCAGTTATTTTTCCTAACTTAGGAAGTTATTATCACTGTAATAGAATATGGGGGACACACGTATAGGTTATATTCCACTTATTTCATCTTTATGCATGAGTTTATGTGCCTCTGGGACCAATTCCTATATTATAGGAGCCTACTTTGAGTTCCACCAATAGTCTCCATCAGTTGGTTGTGGTAGGTAAGCAGTGATGCTTATTTAACCTCCAACTACATTCAGTTAGATCACTATCAGTTATCCTAGTGCCAATTTCACATGCATGTAGGGAGTGTGGCACCTTTTATCCACCTACCTCATTAGTTAACCATTTGTAGACTGATTTAGACATCTAGAGTTAGACTAGTGAGCTCCAGCTGTGATTTTTACACACCGAGTTAGATAATAAGTAGTTAGAACTAATCCATTTGAATCCTACCTTTAGCATTCAAATTATATTTATTCTATAATCATTTTATTATTCATTAATGATTGAAGATTAATGTTGTGATTATCTGAGCGATTCTTGTCTGATTAATTTAAAATTTGTGTCATGAATTCTTTACTCAGTGTATATTGATCTTAATTATTCAAGTACATAATTCCTTTCCAATAGATCTCATATTGTCCTGTAGATCTATGATTCTCAAATTTAAAATGGTATCAGAGCCTTGTTTAGGCTAGCAACAAACCTAAAAAACCTCCATTGTGCACCAGAAGCAACTGAGTTTCCACATAATTCCCAGAATCATAGCATTTCTCCCTCTGGATTATGTCCAAAGAAGTGTATCCATGTGCGACAGACTCTGAAAAAGTGCACATGTCAAGGTGGAAGGGTTTGAATTGACATATTATTGCGATATGGTTTGTTTTACAGTGATTTTTTTGTAGGAACTTACGTAGATTTTTGAAATATTTGACTGATTAGCATACAATTAAATGGAGAATTCTTCTGCTCATACATCCAGAATCCTTACACCCTTCAATTACATTGATTGGAGGGAATATATGTAGATGGCATTGCACAACAACGAAATGTATAGGATGACAATGGGAAGAGAAGTTGAACCCCAACAATATGTTGAGAAATCTAAGTTTCTAAACCGACTAGATGAATCCTTCGGCTTCATGTGCTTCCACGTCTCTAGGGATCTTCTATTTAACCTTGAGGGACTCAGAAATCCAAAGGAAGTATGGGACAAGATTGAATCTTTATTTGGAAAACAAGATTAGCTTAAATGCCATATTTTGCATAATGAACTCATTGCACTACAACCCAATAGTTTTAAGACTATTCAACAATTTGTTTCAATATACAAAGCTCTAGTAATTCAATGTAAACAATGTGGAATAGAAAGGAAGGATGAGCAACTTGTGTTGTCAATTCTGAGCAATCTTGGATCAGAATTCTCAGTCTTTGTCTCTACTGTCCATTCTAGAATATTCCTTCTATAGATGATTTTGTAGAGTCTTTGATCCAAGAGCAAGACAAATTTATTCAAATGGGAGTGCCTCAAACCTCCAAGAATTGAGCACTATTAGCTGGGGACTTTAGCAATGTGCAAGAAAGAAGGATGAAAAAATGGAAGGATACCAAAATTGCTGATTCAAAACCAAAGGAGAATCAACAATCTTCAAATAGAGCCTTAGGTTCCAAGAAGAAGAAGAAATTTTAGAAGGAAAAGTGTTCCTATTGTATGAGAGGATTTCGTCAAGAGAGTCAGTTAATGAAGAAAACCATTGATGATCTATCAAATATCCTTAAACAGAACAATATTTCTCTCCCACAAAGTGCAAGGAAGTATAAATAAGGACAACACACAGAAGAACATGAGAGTTGCCATGCCTTTAAAGCAAGTGTTTCTCGATCAAAGGTTTTTTTAATTGATTCAAGAGAATCCAATCATATGGTTGCTTCCAAAGAATCCTTCACCTATATGGATCTCTTAGGAGGAAATAACATTCATATGGGGAATAAATCATAGATCCCAACTATAGGGAGAGGCTCTATTAAAATCCAGCATGTAAAGTTCAAAAATGTACTCTATGTGCCCTCTCTAGCAGGAAATTTGTTATCTGTATATCAAATGACACACACTGGCTCACCAAAGTGATTAGTATTTGGCCCTGACTCAATGGAGATCACATATATCTCAACTAGGAAGATTATAGTGAAGGGTGTTGAAAGCCATGCCTCAAAGACATATGAATTCTTACACTTTATGCCATACTCATATCCAGTACAACCTCAGCTATCATTCGAAAGGGGAGGTAAGAACATTCTATCTACACCTTTGCTAATGATGTATTGTCTAAAATTTCAGATTCAAAAGATGAGGAACAATATCAACATCATATTGATATTGAGATTGAACCTTAAGAGGATCCAAATCTAGATCTAGATCCTATTCTAAATCAGTGGCCTAAGCCTAAATGGGCCCACAAGCTCATTGAAGCAGCTGGGAATGTTGTTGGGGATCCAAGTGATAGAAGAAAAACAAGGTCCCAGTATCGGAATGGACATGTTGCACTCTCTCATTCAGTTACACTTCCTTCAGTGAGGTGCAACAAGCTTCCTAAGAGATGCTACTTGATGGTAATGGCTGATCCACAATTCGACCCACTGAAGAACAAATTGGATCAAGTCATTATTCCTATAGAAAGAAGAGACAAAGGAAATATTATTTCTCCTATCTATCATCAGATTGGAAGAATATGGAAAAGTTCACATGCACAATCCCAGGATGTTGATGCACAGAAGAACCATGTTTTTTCATGGCTTCTCAACAAAGTTGCAAATTGCAGTAATTTTGTCACAAGTTTTTGCTCAAAGAGAAAAAAATTCTCTCAAGTATGGAATCTTGTTCCTTGATTACCTACTTATCTTGAGGGGGGGTTTCCCATGATTTTTTCCCCATTTTCCTTATTTTATTCATTTAAATTGTATGGGTGACTTTTGGCCTAGTTGTCAGGGCCCAAGTTGTCCAGATTTAGGATTATGGGCGGGTGTTAGGATTAATTAATCCTCCTTTGTCGAATATAGCTATTTGGTTCTTTTTCCTAACTTGGAAAGTTATTATCACTATACTAGAGTATGGGGGACACACCTATTGGTTATCTTCCACTTACTGCATCTTCATGCATGAGTTTATGTTCTTCTGGGATCAATCCCTACATTATAGGATCCCACTCTGAGTGCCACCAGCAGCCTCCATCAATTGGTTGTGGTAGGTAAGCAGTTATGTTGAGTTAAACTCCGGTTACATTCACTTAGATAACTATTAGTTATCCTAGCTCTATTTTTTCATGCATGTAGGGAGTGTGGCACCTTTTATCCACCTACCTCATTAGTTAACTAATTGTAGACTGATTTAGACATCTAGAGTTAGACTAGTGAGCTCCAGCTGTGATTTTTCCACACTGAGTTAGCTAATCAGTCAGTTAGAACTGATAGATTTGAATCCTATATTTAGCATTCGAATTCTATTTATTGTATAATCATTATATTATTGATTAATGAATGAATATTAATGTTGTGATTATCTAAGCAACTCTTGTCTGATTAATATGAAACTTGTGTCTGAATTCTTTGCTCACTGTATATTGATCTTAATTATTCCATTGCATAATTCCTTTCCAATAGATCTCATGTTGTCATGTAGATCTATGATTCTCAAATTTAACATAGATGTGGAAATATTGACTACTCTAAAGGGTACTATGAAGAAGAAGAAGTAGCAAGCAAAATTATCTACAATTTCGAAGCAAGTGCATGGATCCATTAGGATAAGAACACAAAATAAAAAATACACTAAATTTGTCGAGGATGTACCTAAGAAAAGGAAGGAGAAAAGGACCACATTATTTTCATTAGTTGTAATAGAAGAAGAAACAAAAGAAATGCAAATAGAATATAGAGCACAAAAAAAATTCAGGAAGAATGTTGGAAACTCAATTATTTTAGGAAGAAGGTAATTCATCTGTGGAGGTGACAAAGTTACAGAATATTATTGGGTCTATTAAGACTAATCTGAAAGAAATAATCATTGTAAGTGATGCCTACTAAGCAATCGGGTAGACTGAAAGGTAAATTGAATATTAGTGACCCGAAGCCTACAAGTATGATGATGGAGATGGATGAGATTGCAAGGTAGAGGATATGAACATAGATTGTCACAAGAATGTAGAGAAGTGTGGACCCTCGCATAGTGATACATAATCCAGTAGTAGAAACTCCCCCAATGATTATGAACTATCCTACAATTGAGATATATATATTCCATGTATCTTCTTAGTAGTTGCAATAGTATAGTCTGATGTTGACAAAAGAAATGAGTCTGCACTATGCACACATGACAAAAGTTCATAGTGACTTGAAGCAGTTTTGTTCCAAAATTGTTGCAAAGAATTCTTCCTTGACTGTAGCAGTGGAATACTTGCATTTGGAACTACACCCAGAGGAAACGATTTCTACTACAGTTGAATAAGAGTGTCAAGATATTAAATATTTCATTGAAGGTTTGCACACACAAAACAATATAATAAAGGAAAAACTGTCATAGATAGAGACATCGGAGCAAGTTGAATTTAAACAACAAATTGTTTAGGTAGAGGAGGAATTTGATAAAGCAAATAGCATGGTGGTGAAATTGTCAAAGTTGGTGAATATGAGTTTTTCAATTTGTAGTCATCTACTGGATGTACCTGAAGCAGTATATAAAGAAGCACAAGCCAAGGTGTTGGAAGAAGAGGTGAGAACTAAGAAGCAATCATTACAAACATTGCAATGTCTACAGGAATGGAGACTATGAAAGAAATTTCTATCCTTACCAAGAAAAGTAATATGATGAAGATAGTGGCAACAACAAGTCACTGCTCAAATTCTGGACTTGTAGGAAAATTACAATATGCATTATGTTAATATTACATAAGTTTATGAGAAGTGTCAAAAATATATAGAACTAGGTGAAGTCATGTAACCTAAACAACAACTTGTTAACATGGAAGAAGCAATAAAGTTTCAAAATGATCTTGATACTTTGTTGCAGTCTGTAGAACAAATGAACAATCGATTTGAGGAGTTTGTAGCACAACTAACAAGTGTTCCCGCTAGTTTAATAAACATGGGCTCGAGGGAAATCCAAACATAGCGTTGGGGGTCTGTTGGCACTGTAGAGACAAAAGTTTTTGTAAAATCATTATGCAACTATATAAAGAAGCATGTTGCGTTGTTTAGTTAATCATGTCTTGTGTAACTAAATATAATAGTTAAAAGGCAGTTGGAAAGAGACATGACTGTCTCAGTTTTGTATAAAAAGGGAAGAAACAAGACTATCTCAGGTTGATGATGTCTTATCCCCATTTTGAGTGTATGGATGTAACATGATCTTTGATACGATGAATGGAATATGAAGCAACTATTATTCCTATTTTCTTGTGTTTGGATTTCTATTGTGCATGAGATATTGATGGGTTATGTTCTATGAATGATATGTTGAATGTTAATAATGAATTTATGCAATTCCATATCCTAACTTTAGTCTCTATAATTATTGTGAGTGTCTTGGGTGAGATAGTATCCTTTTTTGGATGTTGAAAATGTAGATGCTCATAGGATTATTCTTGGTAACTTAGTTTAGAACCTTGGGTCCAAATATGATCCAATAGAGGCAATCACCACAAACTCCTCGTCGTTGTGAATTCTCTTGGAAACTAAATCTCTGAGTTCGCAAGTTCCAAAGACAGAGTAATTTATTCTTGGATCTATAGTTTGATGACGTGCTTCAAGACTCTTTAATGAAATTAATTCATGGATCTGTAGCAATGGTTGCAAAAATTCCAATAAAATATTTGAAAAAATCATGAAAGTAACTGCAACTACTAAAATAAAACGAGATGTTTAGGGTGGATGGATGCACTATGGATTCTCTTACATCATGATGCTTTGAGGTTTTAGCTGTAATATAGGTAGAGAAACAACAAGAACAAGAACACTAATCTATTCACAATCAAACCCATCTCTGGGAGGAATGTTTCCCTAATCATTGCCACTTGCAACTTTTGAGGAATATTTATGGTTTTTAAACTATCATAGTCTTATGGAATAAATATAGACAATAACATAAGTTGGAAATAATATCTTTAAAACATAAACCTTTTTGTAGAAAACACATTAGGCATCAACCCATTTTAAAATAAAATGACATTTAGGGTATCAACTTAAAAATCAAATAGTAAAAGAATATTTGATATGGATTTTATAGTTATTGATTGGAATTTGGCACATAATACCTAATTGCTTGGGGAATTATGCAGGTTTATATAATTATGACCCAATTTCCATGCATAATAGATATTGACATAAAAAACTAGTGGAACAAAAAACTAAAGAACATTGGTTTTCTTGACAGAACTTGAAGAATGAATGAGTGAAAAAATTTGGCATGGATTATTTGGAGTTGAAGAATATCATTGGACTTTAAGTGTCGAATCTTAAGAGTATCATTTTGAGTGTATTTATTCTAGTTGATATAGAGGTATGAAAACACATGAGATATTTGAAAGAGGTATGCTACAACTCTATCTTCTAAGCACGAGCACATATAAATTTTGAGAAGACGAGCACATACAAGAATTGATTCTAGTTTTAAAATATTTTGAACATAAACAAAACCTATCAGATAGTGTACCCAACAAAGAAACCAACACTACAATTTCCAATGTACTAGTGCTTCTTGGAATCTTATGAAGATATAAAAGAAGTATGAGAAGACCAACTCAAACCATGGAGGAATAAAGTTGTAGAAGATATAGAAGAATCCCAAGATAAAGATTGAGGAAAAAGGCAGTGTTTGCATAGAGCGAACAAGGCAAGAAGGTAGTGTTTCTTAGAAAAATAGGAACACTGAGCGATAAAAACAAAACAAGATGCAAATATAAAATACATTAACACATTACAAGAGAGACACCAATATAACATGGTTCACTCAAGATAGGCTACATCCACATAGAAATCGATAGTCCTTTATTATTATACCATCTAGTAAAATGAAGGGATAGAACCTACGACACATCCATTGCATTTCCTCTTCACTTTCTCACAAAATCTATCATACAATCACATAGACCATTTTACAATGCTACAATACAATACACAACTGTATGATAATGCTTTCCCTTTATAGGGGGGTTACCATGGGAAAATACCACGGGTCACCCAATACCATGGGTTTGTAAACTATTGGACGACAAACATACCAAAAAAATTATTTTGGGGGTTTCAACCCTGAACCCCCTTTCTTAAGCGAGCTACCCTAAACCCCAGCCATGGGCCCGCTCGCCCCTGGACCCCCCAGCTAGGGGGTACGGTTCCCCATGGGGAGGATGATATCTCCCCACACCCCCTTACTGGGATGAGTGTACAATAAAACTAGTGTACAAACACAACTGAACAATAACATCTATGAATAAAGAAGATCAGGATCCACAACCAATAATATCCCACTTGGAGACTGATCACAACAAATCCATCGCTGCTACACTTGCTGGACTATGCTCTAAACCTTGGACCTAGAAAATTTGTCATCTTCACCCTCATGCTTGAAGGCCAACAAAAATTGATCTGAACTCAGATTCTCTCTGGTTATTACCTTTGTCAACATGTCTGCAAGATTCTGGCTAGTATGTATCTTTTCCAACTTTAATAGTTCATCTTCCATAACATATCATATGAAATGGTACTTATGATGTATATGTTTAGTCTTGGAAGGGAAGGATGAGTTATTTGAAAGAATGGCACTCTGGCTATCACTGTACAACTTGTTGTTCTCCTACTTCTTACCCAATTTGTCCATGAACCTCTGCAACTAAATCATCGCCTTACTATCCTATGTAGCAGCAAGATACTCTGCTTCTATTGTTGAAAGTGAAACAACCTTTTGTATTTTTGAGATCCAAATTACTGGTGTTACACCTACAGTAAAAACACACCCTATGTTTCTCATCCTGTTATCTTTATCACCTTCCATATATGCATCATCATATCCCTGTAGAATAGTTTTTGAACCTACAAAACATAATGCATGATAAGTGGTACCTCTCAAATACCCAAGAATCCATTGTATTACCTTCGCATTCTCTTTACCAATATTGTTCATATACATGCTTACAAATCCCATTGCATGTGTAATATCTAGTATTCTACACACCATGGCATACATCAAGCTGGAAACTACTGATGAATAGGGAACCTTGGACGTGTATTCTATCTCCTCCTGTGTCTTGGGACACATCTCCTTACTTAGTTTGAAATGATAGGAGAAAGGTGTACTAACTGGTTTTGTAGTTTTCATTCTAAACCTCTCCAAAACCTTCTCTATGTACCCACCTTGAGACAATGTCAATTTCCAATTTGTCTTGTCTCTTGTTATTCTCATACCAAGGATTTTCTTTGCAGCACTCAAATCCTTCATCACAAATGATTTAGCTAGTTTCCTTTTGAGAACATTTTTATCCTGCATGTTAGACCCTGCAACAAGTCATACGCATACAATAACAAGATAATATATCTTCCATTATCTAGCCTCTTGAAAACTTAATGGTCAAAATGACATCTACTATAACCTTGTTCCACAACAGNGCTCGTTGGATGCGTAATTTGATTCCGCATCCAACGAGTACCCACACTGCATACTTTTGACGGACCTCGCTACCCCAAAAACAAGAAATACCTGAAAAATGTGATGATGACATCATCATCACATTTTTTCAGGTATTTCTTGTTTTTGGGGTAGCAGGGTCCGTCAAAAGTATGCACTGTGGGTACTCGTTGGATACGGAATAAAATTCCGCATCCAATGAGCTCTCCCGATCGAAATTTGAGTAAAAACACAGGGAGATATGTCGAAAATACGAACAAAAAAAGTAGTTTTTTTTAATGACAAATATGTCAATTCAACCATTATGGTTGACTTATTTTATTGAAATTCTATTGGTTCTTGAATTCCAACTCACAAAAACTTATTTTGGCATGTTTTCTTATAAGGCCCATTTTAGACCCCAAATTTCCTCTAATGACTCCCTGTCGAATCTTGTCGACTTTTTGACAGAGTATGAAGTTAATATGGTGAAGTATTTCACCACTAAGTCATCGAATTTGAGACGCCTATGTTGTTGGATTTCCAAATTTTCCTTGTCGAAGGTGAGCCACCTCCCTTGTAGAATTTTTTACTTTCCCCATCGAATTTGAGACGACTTAGTTGTCGGATTTCTGACTTTTCCTTGTCAATGGTGGGACACCTCCATTGTCGAATTTTCGACTTTCCCCATCGAATTTGATACAATGTTAAGAACCCGTGTCAACCCCCCTCTTTATTTTGTCGATATATTTTGTCGGATGCATATGCTTTGTAAGTCATCCCATTAGTATGATGTATTATTCCACATTCATGGGGAGTAAGTAATAGTTGTTAAGTCATCTAGTTAATAGGTTGTATTATCCCACATTCATGTGGAGTAATAGTTGTTTAGATTAGAGTTAGTATACAAGTATGTGTTGAGGCTAATGAAAGCATCGAAGAGTTATTTTGTATTGAGCTTGCTCAAAGGAGGTTGCCCCCTCGAAGTGGCCAGTGATCAATAAAATCTCTTTTGTGCTCCAATATTTCTATTATATCGTGCATTTTGATTGTTCATTACAGGAGGTTCTCCACATATGGTATCAGAGCACTTTCTTAGGCTCGTTGGGTGGCATTTTGGGATTTTTTTTCTTTTTGTTGTGCTTCCTGATTTTGTGCGCCTTACAATTGTTCTTCTTCTTGTAGCAATATTATTCATCTAGATCAGGGATTAAACCCTATCCACTTAACTGTGGGAAGTACTTGGGCATAACCCTAAAACTCAGTGTGATGAGTACCATAGGAACCCCGGTGTAGCTGGCCATTGAGGGGACCTGCCAAGCGAAAAGGGCAACAACCCCCACCAGATTGACTAGATTCCCATCTATGAGGAAAACCAAAGAGCTGTCATTTTTGGCCAAGTGGTTAGCAGTTTTACCTGCGCCGTGAAGTGAGGGGTACTACCCCAATACTCAATCCTGAGACAACCTTGGTGGCTGAGTGACTACCTTTGAACCAATATGAAGCTAAATATACCTGGGGTCCATCTCTATTTACAGTTGATAATGTGCAGAATTTCAGAATTGTCACAGATCATTTACTCCATTTCCTGTTGATAAAATGCAGCTTTTAGCACCGCCACAGATCAGTTCTTCAAGAGAGTATAAATTTCTATTTTTCAGCCATATTTTCCTTGATTTCGCTCCATTTTCCTTGAAATTTCATTGTCACCCCCATTATACCATTCTGCATATTCCTTCATTGAGGCCCTTATCCCCAATTTCACTTCCTCAAGGGCGAAATTACACATTTGTCAATTTTTAGAATTTGTCACAACTTCTCTGATTCTCACCCAATCGCCTTGAAATTTTTCCACGGTGTTCATTTTCAATTTCTGCTTCATTATCCCTCGTTGCCAAATTTTCCAATTCCTTCATCCCACCTCTGAAATTCCCATTTTCTGCTTCTTATCCCTAAAAAAGTGTCTAAAACCCCATAAAACCCCAATTACCCCCCAAATTTTTTCCAAATAAAAAATATCCTTTTCTAAAACCCTCTCCATTTTTGTTTTCTACCCATTTCCTATTAAAAAAAAAAAAACTTTCTTATGGTTGTCATCTACGCTGGAGCAAATGCTTATGGTTATCACCCACACCAGACCAAATAAACAAATGGAAGAAGAACTTGCCTCCATCAAGTCCAAACTTGAGGATCTAGATCAAAAAATTCTTGGCCTCCAACTTTAGCATTCACCCATGAACAACCGCCGCCAACCTGAGTCTTCTACAGACATTGGGTTCTCATCGTTTAGCAACTTCCATGGGCCGAAGCTAGATTTTCCTCACTTCAACGTTGATGATCCGACTGGATGGATTTACATGGTAGAACAATATTTCAGTTTGCATAACACTTTTGATGTCAATAAATTCCCCCTTGCATCCTTTCATTTGGAACATGAAGCACTTCAATGGTTCCATTGGTACATCAAGGCTCATGCTGATCCAAACTGGATAGATTTTTCCCAACTCCTCTTGCAGCGATTTGGTCCTAGTGCTTTTGATAACTTCATAGGAGCACTCACCAAACTTCGCCAAACTGGCACTGTGCGGGAGTATGAGACAGAATTTTAGAAACTCGCCAATCACACAAAGGGATTGCCTGATGCATTCTACCTCGGTTGTTTTATCAGTGGTCTGAAGGATGCAATACACTCTAAGGTTAAAATGTTCTACCCCAACACACTGATGGAAGCCCTTGTATTGGCTAAGGTAGTAGAGGACAAGATCCGGGCTTAACAACACTCCAAATCCACTCTTGTTCCATTCAGACCTATGGTTCCTCAAAGAACCCAAAATCCGCTAGCCCCTAGAACCACTCCTATCAAGCATTTGTCTGAAGTAGAGATGCGGGAATGTCGGGAAAAAGGGCTTTGTTATAATTGTGACAAGAAATTCACCCAGGGACATAGATGTGTTGAGCAAAATCTCTATCTCTTGGATGTGGATTCTCCATCCGCACCTAAATTTTTTTATGATGCTTAGGATCCCACAGATGATGATGGTGGCATTCAACGACTTCCTACTCCAGAGGACCAACCAGAGATATCTCTCCATTCCTTAGTCGGAGTCACCACCCCAAAAACATTGCAGGTCAGAGGGTTCTTCAAAAACCTCCCTCTTATAATACTCATTGATTATGGTAGCACTCACAACTTCATTGACCCAAGGATCGCCAAACAGACTGATTGTTTCATCCATCCTTGCTCCAGCTTTGAAGTCATGATTGCCAATGGGGGCACCTTACCTTGCAAAGGGAAATGTTGTAATGTGCGCATCTCTATGGGGGATTATAACTTGTGCTCTAACATGTTTTCCTTGCCCTTAGGCGGATGTGATGTGGTTTTGGGCACTCAATGGTTATGCACACTTGGACCCATTTTATGGGATTTTGCTGAACTTTGGATGTAGTTCTCAATCAATGGTACTGTTATCACTCCAGGAAACTCCTCTAGGTTGTAGCTCGAGGATGCCTGATAACTTAAAATGTTTTTTAGGGTTTTCTGATATGGATCAAGTCAGTTGACCTATATAACCTTTCTACTCTCAAGACATGAATAAAAATCACTCATTTACAAGGCTTTTAGTTGCAATTGCTCAAAAGTTCGACAATAAGGTGCAGGGATGGAGAACTCACTAGGATGGTAGACTTACATATAAAACAGATGCATATAAATGGCTAAATCCTGATGAGGATGGTATTTATAAATCAAATAGCATTAATAAACCAATAGGATGACAGCTATTAGCTTTTTAATCAATCTGAAAATGACCTAAATACACATTTAGGCATAAATACAGTAAAGAAAGAGATAATGGCTGAACAGATCAAAACAAAAGACCTTATATCATGAATAAGCAAAATGAGAAGCTTGAAAGCATTATTGGCTCATAAATCCCCAAAGTTGAATCCTTATTATAAAATCAATCATGGGCTTTATAGCCTTCTACAGAAATGGTAGATCCTGAAAATCCGATCTGTTTACACAAAAAATATTTGAAAGTGATAGTTTTCTCAGATTAGGGCTTCAAACCCTTGCTAACTATTTGTCCATATATTGTGAAGATCTAGTTCACTGATTGAATACTAAATAATAGAAGCAGTCACTGATAATCACCACTACTGGTTCAGTGTGAAATATTCGCCAACAACCAGTGTCTTGGTGTTTAACTGAAGTGACCTTTCTTGTTTAATCTACCATAATTTTCTACCTTGTCATCGATCGGAAGTTCTATCTTCTAGCACATCGGCGCCCTAGACCGGAACGATGCTGCTGTTTCGGAGGTGAAACGAACTAGTTTTATCGTTGTCGAAATGATTTTTGTCATTGATCGGAGGCCTTGTCCTTTGCCTTACCGACACTGCAGAGCTGCTTAGATTTACCTCGTCGATCTGTAGTCCTTAGTTCTTTTTATCATCGATGATTTTCTATTGATTGATCGGAAGCCTTGTCCATTACCTTACTGACACTGCAGAGTTGCTTGGTTCTAAACTCGTCGATACGTAGCCCTTAGTTCTTTCGATTGCCGATGAGTTTCTATTGATTGATCGAAACCTGCAGTCGGTCTGTCTCCCGTCGTTGCGGCTCCTTAGTGGACTATCTTACCGATCTATAGTCCTTAATTCTTCCAATTGCTGATGATTTTCTATTGATTGATCGGAACCCGTAGTCAGTATGTATCCCGCTGTTGCGGTTCCTTAGTGGACTATCTTGCCGATGGTTTGTGTTTTCAAGCTCCGACGCCTTATTAAGTAGTGGCTCTGATTTCCAATACGTGACTTTGGTGACATTTTAGTGCTTTATACCACCAACACTGTGGAAACTTTCAGCTTTACATCTGATCATGGAAGCCGCAGACTGTATGTCTGTCGGTGGCTAATGAGATGTTCTGATCCTCGCCCAAGCCATCGAAGCTACAACTTTGTGAAATTTTCATCAAAAACAGAGGCTTTGAAAATTTTAGTGATATTCATATCCCTCATTGCACGAATTAAATTCTTCATACTATTGAAATAAATTATTTTGGGAGATAACATCTGGCTCCTACTTGGGGATGGGAACCTCCTAGTGAGGTCCCAAGAACCCCAGACCAAAATGACTTACCCTAAAATAAACTTAGTAACTTAACACTATCCTTTATTGTTTCATTGGGCATGGAGTTTATTCTGAAAGAAAAACAACCTACTATCTACTAATTTACAATCATAAGGCCTTAGAGCCTCAAATAAAATAGAGCTTCAAGAACCGCCCATTTACTGGGCCATCAAATACCTCTTCACCTTCCAGACTCTGCAATTTGAAGGTGTTATTCTTATGTACCTGGGCTATCACAAAAGGGAAAATCCACAAAGAGTCGAATTTTCCATGTTTCCCCTTGTCCTCTCTGACAACATCCCACTTGAGGACCCAATCTCTGACTTGGAAGTTGTCTGCCTTTGCTCTTTGGTCAAACATGCCCTTTATCCTCTATTGATGAGATTCTAATTTTCCTACAACTTGCTCCCTTATTTTCTGTAATTATACCAAATCCATCATCCTTCTTACCATATCATTTGGTTCATCCTCCTCTTCCTGAAAGAACTTTTCCACTGGAAGGATGAGCTGGATAGGAAAGATGGCCTCAGTGCCATAAACTAGTTTGAATGGAGAAGTCCCTATGGATATTTTGTCTGTTACCCTATCATCCCTTAAAGCAAACTTAAGCTTTGAATCCCAGCTTTTCTGATTTGTCTTTAGCAGTTTCCTGATGATTCTGACTAAGCTTTTGTTGGATGACTCAGCCAGGCCATTGCCTTGTGGGTAATAGGATGGGGAGTGCACCAGTTGGATACCCATTGATTTGCACATTTTAACTAATGCCCCAACCTTAAAATCTGGTGCATTATCAATTACTAACCTTATTGGGAAACCAAACCTTCTAAATATGTTCTCATATAAAAATCTCATGATGACTTGATGAGTGGCATTTCTAGTGGATACTGCTACTATCTATTCGGTAAAGTAGTCAGTGGCTACTAAGATCCATTTATGTTGTCCACTGGAAGATGGATTTATTTCACCTATGAAATCCAAACCCCATTGCTGGAAAGGCCCATTCACTGTAACAGGCCTAAGGGGCAAGGATTTGAGCTGCTACTTCCCTATAAATCTTTGACATTGGTTAGAGGCCCTTACAAAAGTGCATACATCAGCAAAGAGGACTGGCCAATAATATCCTGCTCTTAAGATCTTGTGGGCTATGGTTTTCCAGTAGAGGTGACCTCCACATGTACTAGAATGAAATTGATGCATGACTTGTTCTGCTTCCTCTTTATCTAGACACCTTAACAAAATCCCAGAATGATCCCTCCAGGACAACAGTTTGTCAATTATGCAAAACTTAACAGATTTCAACTTAAGAGCTCGTGCTTGGTTAGGAGTGAGATCAGGAGAAACTTCTAATTTTTGCAAAAAATGAATGATACTTGAATACCACTCACATGAAGATATTTTCTCAGCTACTGATGGACTATTATTATGATCTTTATTTACTTCTATTTCCACTGCTACCATAGTCTGCACCTTTGCTGATCTGACACATGTGAAATTTATTCCCAACAGTTCACAGTTTTCTTTGGCCATGAATTTGGCCAGACCTAATCCCCTTACCAGCTTGGTGGGTTTCACCTCTACATCAAACTCAATGAGTTTGGAAATCCACTTAACTCTCTTCCCATCAATGTCAGGCTGAGTCAAAACATCCTTCACAGAAGCTGAAGGGACATATGA
>LPNX010504007.1:0-18080 GCA_001517045.1 Pseudotsuga menziesii | reverse complement strand
TAGATTCTGAAAGTCTTCAAAGATTTTATGAGAGCATAAGCCTGCTTCTCAATTGGGTCATACTTCAGCTCAGCATCTCTCAGGGTTCTGCTGAAAAAAACAATTGGATGATCAAGACATTCATCATTCTTTTGTAATAGTACAACTGCCACTATGTCATAAGATGTAAAAGAGAAAATGTAAAAAACCTTGGTGTAGTTAGGACTAATTAGGGTTGGGGCCTCCATGATGGCTTTCTTAATGTATTCAAAAGAGTTTCTTTCTTGGTCAGTCCACTTTATTTCTACATCCTTTTTTAGCATGACTGTTATATGCTTTACTAGCTCGGAGAAATTTGGAATAAACCTTCTAACAAAGTTTATCTTGCCTAAAAAGGACTGAATGTCTCTTTTTGACCTTGTTATTGATAGTTTTTGGATTGCTTGCACCCTCATCGGATCGATATTTACACCTTCATTTGAGACTATGTGGCCCAGGAGCTTTCCTTCATTGAGTGCAAACTGGGACTTCTTGGGGTTTAGTGATATTCCATACCTTCTACACTTTAGAAATACCTTCCTTAAATGCTATAAGTGGTCATGATGGCTGTGAAAGTAAACTGTTAAGTCATCCTAATATATCAACACAAATTTATCTTTTATCCCTACAAAATCTAGGTCCATATCTCTCTGAAAAGTAGCCCTAGCATTCATTAGCCCAAGTGGCATTTCAGCATACATGAAGGTGCCCCAGGGGGTGGTAAAGGTAGTCTTCTCTTGGTCATCTGGGTGCATAGCAACTTGGTTGTATCCAGAGAAGCCATCAAGGAAGGACATGACCCTGGCCCTTGAGACTTTCTGTAGCAAATGTTCCATCTTGGACAGTGGATAATTGTCTTTTTTAGAACACTTGTTCAGGTTTCTAAAATACACACACAACCTGATTTCTCCATTTTTCTTTCTTACCACTACTAGATTTGCAATCCAATTGGAATACCTGAGGGGGATTATGATCTTGGCTTTGAGGAGTTTGTGGATCTCTTTCTCAATCACTGGTAATAGAAAAGGGCTAATGGGTCTCATCTTCTGTTTGAAAGGAATGGTGTCCTTCTCCAAAGGAATCATGTGTTGGATGATGTTGGTGTCATATTTTTTTAGGTCACTATACTCCCATGCAACGACATCAGTAAACTCTTTTATCAAGCTGCAAAATTCAGACTTTCGTCCAGCAGTCATCCCAGAGGATAGATTTATCAGTTTTGGATGGCTTTGGCTACCTGTGTTTTGCTCTTGGATAGCAGGATCTAGCTCCCTTTTGGCAGGATTGAAAGGGATGTCATTGTGATCAAACAGTTCTTCCAATGGTACTAGACCTCAGGGTATGTAGTTGCTGGGAAATTGGACAATATTCTGCTCAATCACTTTATATTTTAACTTGAGCTGTTTGGATTCCTCCATGTTAAGGTTTTCCTGGTCTATGTGTATGTCAGAGAATTAATCTACTAAATGAAGGAATTTACTAAGCTCCTCATCATTTTCAAACACCCTCCAAAATTTTACATTGTCTAGCAGAGAGGGTTTGTACTTAACCTGAACATCATAGCTGGGCTTAGGGGGTAAAGGAGAAACAAACAGACTTGTAGAGATGTCTAGGGAATCAACCAGGTGATTCAAAGCCCTAGGAATATATGATAGTTCAAAAAACATAAAGGAGTCTCTAATTTTCCATACCTCATCCCTGTAGGCCTTCAATCTAATATATTTTGTCTGAAAAGCATTGTTGACCTGTTGTATGATGAGGTCTGCATCTACAAAAATCTCGATGCACATGATCCCCATCTCCTTGGCAACTTTAACTCCTAGAACCAAGGCTTCATATTCTGCTACGTTGTTAGTGGTTTTGAAATCAAGCTTATAAGATAAGTGAATGTTTTCCTTAGATGGGGAGATCAATACTACACCCATGCCTACTGAGCTTTGAGTGCTAGCCCCATCAAAATACATGGTCAAGATCATTGTTGTGACTTCTTCGGGTTGTTGATGGGTGGGCACTGTGAGCTGAACTGATGTCTGCTGATTATCATCTATTTGCAAAATGCAAGACCCAAAATCAGTGTCTACTACGTAGATGGGGTGATTCATTGAGTGGCTCTCCTTACCGATAATGTATGCTAGCTGATTTTCCATGTGCCTGTTAGTCTCCCCTCCAAACATGGGAATGGTGACATATGTGAGATCTATCTGAAGGGTGCCACCTAGTATTTTGCTCCATGACTGAGACAACAAGAGGCCAAATTTTAGAGGAATACCGGCCACTACAATGTCCATCGTTACGCTTTTCGAAGGTAGCTGCATTAAGTTTACAGAAAGGTCTTTGATGAGGCCCAAGAACTTGACCTTCCTGGAGTCAAAGGAGAATAAATCATGGTAGGGATTGGTGATGTTGAGGCCAATCTCATCCATCACAGCCTTTGGCATTAGGTTATGAGAGGCTCCTGAATCCAGCAGACAGTTATGGAGGATTTTATCATGGATGTTCAAGGATATATAGAATGGTGGACAGGAGTCCTTTAGGTCTTCAATCATGGGGTCCAAGGTTACAATAGGCTTGTCATCTTGTAGTTTCACAAATTCAGTGTCAATGTGCACCTTGGGTTGAAGGGAATTCAGAATGGAGGTTTTAAATGCATCATTCTTCAGGAGTTCAATTAAAGGGAAAGGGATTTTCAATTTTTGAATTTTAGACTCGAGGTTGAAGGAATAATGCAGCCTATCTGGAAACCTTACCTTAGGAGCTGTAGGTTTGAGTTGTACTTGATCAGGTGTGGTTGAAGGTGTTGGTTTGTGCAATGCTTTGGATGGGACAGCCACTTTCTTTGGTAAAATAGCAACCTTTCTAGCTGGTGCAACAGGCTGCTTGACAGGTACATCATTGTTCTTGAGGGGAGAAACCAGCCTAGACCTCAGTTTGTAACCTCCTTGACCATCAGCCTGATAGATAGCCTCTTCAGTGATCTACTCATCAATCAAGGCTTCCTCATATTCTTCCTGTGTCAGAAAAGAATAGTCCACCTCATCCTCCATGCAGTGTATATTGTCTTCAACTTCTCCTTCTTCTTCAATGAATTCTGGCTCTTCTTCTAATACAACATTTTGAAATGGAGCTCTTATCCTCTGATATTCCCCTTGATTTCTCTCCCTTCTGAGAATCTAAACTGGGGGGTTTCCTCTTCTATAAGGAACAAAATTTGGGTTTCGAGGAGCAAAGTCCCTTGGCCCTTTACCCCTCATCAGTAGATGTCCTTGGTCCTTCAATTTAGACATTTCAGCAGTCAGGTTATCTAACAGTTTGGTCATTTTTTCAATCTTTTTCTTTGATGCCAAAGCCCCATTATAGTCTGTTGGCTTCTTTTTCCTGTCTATCTTCCCTTTGACCTTCTAAGATGCCAGAATGTTTGACTCTACTTTTAGGGCAGCATCTTGCATGAGTGATAAGGAAACAGACCTCCTTTCTCTGAGAAGTAAGTAGAAGTCAGATTCAAAGGCATTTACATAATTTATCCTAGCTGAGGTATCAGTGGGCTTAATTTCGGTAGGGATCTTGCTGTACATATTGTTGAATCTCTTGGTAAAGTTGGAGACAGACTCCCCATTTTCTCTTTTCAGGTTGTTGAATTCTGTGATATATTAGAGGTGGTCCCTCCTTTCTCCCCAATGCTTTAGGAAAATGTCATCTAGGGCCTCTATGCCTACCACTGATCCGGCAGGAAGTTCCTTAAACCACTTCCTAGACTGGCCATCTAGGCTTTGCATAAAAACCCTACTCCATACATCTTCTTGTTCTATGTTAATATTTTCAGCATAGCTGTAAAAAGCCTCTAGATGTTATTCAGTAGTGAAATCCCCTTCCCCTGTAAACTTATGCATATACTTGAGATAATCCCTAGTAGGCATGGCTGCGAGAGGATTTGGCAGAATTAAGGGCACATACCTAGCTACCAAGATCCTTTCCATCTTGGTCAATTGAGGGGCAGCCATATTGGAAATGGGTATGGACAAGGTTGTGGAAGGCAGCACTGATGAAGCTACTTGTTGAGAAGGTGGTGGTATACTTATCCCAGTGGAGTCACCAAGGATTTGATCTTCATAAGCAGCAGTGCTTGAAGATGCCCAACCCCTAGATTTTTTTGATGTATCTAAAAATTCCTGAGAATTAAGAGTTTCAGCAGAAGCAATAATAGCAGAAATATTTCTTGAAATACTTGATGTAGCTTTTTGTGCAACACTGCTGGTCTGTCTTAGTAAATCCCTAGCTTTCCTCAAAATTTCTTCTGGATCTAAAACAGGTGTTGTTGGTGGCCCCTTTGGGTTTTCTCTAGTACTTGGTATTCTTGAAGCCACCTTATATCAATGGAGTCACCAGATAGATGATTACAACCATAATAATGTCCAAGCTTTGTATATCATTAAAGAATGGATCTACGTCATCTCCCATGGAAGCTGAGCTTCAATCTCCTCTCCCCGGCAACGACGCTAGTTTGTTATCACTCCAGGAAACTCCTCTAGGTTGTAGCTCGAGGATGCCTAGTAAATTAAAATTATTTTTAGGGTCTTCTGATATGGATCAAGTCAGTTGACCTATATAACCTTTCTACTCTCAAGACATGAATAAAACTCACTCGTTTACAAGGATTTTAGTTGCAATGCTCAGAATTTCCACAATAAGGTGCAGGGATGGAGAACTCACTAGGTTGGCAGACTTACATACAAAACACATGCTTATAAATGGATAAATCTTGATGAGGATGGTATTTATAAATCAAATAGCATTAATAAGCCAATAGGATGACAACTATCAGCTTTTTAATCAATCTAAAAATGACCTAAATACACATTTAGGCATAAATACAGTAAAGAAAGAGATGATCGTTGAACTGATCACAACAAAAGAGCTTATATCATGAATAAGCAAAGTGAGAAGCTTGAAAGAATTATTGGCTCATGAATCGTCGAAGTTGAACCCTTATTATAAAATCAATCATGGGCTTTATAGCCTTCTACAGAAATGACAGATCTTGAAAATTCGATCAGTTTACACAAAAAATACTTGAAAGTGATAGTTTTCTTAGTTTAGGGCTTCAAACCCTTGCTAACTATTTGTCTATCTATTGTGAAGATCTAGTTCACTGATTGAATACTAAATAACAGCAGTAGTTGCTGATAATCAGCACTGCTGGTTCAGTGTGAAATTTCCGCCAACAGCCAGTGTCTAACTGAAGTGACCTTTCTTGTTTAATCCGCCAAAATTTTCTACCTTGTCACCGCAGTCGCCAATCGAAAGCTCTGTCTTCTAGCACATAGGTGCCCTAGATCGGAACGCTGCCACTTTTTCAGAGGTGAAATGAACTAGTTTTATCGCTTTCATAATGATTTTTTTCATTGATCGGAGGCCTTGTCCATTGCCTTACCGACACTGCGGAGCTGCTTAGCTTTACCTCCCCGATATATAGTCCTTAGTTCTTCCAATCTTCGATGATTTTCCATTGATTAATCGAAATCCTTGTCCATTTCCTTACCAACACTACAGAGCTGCTTCGTTCTAAACTCATCGATCCGTAGCCCTTAGTTCTTCCGATTGTCGATGAGTTTCTATTGATTGATTAGAACCTGCAGTTGGTCTGTATGCCACCGTTGTGGCTCCTTAGTGGACTATCTTGTCGATCTGTAGACCTTAGTTCTTCCAATCGTCGATGATTTTCTATTGATTGATCAAAACCCATAGTCAGTCTGTCTCCTACTGTTGCGACTCCTTAGTGGACTATCTTGCCGATGGTTAGTGTTTTCAAGCTCCAACACCTTATAAGTAGTGGTTTCAATTTTCGATACGTGACTTCAGTGGCATTGTAGTGCTTTATACTACCGACACTATGGAAACTTTCAGCTTTACATTTGATCATGGAAGCCACATTCTGTATGTCTGTCAGTGGCTAATGAGATGTACTGATCCTCGCCCAAGCCATCAAAGCTACAACTTTGTGAAATTTTCATAAAAAACAAAGGCTTTCAAACTGTTAGTGATATTCATATCCCTCATTGCATGAATTAAATTCTTCATACTATCGAAATAAATTATTTTGGGAGATAACATGTACCAAACACACATTGCGGGGCTTACAACTAGGGTCTCTCAGCCTCATCAGTTCACATCACATGGAAAATGTTCTTAATAAAAGTTCACATGGTGTCATTGCTCAACTCCATTTCATTCAGATGCAACCTACAGCAGTCTCAACTACTCCATTGGATCTCCAACAAATTTTGGATCGATATGCATGTGTGTTTGCTGAGCCAGTGGGATTGCCACCTTCCCGACCCGAGGACCATCGTATTCCACTCCTTCCTAGAAGTGTCCCTCCCAACATCAGGCCCTATCACTACCCATTTCACCACAAGACAGAAATTGAGATGCTTGTTTGCGACTTACTCAAGCAAGGTGTTATTCGCCCTAGCACTAGTTCCTTCTCTTCACCGGTCCTTCTAGTCCAGAAAAAAGATGGGTCATGGTGCTTTTGCATTGACTTTCGAGCACTTAATCACATCACAATCAAGGATAAGTTTCCAATTCTTGTTGTTGTTGAGCTTTTGGATGAGCTCCATGGTGCTCATTTTTTCTCCAAGTTGGATCTTCATTCTGGGTATTTCGGGTCCATGCGGATGATATCCCTAAAAACACTTTCTACACACATGATGGCCATTATGAATTTTTGGTCATGCCATTTGGCCTCACAAATGCCCCTTCCATGTTCCAGGAATTGATGAATAAAATATTTCAGCCCTACTTGCGAAACTTCATTTTGGTCTTCTTTGATGATATCCTCATCTATAGTAAAACCTGGGCTGAGCATCTCCAACATCTAGATCTTATACTGCAACTTTTCTGTGATCATCATCTCTATGCCAAACAATCTAAATGTGTTTTTGGGCTGAAGGAAGTAGAGTATCTTGGGAATATTGTTTCAACACAAGGGTTTCGTGTCAAACTTGCCAAAATTGATGCCATGAAAAATTGGCCACCTCCTCAGACCTTGAAGAGCCTTCGTGGGTTTTTCAAACTTACTAGCTACTACCGCAAGTTTGTGAAGAATTATGGGAAGATTGCAGCTCTATTAACAACTTTACTGAGAAAGGATTCTTTTGCATGGACACTTGCTGCTGCATGTGCATTTGAGAAACTGAAACAAGCTATGTGTACCACACCTGTTCTAGCTCTGCTTGATTTTTCCAAGCCCTTCACTATTGAGAATGATGCTTGTGACAATGGACTTGGTGCTGTCCTCCTCCAAGACAAACATCCCATTGCATTCACCAGCAAATCCCTATCTAGTAATAATTTAGCCGCCTCTACATATTAGAAAGGAAATTATGTCTATTTTGCATGCCGTACAGAAGTGGCATTCATACCTCTTAGGGAATCATTTTTGCATCAAGAATGATCACCAGAGTCTAAAATATTTCCTGGAACAACGAGTCTCATCCTCAACACAACAAAAATGGGTTAGAAAACTCATGGGTTATGACTACAAGATCACTTACAAGAAGCGTAAGGACAATATTGTGGAGGATGCTCTATCCTGCACATTTGATGACCATGCTTCTCTTTCAGCTATTTCTATGCCTATTCCAAATTGGTTACAATCTGTTTAGCAAGGTTATGTCAATGACTCTTCCTTATCTCAAATCATCCAACAGTTGGCCAGTAATCCTTCTCTTGTACCACATTACTCTTGGGATGGTTCTTCTCTATGATACAAGGGTTGCTTGGTGCTTCCCCAGAGCATAGATCTTAACTAGGTTGTCTTCTATGAACTCCATGCTTCTCTAGCGGTAGGGCACTCTGGGTTCCTCAAAACATATAAGCGAGCACAATGCAACTTCTTTTGGAAGGGAATGAAATGGGAAATTCAATAGATGGTTGTTGAATGTGATACCTGCTAGCGCCACAAGGGTGAAACTACACTCCTCCCCAGCTTGCTTGAACCCTTGCCCGTCCCTATAAGGATTTGGACATATATTTCGATGGATTACATCGATGAGCTCCCTAAATCTGGAGGGAAGACCGTAATCTTGGTTGTGGTTGATTGACTCTCCAAATATAGTGATTTTTGTGCTCTCAGCCATCCATATACTGCCTCCTCAGTCACACAAATTTTCATGGACTAGATATTCCGTCTTCATGGCAGCCCTTCTTCCATTGTCTCAGACCGCAATGGAACTTTCACAAGTCATTTTTGGACAGAACTCTTTCACCTCACTAGAACCAAAATGAAAATGAGTTCAGGATATCACCCACAAATAGATGGTAAAACTGAAGTCACCAACAAGTTCTTGGAAACTTATCTTCGTTGCTTCACCTCTAAACAAAAACATCAATGGGCAAAGTGGCTCCCTCTCGTTGAATGGTGGTACAATACTTCCTACCATATTGCATCTAAAATGACTCCATATGAAGCTGTTTATGGGCAGCCATCCCCAGTGATCCTTCCATACACCCCCCATAGTTCACTAGTTCAGGCAGTTGACATGGTTTTGTGCAACCATTATCAGATTCTTCACATTCTGCAAGAGAATATTCACATGGCAAGAAATTGCATGAAGTATCAAGCTGATCAACACCGTTCTGAGCACACCTTTCAAGTCAATGATATGGTTTTTCTTCATTTGCAACCTTACAAGCAATCCTCCCTGAAACTCAAAGGGCATCAGAAGCTGGCTCCAAAGTTCTATGGGCCATATAAAGTTCTTCACAAGATTGGGTCTATTGCTTATAAATTGAAACTTCCTCCTCCTTCTCGCATTCACCTAGTCTTTAATGTCTCTTTTCTTAAGAAAGTGATTGGCTCCAACATCAGAGCACAAACTATTTTACCAGAGCTGGATAGGGAAGGCTCCATCATTTTGGAACCAAAGGCCATCCTCAATAAGCGCACTTGTCAGCTTTGCTCTCGGGCCATCACAGAGGTCTTAATTCAGTGGCACGACATGCAACCAGAGGATGCTACATGGGAACCGCTCCTTCAGTTTCAGCAGCAGTTTCCACATCTAAAGCTTTGAGGACAAAGATTTTTATAAGAGGGAGGGGATGTTAAGAACCTGTGTCAACCCCCCTCTTTATTTTGTCGGTATATTTTGTCGGACACATATGCTTTGTAAGTCATCCCATTAGTATGATGTATTATCCCACATTCATGGGGAGTAAGTAATAGTTGTTAAGTCGTCTAGTTAATAGGTTATCCCACATTCATGTGAAGTAATAGTTGTTTAGATTAGACTTAGTATATAAGTATGTGTTGAGGCTAATGAAAGCATCAAAGAGTTATTTTGTATTGAGCTTGCTCAAAGGAGGTTGCCCCCTCGAAGTGGCCCATGAGTCAATAAAATCTCTTTTGTGCTCCAATATTTCTGTTATATCATGCATTTTGATTGTTCATTGCAAGAGGTTCTCCACATACGAATAGTGGTCGAATGTCCAACAACCTCTCGTTGAATCACCCTCGTCGAAGCCATGGCAACTTCATTGGACATGGGCCACAATATGTCAAAACTTCAATGGCAACCTAACGTCGGAGCTTCAGCAGGATCGTTGGATTGGCATGATATCCAACAACAATTGCTACTCATTAGTTGTCAGTAACCTAGATTGTGGTCAACGTATATCACGAATGCCCACATGGATTTGATTGCCTTGATGTTCTAGAAATATCATAAACCAAAAGACCAGGTCCTATATTCTCTAAGATTTTTTTATTAATGTAAAACACATAAATTGGGGCATGAGCCTATGGTCTAATGGAAAAGTGTAGAATTATCTAGCTACATTTATCAAGTTCCAACCTCAAAAGTGACAGTGATTTTGATGATTTGTGCAAAAAAATTACCCTCTTCAAGGTTGAAGCTAGATATTTAATTAACTAGTATTGTAGACATTTTCCCTCCCAATCCTTGGAATTTATAATATTTAGTCCTTATCCTCAAGGCAAGTCTAATTGGTGATGATCAATTGTTCCAACCAGATAGGAAGAGGTTGGCAATTGTTGGAGTGGAGTATGATTATGGGCCATATGTATAAAATTTAAAGTTTAAACTCCACGATAAATTGGATCACTTGAAAATTGCTATTGCAAGTTTCCATCTTTGAGTTGTATTGTCAATGCTAGGGGGATCTAAATTTCATGATATTGATAAATGTTTAGTTGTATTTTCAGTAGGTGCTCTAGTGTACCTCACATAGGGGGATTTGAACTAAGATTATTCTAGCATGGGACTAACCAAATTCCCAATCATATGCTAGTGGGACTAACCAAATTCCCATAGCATTGGCAAAACTGGATTGGCTAGGTTCTATTCCCAAATGTTGAAAGTTTCTTTGATTTTATATTGTTTCCCAATATCTCATTGTATATATTTTTTTATGGAATGCTTGAGTAATGGTTTGTTAATTTTTATTTCCTTATCCATGGCATTGAGAGTATGTGGAGTTCTCATTCTCTTTGTAGCTCATTAATTGAGTAATCTCCTATTTTATTTACAACCTTATGATAACTAGAAATATTATACATGAAATTCCATATTCATTTATTAATAATGTTTGAAAATATTATATCTCATAGAACCAAAAGTTAAAAATCAAGAAATTGCTTGTTACCCTTTCCTTTTCCTAATCAATAATTTTTTGCGCTAAATGTAGAGTTTATGCAAGGATTCTCCTCTAGTTGCATATGGAAATAGTTTAATGCTTGAAAAGAAGGATGATTTTGATAAGTTGTGCAGAAACATTACCTTATTTATGGTTGATGCTAGATAATTAATTTAGTATTCTAGATATTCTTCCTCCAAATATTTGGATTTTTACAATTTTTGGTCCTTATCCTCATGATGAATCTAATTGGTGATAAGCTATTGTTCCAACAAGACAGGCAGAGGATGGGGAATTCAGGAGTAGAGTAAACCAATGGACCATGTGTATAAACTTTAAACTCAATGGGGAAAACGGATCACTAGAAAATTGGTATTTCAAGTTGATCCTCTAAGCTTTGTTTATAATGCTAGAGGGATATGAAGTCCAAGATAGTGAGAAATTATGCATTTCTATCTTTAATGGTGTATGGTGTTCTACATTCAAGTTCCATGTAAATTGTACCATTTTAGTTCTTGGATACACGCTTTTGACCCATTTTCTCTAGGTATTTGTTTTCCCATGATCACATTGATACAATTTTATTTGTTTCCTCACTCTTTATCATGCCTATAGCTTTTGTTTTTTTAAAGACATGTTTTACCTTCTATTTTTTGTCTTTTCATATTTTCCACATGATATAGTGTTGGAGATAGAGTTTTAGGGGGTTAAAAAGCACCTTACAATGCTTCATGTTCCATGAGATCGTGTCTTCTTTTTGATGATGTGATAAGGATTCAAAATGTTGTATGATCATTGTATTATCACTAAAATATTTGTTTTCCCTATAATATAGGTGCTAAAAACGGACTGTTCACAACTATTAAACATGCAAATATGATCTCTAAAAATCAATCTTTGAAAGGTATTGAAAACCTTAGAAACTAAAAACTACATATCTAGGAAAGGATCATGGTCATTAAGCCATAATGAATGTATCCATTGAGAACAATCAAGAAGGACTAAGAAGAGGCCGAACTTTATCCCTCAAAAATAAATCCTAAGTTGTGATCTAACTTGACCTTTGTTAATAGTGTCCTTCTTTATTTTCCTTCTTCAAGCAATATAGTCCCATGGAAAAAAAAAGCATAAGATTGTATAGATATTTTCTCTATGATTTTGAAATGGGAAATATATCAAAGGGTTTATGAAATTCCATTGCTAATTAGAAGAAGCATTTATTGTTTTTAGCATTCCTTTATTAAAGCATCTACCATAACTACATACCAATTCTATAGCTATGTTCCAAATAATCATTGGTTTCCTTATATGCCACAAGCCTATGGATTGAAAAAGTAGAAAGTATGAACTTATGCAATTCTTTCTTATCCAAAAATATTAAAAGATGCATAGATTTCAACAAATTTTGAAAACTATTAATAAGACTTACTAGTGGAAGAGAATAAATATATGGAAAATACTAACCCAAATGTGCCACTTTCATTTTCCTCCCTCATTGTGGTCTTATACTTACTTTATTGGAATGCAATGTATCCTTCACAAAATACCCAGTAATTGAACTTCCATCTCCATATTGTACATAATATTCACATGGTTAACCGGAATGACAACCTTGACCACTCTCAGTTTCACCTGTTAAGTCAGAAAATGATAGATCCATGTTTTCTTTATCGGGACTATAGAGTGTTAACTGTACCTACATGGAAGCAATTTGCAACAAAGCAATTAAATCAAACACTATGAAAATGTGGGTGTAGGTAGAATATATAAATAAAGATTTTATAAATATCCAATGCATTTTTCCAAAGCATTTTACAACCTACAGTTGGTGTAGGGTAAGTCATCTCAGACAAACAAGTCTATTGATAAAAAAACACTACAAAAGAAACATGGTCATATAGATTCAATAAAAATGTCTCTTCATTTTAATTGCCAATTGTTACAATCCAGTAAAAACACCTGCAAACATAGAAAAAATAGGGGAAATAACCATATTTACCACTTTAGTATTGGTAAGCAGAGGACACTCATGGGACAATTAAAAGGAACAAGTTGGGGTCTTGGGTTCCTAATCAACAATGTTCATGTGACAAGGATGCTTAAGGTGGTATTAATGGGATACAATTATAGGAGTGAAATGTGTATAGCTTATAGGGAGCGCAAGAAGAAGAGACAATTACAGGGAGATCTTAAATTCATGAAAATATCAAGATAAATTATAACAATAATATCATTGAAGGTTTTAACTCCCATTATATGGACTTATCAACGATATATCACCAATAAGCGCAACACGGATCAAAAACTTGTCAAAGAGATTGATCTTAGCTAGGAAATCTTGAAATTAAAATATAAACATTGGTGCTTAAGCATTGAAATAAATGCATACCCCTTGTTGATTTGGTGTTGGGAAGTGGGTCTCATGTTGAATCTAGGGCTTGTGAATTTGACACCGATACGTGTATTTTTTATTTTTTGCAACTAGGACATAATTTAGAGCAATCATCATCATCATAGCTGTTCTCCTTGATGTGTGCTTAAAACTCATCAATGTAAATTGCAAATAATCATCATAAGAAAACATGTTTCAATCTTCATCATGAGATCATGAGCATGTACAATATCATCATACATTTAACATGCATGGGAAGTATTCCCACAAGCCTTTTCCATCCAATATTGGATAGGGATTGTATAAAGTTTAAACATAATCAACATGAGGGTGCGAACCTGCAAAATTATCAACAATATATTCAAGAGAGAGATGTAGGCTCTTCCATCATCACAATATTCTCAGCTTGACACGAAGAAAAATGTTTAAACAAGGAAATGGAATTTTGCCTCAAGTTACATTGCTGGAAATGACTGATTTGCTTATCTTGTTGTTCAACAACATTTCCATAATGCAAAAACAAATATGTGTGCAAAACTAGATGAGATTTCCAAAATTTGAGATGGTGAATATGGCTGGGAAAATCAGCGATAAAACTTTGTTGTACCATCTCATTTCCATCCTAAAAAATTGCTCAAGAGCTGATCCTTTACCCACACATGCATCTAAATGAATAGGGTTTCTTGGCTGTAATTATTTTGCAATGACATCGAAATAAAACTGCCTCAAGTTACATTGTTGGAAATGTATGATTTGTTTGTCTTGTTGTTCAACAACCTTTCCATAATGCAAAAACAATTATTTGTGTGCAAAACTAGATGAAATTTCCAAAATTTGAGATGGTGAAGACGGTTGGGAAAATCAGCGACAAAACTTTGTTTTACTCAGATAATTCCTATCCAATTCATAAGATGGAAAGGAAAGGTCACACCAGTCCATGGTTTTCCAATCTCTATATGGGTGGTATCTACAAAAGGATTATGTAAATGCAGCCATGCTTGGAGAGCACACCCCTTGAGGAGCCTTGTCTCAACATGTGTACACCTTAGACAGAGACCACTTCAAGAGGAGACCATATCTTGAAAATAGATCTTGAATCTTTATACGTGTCTTTATGCAAGGAAGGAAGGTGCTAGGGTTTGTGAAAGACAAAACCTAGAAGATACTTGAAGGGTTGGGGTTTGTGAAAGATAAAACGTAGAGGATACTTGAAGTGCTAGGGTTTGATTCCATGTGAGAAGGACCTAGGGTTTGTGGAAAATAAACCCTAGAGGAGCCTTGGAGTGCTTTGCTTGTAGAGTTTGTGTGATGCAAGCTTGGTGAAAGATCAAGAATGGACTTGTTAGTGTTGGTTCTAACTTGTTTTAAGGCTTTTGGTGTGGCTAGATAGCTTGGTGGGATACGTTGCTAGTCCTTTGCATTTCTCATTAGTGTTTTCTATTGATGGTAGACACCCTAGCTAGGGTTTGGATGCATTGGAGACTATTAGCTTGTGGATAAGCTTGAAGGAATATTTTTTACCAACTTGTGATAAGTTGTTGGTATGTACTTGTAACTTCATTTTTATGTATATGTCAAGTGTACAATCTTGTCTAGACTATGTACTTGAAGAGCTGGTTTTCAAAGTATATTCTCATGGTGAATGAGTAGTTTCTAGGGCTGTTTGGTATGCTAATTTATCATAAACAGTTAGCAAATTTTGTTGAGTGATTTGACAAGTATATAGAAGCTACGAGGGTAGATTTGTGGCTGTAACAATTCAGTTGTGAATAAGTAAATTTTAGATAAGTAATATGTTGAGACTTGATCCCTAAGGAGAGTTTCTTTATGCAAGGAAGGAAGGTGCTAGGGTTTTTGAAAGACAAAACCTATAAGATACTTGAAGGGTTGGGGTTTTTAAAAGACAAAACCTAGAGAATAATTGAAGTGCTAGGGTTTGAGCCCATCTGAGAAGAACCTGGGGTTTTGATAGTGGTTCCAACCTCATCAAACATTACATGGAGAGTAGGAATTCAGTAGATAACACTTTTTATGAATGCGGGATTGGAAGGATTGTAGCTATTTCCTTGGATTCTATCATGTATGAGAATATGGGAATGGCATTGAATCAAAAGCACCAAACCCTCCGTGTTGTTGATTTTTGTACCTAGGCAGATGTTCCCTAGGTGACTTTAATTTTTGCCTAAAGTCACTTTAAGAGGGAAAAAGGTGTCCCTCACATTAAATGTCACTTAATGAGACTTTATGACAATAAAGTCACTTTTTGATAAATTTAAGTGGGTGAGTGATTTTATTTATGAGAAATAAATAAAAGGGATTTTCACTCTCATTTCATCTTGGCCATTGATTTGATTCTTTCTCCACCGTTGGATTAAGAAACTCACTTAGGGCAAACAAAAAGGGTTGAGGGAGGCAAAGAGCAATGAGTTGTTCATTTTCAGGGTGAAGAAGAGAGAGCTGAGAGAGAGGTCGAATAGCTGAGAAGGGGCACGATTTTCCAGGTGAAAGGACAGCCATTAATGCACAAAAATCGAGGAGCTTAACCTGCTGAAAGGACGACACAGAAATCGAGGAGTACGGCCTTCATTTATTGAAGAGGTACGGCTGCATTAATTGCTGGTTAAATCATGGTACGGCCTGTGCGGCTGCATTTAATTTCCCAGCATAGATTTCGAGGTGGTACGGCCCAGTATTTAAGGGCACGAATTTTGAGGAGGTACAGCAGCAATAAATGCTATACGGACAGCACGATTTTCGAGGCATTTAAGACCTGTACGGACGCTGTACGGACTGCTGTACGGACGGGTTTTCTTCAGCACGAATTTCCATAATTGGTACTGTTTTGTACTGCTGGTTTTTGGCACAGAAATCGAGAAAAATGGACCGCTGAACATTTTTCCAGACTGCTGGTGGAGATAAGTTGTATTTGCATCATTAAATTTCTGTCCTGTAAATTTGCTGAAGAAATAATTAAATCTCTCCTCTCTGACTGGTTTTCCCCGTGGGGGTTTTTCCAGGGCTGATTAGCCAAAAATATCTGAGTCAAATTTATGGTGTGCATGCATTTGTTTTCAGCCTGTTAGTGTTTTTTCTGCGTGTTTAAATTGTTCAGGAAAATTTTTATAAGTAGCTTCAAGCCTATGCAAAACCGGCTGAAGTGAAACTCACAAAATTGTTCATTAAACCAGCAAGCAGTTAAACTCAGTTTTTCAACATGGTATCAGAGCAAAGGGGGCAGAAACAGTGATTTTTGCAGACACACAGAAAATTTGCAGCATTCAGAAATTTTTGTTATTTTACTTCTGTTAAGTGAACAGCACTTTGTTGAGTTGTTGTTGGGATGGCTACAGGACTTAGATTGGAGGATAGGCTGGATGGGGCAGGGAATTTTGTGCCGTGGAAGGCTAGGATTTTGTTGTTACTTGAAGAGAATGAGTTATGGCCAGACATAGTGAGGAACACTACTACAAACCCCATAACCATTCCTGCATCTACGGATGCAGCAGCCCTTGCAGCCTTCAACAAGTTGGACTGTAAAGCCAGAAGGATTATACTTGATGCCGTGAAAGATCACATCATTCCTCACATTTCCGGAAAGAACAAGGCTCATGAGATGTGGACATCCTTGACCACCTTGTATGAGAGTTCTAATGAGAACAGGAAAATGGTTCTCAGAGAAAAACTCAAGAGTATCAAGATGAATGGAGGTGAGGGGGTCACAGCTTACCTTACTAGGATATCTGCAGTTCGTGATGAACTTGCAGTAGTTGGGGAGAAGGTTGCCCCTACAGAGCTTGTGCAGACAGCGGTGAACGGGGCTTCAAAGTCCTGGAGTGTTTTTGTGCAGGCTATTGTGGGCAGGGAGAACCTCCCTGACTGGGAGAGGCTATGGGATGACTTTGTACAGGAGGAGACCCGGAGGGGTCTTGTGCAGGGTAGTAGCTCTCAGAGAGGAGCTGATGATGAGGATGTGGCTTTGGAAGCCAAGGGTAAGAAGAAGAAGGGACCCAAGAAGGGTGGCGCAAAGCAGCAGCAGCAGCAGGGACAGCAGAGTGGACAGAAGAAGGACTTGAGTAAAATCAAGTGCTATGCTTGCCAGGCGTTTGGACACTATGCCTCTCAGTGTCCAAGCAAGAAGAAGAAGAAGGGGCAGGGACAGCAGACTGTAGCCTCAGCTGAGGTTGATGAGTTTAGTGTTGCTTTTCAGAGGGAGTTTTCCCTTTATGCTGGAGAGACTGACAAAGAGAGAGTCACATTAGCCACCAGCATAGATATGGATCAGGACAGGGAGCATTCCTTGTTGGCAGGACATGAGGGGGGTTCATCCACCTCTTCTACTTGGTACATTGACAGTGGAGCCACGAGCCACATGACGGGAGCTCGAGGGGTGTTCTCAGAGTTGTCAGAGTCAGGTAGGGATGTGGAGGTTGTCCTTGGGGACAACACCGTTGTGAGAGCTGTTGGTAGGGGTACCGTCACATTTCAGAGGGAGTCCATGAGTCCCATGAATCTACGAGATGTGTTGTATGTTCCGGGGCTGAAAAAGAACCTTGTATCAGTTTCCACTATTGAGGACAGGGGGCTTGGGGTGTGCTTTTCGGATGGGAGAGTACAGGTATATCCCAAGACCACAGGTATGTCCGGTGCCATGGACATTGGTGTCAAGTGTGGAAAGATGTACAAGCTATTATTTCAGCCACAGTGTGATTTGGCACATAGCAGTAGCAGCGAGCTTTGTGAGCTCTGGCATCGGAGGATGGCCCACTTACATTACCCAGCTCTGAGATTGTTGAGGTGTATGGTCACAGGTTTACCTGAGTTCAGCACAGAGCAGAGTGATGTATGCAGAGGGTGTGCTTTGGGAAAGTACACCAAGACTGCTTTTCCAAGCAGTGACACTAGAGCTGCCGGGGTGATTGATTTGATCCATTCTGATATTTGCGGTCCCATGACCTCACGGTCCCTGACAGGTTTCGAGTACTATATCAGCTTCATAGATGACTACTCCAGGAAGACC
>LPNX010504005.1:153666-237851 GCA_001517045.1 Pseudotsuga menziesii | reverse complement strand
GGGAGGATGGCAATCAGACCCAACCTCCTCCTCAAAAAACTGCATCCATGAATCTGACAGAGATAGGGATGGAAAATTTCTGTACTTTTCATCAACAGCCTCATTTCGAAAAGAACTGTCCGCAATGGATAAATTCAATGACATTGGTCATGAATCAGATGTTGGATTCAAGATTAACGGAGGAAGATGAAGATGAAAAGAACGATTTAATGCTACTTCCACTTCTACGAAAGGGCAGGAGGACGAGACCATGGCATTATGGAATTCTGTCTCCTTACTTGATGCAGAGGAGGAAAATACCCAGGGACGCAAAGATATCAAGGAGGCTAACGTGATAACTAGGAGCAAAGGGGTGGTTAGTGATGACAGTCTTCTGCTCCCAAAGATTCGAAGGCTGCAAAGAAATATAAAAAAGAAATTTCAAGACAAATCATTGGCTGATAAGATTCCGGAATTTACCATTACCAGCCAGGATCCGAAGCAAAACAGAACGTTGCCTAAGCCAAACGAAGAGAATGTGAGTGCTGATAAATCTCAGTCCACTAGACAACTAATCGAATATGACATTGTCGAAGATCTAAAGAAGATAAAGGCAAACGTCCCGCTGTTTGAAATGTGCAAAGTACCTCAACAGAAAGAAAGGTTGTCGAAAGCACTAGAAACATCAGAAGAAAAGATGCCCACTGACAATCAACCTCGAGAGGAAGAATAAATTGGGGAATCTAGCATTGGAGGTAAGTCTAAAACTAAACATCCACCTTTCCTCTTGACGTTTGAAATTTTTAATCATAACGTGCATAATTGTCTAGCGGACTCAAGGGAATCAATTAATGTCATGCCCATATCAGTATGTAAGAAAATAAATGGGCAGCCTAACCCAACCACTTGGAGGGTGGTGCAGTTGGATAGGACAGACGTCAAGGTAGTTGGCGAGATGGAAGACGTTCTAATCCGCTTGGCGTCCGATGATAGAGTGTGCCAAGTTATTAACATTGTAGTGGCTGACATACCAAACGATTACGGCCTGGTCCTGAGCAGAGATTGGTCAGCCAAATTAAATGGGTATTTCGCCACAAATTGGTCACATCTTTGGTTGCCGCACAAAGGGAGTCCTAATCAGATCAAGGTTTTGAGAGAACCTCACATGAAGTACAATGTCACTCAATTGGATGGGAAGAATGTACCAGTCGAATCTGTATTGGGAAACTACTTTCTCGAGCTGGAGCTGGGGAATTATCAAGCGAAAGAGGCCAGCGACACATCTGACACCCAGCCTGATCTTCTTCATTTTTCGCAGGCTGATGATATTGACTGTAAAATAGTAGATTTAGCAGTAGGAGTAGATTGTTTCTTAGTAGATAATGTTTTTTGGACTTTATTTTTTGACGGATCGAAAACATTAGAGGGGTCAGGGGCCGGCTGCATCCTTATTGATCCACACACAAAAAAACACTTCCTGTCCTGTAGACTAGAGTTTGAGTGTACTAACAATACAGCTGAGTATGAAGCACTGCTGCAGGGACTCAAGAAAGCAATTGAGCTACAGGTTAGTAATTTAAAAGTTTTTGGGGACTCAGAAATAGTTGTAAAGCAAATAAGAAATAAAATACACTATGTTTCCCCTCATTTGAAAGCTTACCAAAACGAGGTATGGGATTTGCTTAAAAATTTTCATGCATTTAACATTATTTCAATCCCAAGAATAAAAAATGCAGCCGCTGATATTCTAGCTACATCAGCGGCCAGATTGGTTCCCACTAATAACAAATGCTCTATTGAATTACTTTTCAGGCCATCAGTTCCCGACATGATCACCAACTTGCGAGTATTTGACGATGATCAGCAAATAATTGAATGTTTGACAAACGAGGAGGTTTTTAAAGGAGCCATTATCGACGATGAGGAACATCAGGCTGAAATGAAATATGACAATTTCACTCCCAAAGGGGTCAGGACATTAGAGAAGATGTTTGACCTGAACGAGAAATTTAGAAGACCCGCTAATGTGAAGACACACAGCTCAACTCTACAGTTCGAGCTAATAAATTTAGGGACTGAAATGGAGCCTAAGTTCGTGAACCTTGGCAAATGCTGTTCACCAGCAGAAAGAGACAAGTTCCTCAGTTTGTTTAAGCAGTACACTGATGTCTTTGCATGGACGTATGCAGATTTAAAAACCTATGACACTAATATCATCAAACATATCATTCCTATTAAAGCAGGCGTCAAGCCATATCAGCAGCCGCTGAGGAAGATGCACCCAAAGCTGGAACCACTAATCTAGAGCGAAGTGAAGAAATTGTTAGATGCTAGGATTATTTTTAAAGTCCAGCATTCAGAATGGGTGTCAAATTTGGTGCCAGTCAGAAAAAAGTCGAGAGAAATCAGACTGTGCGTCGACTTCAGAAACTTAAACCGCGCATCAGACAAAGAAAATTATCTGGTGCCTCCCATGGAGCAACTGCTACAGATGGTTTCTGGTTCTGGATTTTTTTCATTGTTAGACGGATTCTCGGGCTACAACCAAGTGTTAGTGGCTGAGGAAGATAGATTGAAGACAACATTCAGAACTAAATGGGGAACTTTCGCATATAGAAGAATGCCTTTTGGCCTAATTAATGCTGGCGCGACATTTCATAGAGCTATGGACATAGCTTTCTGCAGACTGATTGGGAGAAGTGTGGTGGTATACCTTGATGACATAACGATATTTTCAAAGAAAAGAGGGGAGCACACGTTCCACCTAAAGCAAATTTTCGAGCGCTGTCAGAAGTATGGCATTTCCCTAAATCCTAAGAAGTGCATATTCGCGGTCACAGAAGGCAAGTTACTGGGGCATATAGTTTCAAAGAGAGGTATATCTATAGACCCAGAAAGAATTAAGGCCATTGAACAAATCCCCATGCCCCATAATAAAAAAGGGATGCAATCCTTCATGGGAACGATAAATTTCGTGCGTAGGTTTGTGCCTGATTTTGCCCAGACTGTTAAACCACTACAGCAGATGGTCAAGCAAAACGCAAAGTTTAAGTGGACTGAGACTGAAAAGAAGGCTTTCAATAAAATCAAGACTGTTGTTGCACATGCGCCTTCTC
Organism: Pseudotsuga menziesii; assembly: GCA_001517045.1. NCBI lineage: Eukaryota > Viridiplantae > Streptophyta > Pinopsida > Pinales > Pinaceae > Pseudotsuga > Pseudotsuga menziesii. Next base: position 234,756 of record LPNX010504005.1, on the reverse strand, counting down.
TGAAAAGTCCAGACTTTGACAAGGACTTCATTGTGTATACATTTGCGTCCGATGATTCATTGGCAGCCGTACTTACGCAAAAGGAAGATGGGGGTGATGAATTCCCAATTTCTTTTATGAGCACTGGGCTACAAGGGGATGAATTAAACTACCCAGCCATTGATAAGCAGGCATACGCAGTATTTAAGGTAGTAAAGCAATTCAAGCCTTATATACTAAAAAATAGTACCAAGGTAATAGTCCCTTACCCAGCTGTAAGATCCCTTCTCATTCAAAAAGAGTTAGGAGAAAGAAGGGGCAACTGGGTAATAGCACTTCAAGAATACGATCTTGAATTCAAGTCAGCTACTATAGTAAAAGGTCAAGGGTTATGCAAACTGATGACTGGGAAGACAAACAATGAAGAACAAGCATGGAAAGATGAAGCTGATTTGCATGTAACGGATGTTTGCCCTTTATTCACAACTCCTGAATCATGGTATAGAGATCTTGTTGATTACTTGTAGTCAGGGGTGTTATCGGAACATTGTAGTTCCAAACAAAGAAGAGCTCTGCGTCTGAAATCAGCTTCCTATCAAATCGTAGAAGGCGTATTGTTCAGAAAAAACTATGATGGAGTCCTCCTGAGATGCTTGGAGAAAGAAGATGCTGAGAAAGTAATGTCTGAATTGCATGATGGCCCGGCTGGGGGACATTATTCAGGGGACACTACAGCCCACAAGGTTCTCAGAGCCAGTTACTACTGGCAAACACTTTTCAGGGATGCACATGCACACGTCAGAAAATGTGATACTTGCCAAAGATGTGGTGGAAGACAACCTAGAACAGCAGTACCTCTAAAGCCGGTAATGATCACAGATCCTTTTGAATAATGGGGAATAGACGTCATTGGAGAAATAAAGCCAAATTCTTCCCTGCTGCACAAGTATATTCTTACTGCAACTGATTATTTCACTCGCTGGGTCGAGGCTATCCCATTGTGCAAGATAAACGAAGATGAAGTCATTAGCTTCTTACAAGATCATATCATGACCAGGTTTGGAGTTCCAGTTTCGTTAGTTTTTGATAATGCTAAATACTTTTCATCCATTAAATTGACTGCATTTGCTCATGAGAAAGGGATAAAATTACATTACTCTGCTAACTACTATCCGCAAGGGAATGGCCTAGCTGAATCCTCCAATAAGAATCTTATTAGAATCCTGAAGAAGACTGTCATAGAAAACCAGCGAAGTTGGCACTCAGCCTTACTGAACGCCCTGTGGGCTGACAGAGTTACCCCCAAGTCTGCAGTAGGAGTGTCACCCTATACCCTTGTGTACGGAAAGGAAGCCATCCTGCCTCCCAATATTCTGCTACCATGTTCCATACTAGCTCAAGAGTCTAGGGGGTCGGATGATGAGGTTCTGCAAATAAGAATATATAATCTCCTAAAAGCAGAAGAAGCCAGATCCAAGGCTAGAGAACGTTTCAAACAACAGTAGGAGGTAGTCAAAAGATGGTTTGACAAACATAAAGCTGGAAAAAAGGACTTTGAAGTAGGAGACTTAGTCCTTAAGTGGTACCACCCCCACGATGAAAAAGGAAAGCATACCAAATTCCAATAGTTGTGGGTAGGCCCGTTTCAAATCACAGAAAAACTTGGCCCTGCTACTTTTATGCTACAAGATTTATAGGGATGGGAAGAGAACTTGCCAGTTAACGGTTTGGTTCTCAAGCCTTACTTTTCTTGAAGTTTCTTTGAGTTTTTCTATTTTTTGTACATAAATAAGCTATTTGTTTGCCTTTTGAGTCATGTTTTCTTTTGGTTTAATTTAAGTCTTTTGGTTTCAATAAAGGGGCGTAACTCGTGGTTAGTTGGGGGACACCAAAATCTCTGGGAATGGTAGAATTTATGAGTAGTCAGACTGTGCGTTGCTATGTGAATTTCTTCCAGTCTAATAGTTTTCTTGAAATCTCTGTGTGTATTGAAGTCCTGCTTAAATCCCTACAAGATAAACCGGATCCAAAGAGTCTAGAATACTATGTTGAGGCTCCGTCCACTTTACACTTAAAAGTCTAAGGGGCGATAACAGGGGACCCATGGAGAAGAGCAAGATGAACAGAGTGTTAAATATAAATGATCCCATGCCAGGAAACAAATGCCAAAAGACTGATAAGAGTCAGAATTCCTATGAAGGCACCATGCATCAAAGCAAAGGCTAAATCATAAGTACTAAATTGCCAAAGTATCCTCTCCGCCCGTGAGCTGAAACATTAAGCACACCACTCACACAAAAGGGCACTATGGGATAGAGGATCCTGAATTTAAATTCAGTAAGAAAGGCACGCATTAAGACTTGTATGAAAGGGGACAAAAGTCCAAAAGCACAAAAGCTGCTAAAATGGCATGGGAATGAGGAACAAATGAACATTTCTGCTCATCACCTGCTACAATCCTATGGTGTCAAATGATGTCAGCCACCTGAAAGCAAATTAATAATGAACTCATTTTTGGCCTCAGCAGAGTTATCTGGACTTGAAAGTCTTGGTTTCCACCTCCCACATTGGACTAGCATCAATGATTAAGGTACACACTTCTGTTATTGAGAAATCTGTATAGCTGGAGGAGTTCAATGGATGTGTTTTTGCGGAACAGTCTGCTGTTCGAAGAGAAATCACCCAGAGATCTAGGTTCACCAAGGAATCGCCAGTTGTTGCTCCCGCAACTTTTTCTCCCCGATTTTAAATTTTTACTTAAACTCTGGGCCCCTCCTCATCAATTTTTTGCTTAGTAATTGTTAAAAGCTTGATCCTCTCTGGCATATCTTTTTTCGTTGCACTTTGAAAATAGATGTCCGCAGGTTTATATGTGCCTCGTTCTTTTTGGTCTGAGTCATGAGTGTCTGTTTTACTGGCTGAAGAGAAGGAAAAAACTTGTTCTTTTGAGTTGCCTTTCTATGAAAGAGCGAACCTAGCTATGCCTGAGCCTTAAAGCAGTTTGAATCCTTGAGTTTTTCTATAAATCGGGCCTCTTTTGTCAGATCGGAAGCTGCGAAGTTCCATCTCATCCGCCATTGCGGCTCCTAGATCATTTTTTTTCGCCCGAAGTATGATCCATCCGACGCCCGATTCGTCTGGTTTAAATCGCTTGTCCATAAGTTTCCACTCGCCCGCCGTTGCAGCCGGGAGGAGATAGTTGGCTTCTGATTCAAGTATCATCCGACATCTGACCTTGTCTTCCCCCGCCCGAACTAAGTTTTTCCACCTCGTCGCCTGTCTCTGGCCATCGTTCTATCCGTCATTGCGGATGAGCTACCCGTCCTGGTCTCAGAAGCACTCTTCCCCCCGACGTCCGATTCGCACCTTTTCACCCATGTTTTCGAGCACCCGGTCCTTGTACTCATCCGCCGTTGCGGCCCTTGAAGTCTTGTCCCATTCGATGCATAAGCTTGCCGATCGCCGATTTATAATTTTTCCGCCCCAAGCTCCAGCGAGTACTCGCCCAGATGAACCAGGATAGCTTCTTGCGGACTTTTCATTCTGATTAGAAATTTTAAATGCTTAAGATCTTAGTTCAATGAATAATGCACCAAAGTTGTCTGCAGGAGGAATCCCATAGATCGCTGAAGCAACCTAGAGCAGAGGAAAGGACAAAACAAACGAATGACAGAGGCACCGATGAGGAAGACTCATCGGTTACTAGTCAAAAGATAAACGCTCATAGAGAATGATTGGGAAAGCGCAGTGGCCAGAAGAGGAAGCTGAAACGTTGAAGATGCTGGAGAGTCATAGGCTGAGAGGCAGTGCAAGGGGCAAGAGTTGTAGTTTAAATATTTGGAAGTAGGACTGAAAGAGGGCTTTTTCCCCTGGAAAATTTTGTAGATGTTTGCTTGTAAGAGGAACTACTTCGTTTTGCAAAGGAAACTGCAATTTTGTCTATCGGAGAGAGTGTAAAGTGGAATGTATCAACGCAACTCAATGAATAATGTTGAAGAGGAACTATTTCGTTTTCAGCTGTGTTTCATTTACTGTAAGAGTATTTAATGTTCTGAACCTATGTTCTGGTTAAATGTTCTTCAGTAGTTTCTGGGATATTTTTTCACTTTGAGCAATAAATGTTGTTATAAAATGATCGGCTATCTGGTTATTTAAATATCTGTAAGCGTTCATGTACTTTAGAAGAAGTATCAGCTATTTTTGTTTCTTTTTAATGTATGCGAAAATGTATTGCTCATTCGAAATGATAATCTTGCTCCCTAGGGATAGTTTAGATAGTTAGTGTACTTCTTTTTGTATCTGGTTTGGTTGCTCGCGAGCAAAAGACGAGAGGTAAGAACCTGTGCATCACTTTGTGACCGCTCCCTGCATCCTGATCATCCTGCATTTAGTTAGGTACTTGTATATCATTTCTTTAAGTCAAAAATACAAATTCCGGTGGACCGGGCCGCAACCGGTAAAACCCTTGTTTGTTACTTTGACCTACGGTATCCGGACCGTAAATCGGATGGATTCCCTATACCAAATAGTCAACGGGCTAGTTGGGAACGTTGATTGGGGAGAATCCCTTACTGTTGTCGCCTCCGAATTTCCAGGCCTCAACAGGATGAAACACCAATTCCCTTCAAACTCCCCCTAACAAATACAAACCTCACATCTTCACCAAAAGAGTCATTCTAAGATGACATATGTATATGCTCCGTCAAATTCTCAAAATGCAGCTCCAAACCCATAGGAGATGAAATCAACTTACCCTCCCCTTTAGAAAAAAAAATCACTCGGTATTTAGAACTCAAAGAACCAATTAAAGGGGGAGAATTCTCATTAAAAATTAATCCATGAGATATTAATCCCTTATTAGATGAAGGATCTGCGGATGGAAGGATAGGAATGGTTTCTTTGATAGAAGAAGAATTACAAAACTATGAAGTTTTAGGAATCCCCTCTAAATTACTATTCTTGTGATGTTTCTCTACCATATTAATGAAATTAAGTTCATCTTCATAGAAAAAGAGCAGTATGAACAAGCAAAAAGAGATTCCAACTTACCCTGAAAAGATGTAGATTCATTAGTAAAGACCTGTATTGAACACTCTTTAGATATCACCCTTTTAACTATAACTTCACGGTTCTTTCGTACTTGTAGAGTTAAATATGGGTTAATACACTCATCACAAGAGTCATTTGAAAACCGTAGAAATTTATTTCTCAAATGTCTTATTATTTGACAAAGACGGCATCGAAAAAGAACTTTCCAATAATCTTGATAATCATGTCTATTCTATAAGTTTAAATCACAAGGAATTGATAGAATGGATAGGAGAAATGAAAAAGTTCTTTGGGTTTGAGAAGATTAGACATCCTCTTGTTAGAAAACAGGACTGCAGAGCAATAACAAATATACAGTTAAATCATTAAACAAGATGCAAAACACATTAAACACATTTCAGAGAGACACATATATAACGTCGTTCACCCAAACGATGGGCTACATCCAAAAATAAATTTTCAGTCCTTTTATTACAGTCCAGAAAGATGAAGGGATACAGCCTGCAACAAAACTGTTCCACTTCCTCTTCATGCTCTCACAGTCTCTCTCACACAATCACAGAGATTGTTTACAATGCAATAATACCATACATAGTCGTGTTACAATGCTTTCTTTTATAGGGTAAAAATACCATGGGAAAATACTACAGTTAACCCAATACCATGGGTCCACAAAACTGTTGGCCAACAAACATCCCAAAGGCAAGGGGAACCCCAAGGTAGGGGGAACGAGTGACACATGGGGTAAAAACACGACTGAATAATATCTCTAGATCTGGCATATCGGGCTCCACAACCAACAAAAGTGTTAGGTTTTATAGCACAAAATTGTTAAGTCATGTTTTTTTTGTGGTGGGATATAAGTTGTGTTTGAATAGAGAATGAGTGGTAGAGAGAAGATTAAAACTAGGGATAGGATGGTGTTAGAATTGAAATGTAATTTTTTTCTTGTGGGCTATGCTTTAAATCCATTGAGAAAATTTCATAATTTGAAGCAATTGAAGATGTCAGTAAAGGAGTAAATGGAGGAATCTTGTAGGTTTTCTAAAAGGTCTAGACAAAACGAGGAGAGTCAAAATATATTTCCATTTATGTGAATGGATTAAATTATTTCATTCAATATGATTTTAATGTTTTGAATTTTTATTTAGCGGTAGAGGATTATCAAGAAGCCTTGAGTATTGAGGAGAAATTGTTGAGGAACAAACAAACTATGAAGAGATATATAGGATATGGAAGAGGGAAACAAAAAGAAAAACAAGTTGAAGAAGATGAAATAAGTTCCAATGTTGTGAATGAGCCTACCAGAAGATGGTATGATACTGATAGGGGACGATATCAATCAACAAGAGGCAGTGGTATAGGAGGAAATTTTGAAGGTGTTTAATTCAGATATGGAATGCGGCACCATATGTCATTTGAATGCCCAAAAATTGTGAATTATGGAAGAAGGAAAAAAGGGAGACCACATCTTGATGAAATGGAATCAGTGGTAGCAAGAAGTGAGGTCATTGAATTGTGGGTAGAGAAAGTAGAAAATCTTATGATGAGGAACATATTGTTGCAGTGTGAGATAGAGGTTGAGTGGGAACCCTAAAAAAGAAATACACTCTTGAAAATGAAATGTAAAATAGAAGGTAAGTATTGTGATTTGGTTATTCATGGTGGTAGTTATGACAATTTGGTGTCTACTGAAGTTGTTCAAAAAATGATTTTTTAGTGTACACCTAATACAAAAGCATATAGTGTGTCATGGTTGTAGAATCCTTCAAGGATAAGGCCCTTCCAGGTTACTCATTAGCTAAGATGCGACAATAACAATTTTTAGTTGGATTTTAGAGTTTCATTTTTTTCTTTTTATTTTTTATCAAAACTTGAGGTTACCATTTCAGTTTCACAATGTAGCTGCAATAATAGAATTTATACTAGGAGACAAAATATCATATAATTTGGGTTTCAGGCATACATAGACAAAAAAAATTATACCAATAGATCCTTTGAATGTATAATCTTACAAATTTAAATGGAAAATAACTCTTTTAAAACATAAAATTTCCAAGAAAAATACCTCCTCTTAGAGGAAACAATGGAATAGTACCTCCTCCTTGAATCAATAGTGGATTGCATGAAGCCCCCTCCTTTTTCTTTCCATTATTGGAGCCACTGTTTATCCTCCTAGACAACTAGGGGCCTATCCATCTCCCTATCCCTAGGAAGACATTTGGATTCAATGGCGTCCCAGGCCTTCGTTCCCATGGATCATTGAACAACAATTCTCAATCCTTATCCTCAATATTTTTTCAACATTTAGCATAGTATCCTCTCATGATATCTCCCAATTCCATGTAATTACTAGGTCTCCCATAAGACATCTCTTCCCTTCCTCCAAATAGATGGCAGAAGATCCCCCCCTCCTCCTTATCCCCCTTTTTCCTTCCCTTTATCCCCCGTCCACCAAATCATTTTTTACTTCACCTAAGGCTGACACATGCTTCAACAGAAAATAAAACAGTAAAAAAACACAAAAGACAACAAGTAAATTCACTCCATTAGCCAACTCATTCATGACCATAAATATTTTTTACAATAGATAGAGAAATACTCCCCCAAGTATATGTTTCAAGAGAAAATAAAATAATAAACAAATCAAATGAAAATATTTGAATGCACTCCATTGACCAACTCATTCATGATCATACAAATTTCCTACAATAAATAATAATAAATAGAGTAATACTCCCACCTTAGCACATATTTCAAGAGAAATAATCAAGAATAATCAAAATAAATTCATTCCATCAATTGACTTACATATTAATAAATATCTTTGTCATATATAATAATAAACAACACAAAACATCATTAAAACAAATCCCTCCACCAACTCACTTACACAGTAGTAAATATCTTTGTCAATAAGTAATAAACAAAAAAACATGCTAGAATAAATCCCCCAATCCAACTCAATCTAAGAAAAATAGTGAACTTTAAATAATAAAAGAATCCTAGTCATGCTATAAAAAAATATATTTTAACTCAGAACAATTACATCCCAACAAATTTTGTCCCTTTAAATGGTTAATATACTTACTATATTGTACTAATCATATGTCTATCTTTATATATACATATATGATACCTAGATGGAGATATCTAACCACAGTATACATATACCTACCCACGATCAAGAATTCATTAAATATTAATATATTAATTTTTCCTGCAATGAATTTACATCACAAATTGATATATACTTACAACAAACAAAGCAATCCTTAATTCTAAGCATTGCTTAAATACTTTTAACTAATTCCCAACTTATTAGCTATTAACCTATTTAAGCAACTACTTCACCATAGTAGTGCACTCGTCTACGATGTGTATACATGGCTAGTGTATACACACCATACATAGGTACTAATAGTTAATAAAAGTTGTTGTTAATACATAATGTATACATACATGTGTGTGTGTGTGTTTCTCAATCAAATACACAACAGAATAGTCACAATGCGTCATTCAACTTTTCATACTAATAAGATTTAGAAACGGTCATCACTCGTAATCTTTAACCACCAATCACAATAATTTCAACACTAACTAATCATCCCATTGACGAATAGGAACAACACAAATTCTTCACATGGTAGGAATTAAGCAATAAATAAAAAGACACTACTACTTCCCAAGTAGAATCCATGACTAACATAAAATCACCTAGCCTCCCTAACATACTTCCGCTCCCTTCCTATTTTTCGTATGCTAGAATATGTTGTGGTGTTAGTTGTACCAACCTAACCACAAACAGAACCCTCAATTTAAAGTTTCAATTGTATTGACTCAACTTCCCTAACACACAACTCACAATGATCATCACACATATAGAGGAGCATGTCCACCATTCTCTCCCATGACTCTAGGTCTTGGAGGATGCTTTATGGGAATTGCCTCCACCCCTACTAAAAGAACTAGTGTCAACACCATAACATCAAGTCCCAACCACATTGAGAAATTATTGTTCAAAGAGCCATGTCAAAATAACCACTTTGGGTAAGTCATGCATCTTGTCAAAACCATGCTTACTAAGAAATAATAATATAAAATTACATTTTAAATCATAATTTTGATAGTAATTACAACATATGGTACACAACCATCTCATAGTTGATCCATCCATGGATATTAGGGGCTATATATATCCCATGGGCTAAAGTAAGGGGGTTACAAAAATTAGTGGGCTATTTTCGTATATGGAAAGGGGTTTTCTAGATAGAATATATTCACCCAATATTTATTAGAAAAAAAAAATCCAAAATAAATAGCCTCCCATATAATAATGAGGAAATTGAAAAAACACTCTTTTCACCCTAGAAAAATCTTCCTCCAATCTATCTTTCTCCTCCAATTTCTAGAGAAATTATAGTGAAATCAAGTCTTTTCCCCCAATATTCAGTAATGGAGGCTCCCAAGGGTTATTTCTCCCTCCATTTTCCTTGAAATTCATGCATATGATTGCATTCGGATGTATTTTTATTCAATTTCATGTGATACCTTATTTGAGTCCTCAATTTCTAGTATTATAGGTAAAATCAAGGGATATTTTGTTTTATATAAAGGCTATAGTGGTTCATGGTTCACCCAAATCGCATTTCTCTTGCAGGGTGAAGGTTCTAGTTGATGCAATTCCACTTTTCATTCTTAGTTTTCTTGACATTTTAATCTTCGCATAACACCTCCATTTCCAAAAGCTTGGGTCTTGAAGGGGCATGTCACACATGCAATTTATCAAAGAATACAAACTTGCATCGCAATTTTTATCCAGTAATTAACATGGTAAACTTTTTATCATGCTTTGTATGCTTTTAATCCATAGTTACAATAGCTTATTGTATTGTAAATTTACCTTTTATAATGCTTTTTATCACAGATTCTTTTTAGGGCCTATTGAATTCTAGGCCACTTTTGATTCTTAAGGCTCATTCAATGTTATTAGGGTTTTTTTCTATCCTAAGAGTATTGGTTCTGTGAAACTTTTATTGAGATCAAAATATATGATTTATTTTATGTATTATCATGTTAAAACTATCGACTGACATGTATATGTTGTTAGTGGATGCTACTCTTGATGGAGAGATGCCACATGGTTTTTATATATTCAAACTGAATTTGACCCAGTTGTTTAAAATGCGCTTTTATTGGGATCTTGCTCTGCAATTATTATTGGAACTAAGGCATTAATGAGAGTGCATATGTTCATATTTTATTTATGTTATTGTTGATGATTGGGGCGTTTGTAATATAAATGAATGCCCACTAATTATAATGGTGGGACTATAATGGAATGGTCATTATTTTGGCTATCTTCTTATAGAGTTGTCCAAAGCGTTATGGTAGATTCTTTTATTTGTATTAAGAATTTTGTGATTGGAATATTTTTTGTTTGTATAGCCAAGTTTGTCAATTTTATTTATGACCTAAATTTGTTGGGTTCGGAACTTGTTTTATGATATTTGGTTTTTTGTAAGGATCATTCAGAAGTAAAATGTTTTTTGGTGATTTGTTTTGATGTGTAAAAATTGCTATCATCATCATCCGGAAATGGATCTAGTTATGCATGATAAATATATGATTTAGTTGGAACGTGATACTTGATTTCCATCATGATTGTATATAATATGTACATTGCATGTTTAACCTGAGATGTAGGCATTATGCTAATTGATATAGAGTATTTTGCATTCAATGAGAGTACTAAAAAAATTTTACCACATTTTGCATGTTTTCAAAAATTTCAAGGACATGCATACAGACACCTCCTCAATTTATCTGAGAAAAAGTAGTCTTTAGTTCTAATAATATGTGTGATGATCAATTAATGTGAGTTTTACTCTTGTTAGTGTATGTTCTTATTTATAGTAACCATTGCAAGTTTCTAGCTAATTCTAAAAATCTAAATCAAATGGCATAATTCATATTTTGATTGTCAACAAAAGAGAGGAAAAAGTGCCATCAGTATTTATAAATAGATAAGCATGTTATTTTTTCTTAGAGGGTAGCGTAAAAATGAGAGATTTGGAAAATAATCTAATTGGGAATTCATACACTATATTAAGGTTACGGGTCTCAATAATACTCCACATTGTAATAATGGTTTGGGGGTGCCATAATCTCTCCACAATGTAAAGTGTTCAATTATATCAGTTTGTCGGTATGTCAAGATTTGGTTCCCCGCATGTCCATTGGACCATTAAGAAACGAGATAAAAAGTGAATTCCCCACTTTCCCTTAATCTAGTTAGTGTAGTTATATTTCACCAACATCTCTAGTTGTTAGTGACCCAATACTACTTGTGAAATGTATAAATAAATACCTCCTCTCCTCATTCATGCATTTTATCATTTGATGGTACATGAGTCGAGAGTGTCAAGCTTTAGTATATGCTCTTATATTGCACTACCTTAGTAATCCACAGAATCAAAATTTGAGTGTTACTGAAAAAATATTCACCAAAGTGTTACAAAATTTTATAATTTGATGAAAGATTTGCCAAGTTTTTACAATAATTTTTTAATTCAGTGAAATATTCGCTAAGATTTTACAATATCTTATAATTTAGTGAATTTTCACCAAGATTTTACATGATTCTATAATATAATGAAAGGTTAGCCAAAAAACAATATATACATATTATATTATTGATAAAATAGCCTTCAAATTTTCTTATATATTATGGATATTCACTCATTTATTATACATATAAATGGCAGGGTGTTCTTAAAATTATCCCTGGATCCATCCATATGTTTGTTCAATAACCACATATGCATCTCATCGATAAATATATCTAACTATTTCAAGTGACAAGATATTTTGGAATTGATATCTAGATAAACATGTATGTTCTTTTGCACCATATTACACTTGTTCTATATTCAATGTATAATTTAAACTGACGTTTAGGTACCACATACCATATACAATAATCCACAATCAAATGAATCACAAGCTCATCCTCACTAACAAGTCAAAACGATAGAGTCGTTTTCAGAACGCATGTAAGCACATTTAAATGTTCTCTAAATAGGAATCTTAATTACTCTAGCTTATTTCAACATATGAGAAGCAAATCAAATCCTTAGGTAAGTCATCTTAACATTTTAATTGTCATGTATCAAAATATGGGGCATTAGAATGGTTACAAAATGGGCATAGGGTCACCATCAGCAAGCATTGTTTGATTGTTTTTAATATTGGGGTTTATAGTGACATATTTTTATTTGATGTTTGCCCATGGATGCATGTCACATTTTGTTGGGAAAGCCATGGATGTTTCATAGAAGGGTTATGAATGATGGGCGAAAGAACACCTGTCAATTTGAGAAAGATAGGACAAGTTTTTATAAACATCGCATTAATGATGAAGTGGAAAAGGATGCAAAGGTAATGAGTTTGGCCTCACTGACAAGTCAAGACAATAAAATTCATTTTCATAATGTATGTAAGAACATTTAAATGTTATCTAAATGGGGATCTTAGTTACTCTAGCTTATGTAGCTTATGTCAACATATGAGAAGTGAATCAAATCCTTAGGTAAGTCGTCTTATTGTTTTAATTCTCATGTATCAAAATATAGGGCATAAGAATGGTTACGAAATGAGCATAGGGTCACTATAAACAAGCATTGTTTGATTGCTTTGAATATTATGGTTTATAGTGATAGATTTTTATTTGATTTTTTTCCTATGGATGCATGTATTGTGTTGGGGAGGCCATGCAAGTTTTATAGAAAGGTTATGCGTGATGGGCGAAAGAACACTTGTCAATTTTAGGAAGATAGGACAACTTTTAATAAACATCATATTAATGATGAAGTGGAAAAGGTTGTAAAGGTAATAGGTTTGGCATATGTAAAGGAAGCAAAGCAACAAGAACATGTGTAGTAGAGGGATAAAGAGAATAATTGTTTAAGAAATTTCTTAAATACAAAATCAACATATTTTCTTTAATATCTATTAAAAGAATTTAGTTTGAGATGGTTAAGACAATTTTTAAGACAAAATTAGTCTCAAAGTTGCTTTCAGTTTTTTAGTTTGTAAAATTTACTCTTTCCTAAAAAACTGATTTTTAAGGTAAAAATTATTTTTTTGGAAGGTAAGAGGATTTGGGGTTTTGCATGAGGCTTTTGCTCATCCTCTTGCGGAGCACCTTGCTTGATGCCTTCCTAGCGAAGCATGGCTTGGTGACATGCAGGTGGTCCAGAGGGTAACTATTTAGAAGACGAATTAAGTGGTCGGTGAGATCTAGAGAGGAGTCTGTTGCTCCATTTTGGTCTATGATGGGAGACATCCGTATGGCGATGCCCTTCGCCCCGATCTCCTTCGCCATGGACTGCACATTTTCATGGGAGAAACAACAATGGTTCTTAATACTTCCACTGTATTCATCAACTATGTTGTTGATGTCGTCATTAATAAATTGGTCGATGAGGTAACCATGAGTTGTGTGTATTTCAATGCCATGGAAACCTTCCAACATTGCGTTTCTGACTGCTCTACGAAAATGATCGACTATTTCATAGATCTCTACCGTCAAGAGGGAACGAGGCTGGGTAAAGGTAGCCCTAGATCCGTCCGACATCAAGATAGCTCTAAATATATGTGTATGGTATGAATATTGATAACTTGACCAGTTTAAATACAGGTGAGTTTAGATATTGTATAATAAAACATTGAACTGTAAGATCATTTCTGTATTTTTGTTCTGTTTTTGTGTGGTGGGTTGTGGCTATGATACTTTGTTTTTTTAATAATTGTTCATGTGGTTTATTTCTATATTTTTGTTGTGTTTTTGTGTGGTATTTCGTGGCTATGATACTTTCTTTTTTATAATAATTGTTCATGTGATTGGCCACATACATACACAATACACAATGTCCATATATACTAACGTGTGGCTTTAGAAAATACAATTTAAGTATATGGTGAAACATAAACACTAGATCTCTTTCAGAGAGAGAATGCAATTTAGAGTTCTTAGATCAAATATCCAATGAACATGTAAAGTTAGATCCCTTAGATAAGCGATCCAATGATACTCCAACAGTAAATGCAATTATGAGATTTCTAATGCAAGTATAAGATATCTATTTGTATATTTATCTTGTAGGTAAAAATGCCAGTAGATGGAAATGGCATGATACCCAAAGTGGGCATCTATTTTCACCTCTCTCTTTCATTTTGAGATCCTCAGAAATAAATTTGTGTCCTTAATATTGTTAATGTTGAGAAGTTGCAGCGACGAGGTGTTCATTTTCTGCCATGTCCTCATTTTGTTCTCTAGCGTGGCCTACACTGTACTTGTGTAACTGTGGAAGAATTTGACTTGATGGAAATAGTATCCCTTTTGTTATTGTTTCAAGTATTTATGTGATGTTTTTGTAGCAACATATATGGGAAAAGGTAAAGTTCCAATATGCACATTTGTTTCACCTACATTTTGAGCAAAATGCTCAAATTTCCAACTAGGGAAGTATGATACAGAAGCATCCTTAGTGTAGAAGGCTATCCTACATATTTGTGGTTTAATCATTGGTCCCTTAGTATTTTGTAGATTTTATGAGCTGCTACAACCATTCATGCATACCACATATTGCTATCAAAGTTGCTACGTGAATGTTTTCTACATAATGCAGTTGCTATAAAAGTGTTTGTTTATATATGATGAGGAACCATTATTTACGCATGCTACAAAACCCATAAAGTTATATGATTGGACAACCATGATGCTACCAATCCACAGGGGTTGCTACATAATGTTGTCTTCAGGAGGTTGGTTCTCTATGATCAAGTTTAGAGTTCATAGAGGTTGTTGAGCAACAATGTCATGAACCTCCAGAATGCATAAATAAATTAAATAAAATTGTTGATATACATATAACCATAAACATAACTTTTTGCTCCTAACATGCATTAGTTACTATGGAATGAATACATCTATTGTTGTTTTGTAAAGTCGTTTACTCAAATCTTAAAACTGCTATATGACAGGTTGCACCAACTGTGGAAGACTATAGAGATTAGCAGTATGTTTTTGTCATATTTAAAGGTGATGTTTTTGTTCTTTTTACACATTATCTTGTCAAAGGTTTATCATATGCTTTCTTAGCCCTAGGCTAAGAATTGGTCTCCATCTCCCACCTTAACTCTTAAAACATGATGCTAGGTTGTAAGAGAACATGCTTGGGAGAATAAGATATAGTCTTGATCCCATAATTTACATGTGATAAGGCTTGAAGGAACCAAGGTATAACCTTGGTGCTAAGTGCAAGGTTAAAACATATTGAAAGACCCAAGGTCTACCCTTGGTCCTAATGCACAAATGTTAACATTACATGGATTGGTGGCTTTTGAGTTACAATTTTATAATATATATATATAATGGTTATGGGTTTACACCATGGTTGAGTCTTGGCATAAAACAATGATTTACAAGTTATGGTAGAAATGATTTTATAGGTTTATACGTTAAGAACTATGGGGTTTTCACCATAGTTTGAACCTTGGCATGAACACATTGATTGAATGCTATGATTTCTATCAATTATGAGTTATGATGGTTATAAAATTTGGTAATTTGGTTGACCTGTGGGTTTAATGTGCTTCCCTGGCTATGAGCTGACAGCGCAACCAGGATTGTACTGCTGGCTCGAGAATGCATCTCAATCGTCCACCTGTACACACAATGACTAGGGTTTAATGTGTCATTTTGATTTTTCTAACCCTTCATTCGATGGTCGGTAATCCAAAAGAGACAAGACTCTGTTATGTCAATGGAAATTTTAAGAGGTTTTTTTAGTGTGGAGACCTCCCTGAGGTTAATGGAATTCTATCTAGTTGCTTTCCAAGGTATACATGAGGTCTTCTTGGCTTTAATGGCTACCCATAGCTTGCTACTTCGCACCTACTTCTCTGCACAACAAATACAACCTTCACCTTTAGCTTTGAAACTACCTTTACTAGGTAAAATCAAATGCTTAAACTCTGCAAGGTTTTTGTTAAAGTGGTTTATGGATCTCCTTTGTAAAATATTGATGTAGAGTTGTTTGCTTTACAGGAAGAGGAGGGATAAGGGCGTCCAAGAGGAGCTGACCCCTGGCCCTCTCTAAAACTCAACCAAGGTAAGGAATTTCATAGGTTTCATTACATTGTTTACATTATTTCACTTTTATTACAGTTCTGCCTAGGGTTGCTTGGTTGCAGGTTAAGAGTACTAGCGAGGATAGCGACAAGGTCACCTCCTCCCAGGCCCGCCTCATAGAACACTAAGGTAATCTATGAAACCTTACTCTATTTAAAATCTAGTTTTAATTATTTGTACCTAGTCACTGACTGGCCTAGGTTCGTTGGATTGCAGGTGGCTCTTGGCTGGGGTTTTAGGGCTAAGAAGAGAGTCAGGCTTCCACCTTTTACACAAGATAAGTACATGGTTTATTTTTTCCTCAACTTTGAGGGTTTATGTTTTAAAGGACAGAGGGATTCACAACCCTTCTCTCCTCCAGCATTGTTTTAACTAGTTCTATGTGTCGGTGGTTTGTTTGAAGGTTTTAAAGGGTTTTCGTGGGAGCCATCATGGATGGACTTACCACCACCTGTAACTTAATAAAATAATGGATTTTTTTTCCTTTTTAATGGATGTAGATTCCATCGTGATCGTCTTATGGCCACATGGATTGCAAAATCGTCGTTTAACATTTGATAGTATTAATGTTTATAAATATTAATGCGACCCATAGGGTCTACACGATTTCTATGAAGTTTCTAGAATCATTTGTCATAAATAAATTATTTCGTGGTTATAAATATGTACTTGTATGTTTCTTTGCATATGCAATGGTTGTCATCCTTCAATGGTCTTACTACCATACATTAGATTTAGGAATATTCACTGCTTCAAGAATAGTCGGGGTGTTTGATTTGGAAATCTGTCGTATTTATTATAACTGTTTACCTCAGGTCAAATAACCATGTGAATTTATTATTAGAGTATTTTGTATCTTGTAGATTCGATTTGGTTTATTCTTTTAAAAGTAAGGAAATAACTCCCAGTTATAATTGACAGGGGAGCTAGATGCTTAAAGCATTCATAGCTTTGGAATTGATACCTTCAATTGGGTCAGGGACAGTTAGTTAATTAATGAGTTGGATAATTTTTTGATTTCGATGCTTGGTATGGTTTCATATGTTGTATAATATATATATATATATATATATATATATATATATATTCGTAAATGAATATAGGGTATTTATGACGATTCCTTAAGATCTCGATTTGAGCATTCTTGATCTATAAAATTTTGATTTGTAGCAAGGTCTTTGAGAAGGGATGCATTTTAATCTATTAAAAGTCTATGAAGACCCTTTGGCTCTTTACCATATTCTAGTATATTTAATTATTAATTTATACAGTGTAATTCTTGTATGTATTATTCGATTATCGGTTTTGAAGATATAGTATCCTTGGTTGCTCGTATTTATTCAATCTTTCTCTCTGATATGTTTAAGATGAGGTTTTTAAACAAGCCTTTCGGTTCTTAGTTGTTTTAAGGAAAAACCTTGGGTAAAGTCTTTTTATTACTTCATTCTTTAACTAGAGTTATAATATAAGCTAATTTGGTCTATAATATTTAACTAGATTTAAAGTAGCCTTCAAATTACTAGTTGTTATAATAATAAGCATTACTAGAAATCTTCGATCGAGTATGGATGCCCGATAAGAGATATATTAATAATCAAATCTGGTGTTTTACATGCATGAATAAAATAATAGAAAAGAAGATCTAGTTCGAAAACATAATAAGAACAATTAGTGAACTGATGTGTAACAAAAACCATATTCTATTTATATGCGTAATAGATCATTATCCTATACAAATGTATAATTATTTTCTGCTTAAAAGAAAATAGCTGTGATTCCAAAGTTAAGATAAGCATCCTATTGTAAACAGTTTTAATCAGTTAAGAATAAGACAAGGAACCTGCCATCATTGTCGAGAAAACAGAAATAGAATATTCGTTCCTCCCAACCAACTCCTAGAGTAGCCAATTCACTTGCTCCAGAACCCCTGAGCCTGTTTGTTGAACCACAAGAGAAAAATCCACTAAATGTGTCATATCTTGCCTTATCAAATTCAATCATGCTTGCTAATGGACATACTATTATATAGTATTTTGCCCAGGACTTGGTCATTTATTAGCCTCTTGCTCTTTAGCACTGAACAAAGAGTAGTGACGTGATTTTGGGGAAGATGCCTCGTTCACCTTGAGTTCTCACTCAACACCGACATCCACTTGTCTTTTCCTCTTATGGGNTATATATATATATATATATATATATATATATATATATTAAAATATATATATAATTTAAAATATAAAAATATAAAATATTCTAAAAAAATTTAATCATAAATTAAGAAATTATTAAATCTAAGTGTATTACAAATAACAATAAAAGTTCATGATCTTTTCTTTAAGATCCTTTCCAACTACAATGCACAACAATGAATACGTCTTTCACCCTTGAGTAGTCGACCATGATTTTAACAAAGATCTTCGTGAACAATATGTAAACCAAATTAATAAATACATGGTGGCTGGGCTAAACGGTCAAACATATGTGTAAGTCATTTAGTTAAATAATTTAATGTATGACCAGCCCATAATTTATATAGCTAACTCAACTTTGAAGTCCAACCCATAATTTATATAGCTAATTCAACTTTGAAATTATAATTACTTGTGGTGGTAAGTGATAGAAAATATCTAGAAGAATTAACTATATATAATTTTATTAATTATATATTAAGATTTTAAAAATATGTAATATATCTGACCATGAGAGACCCATCCTGCCACCATGTCAAAAAGGCTCTCGGACTCATCACTTCCCCTTAGAAGGAACCTTGATCTGGAGAACACCAACATTCTCCATGAAGTACTCAAACTTCACTCTGGCTAATGGCTTGGTCAACACATCAGCTATCTATTCGTCCATCGCAACATACTGGAGCTTCACTGCTCCTCCCTGCACCATATCCCTGATATAGTGATATTTTATCTCGATATGATTCGACTTTTCATGGAACACGAGGTTCTCTGAAAACTTCACACAACTCCGGTTACTGGAATATATACAAGTAGCATCCAACTGGAGATCAAATAAATCAGATAGTGGCTTCCTCAGCTACACTGCCTCATAACTATTCGAACAAGCTGCGACATACTCTGCTTCAAAGGTACTCAGTGCGATGCAGGACTGATTCGTGTTGAACCAAGAGATCACACCTCATTCCATACTGAAACAGCACCCTAAAGTGCTCTTCCTATCAATGTCACTGTGCCCAATCTGAATCCACATGACCTTCCAGGTTAATCTTTTGATTCACCTCATACTTGAGCCCATAATCAACTGTACCCTTCAGGTACCTCAGAATATGCTTTGTAGCAATCAGGTGAACATGTCTTGGATCCGTCAGGAACTGGCTGAATTTGTTCACAGCAAAGCAAATATATGGTCGCATATTCGACAGGTACATCAAGGACCCAATCATCTGATGATACATCATAGCATCAATTGACTCTAATGAAACATCACTCAATAGCTTCAAGTTCGATTCCATAGGTGTGGCCATGTCCTTGAATTCCATCATCCCGAACCTATTCAGTATCTCCACTGCATACTTCCCTTGTCCAAGGGAGATTCCATTCACACTCTACCACACCTACATGTCTAGAAAGTACCATACCGAAGTCATTTATCTCAATCTCTGTAGAAATTCTCCTTCTTGCATCTTTAATGAGTTCCTCTATTTTTTTCAGGAATAGGTCATCAACATATAACAAGAGGATTACTGGTCTTCCACCTTCAACCTTGAATTAAAGGTTGGAATCCATTTTACTCTCAGTAAATCCTAGAGCCATCAATAAGTTGACCATCCCGTCGTATCATGTCGAACCTCAGGATCTTCTGCAGTCACTCCCTCTGAAGCTGAGCATCATTCTCCCTCTTCCTTTTGTACTCTATGTATTGAAACATTATGTACTGGAGTGACAAGCATACTCCTCTGCCACTAATATTCTATGTATCCATCTAGTGTCACTGGATACTAAGATCCTGAATTTTTTCAAAACAATTTCTCGCACCCATCTGTGAGGTTGTCATCCTCTATAGGATTTCATTTTCAACCTTGTAGAAAAGGTTAAGATCTTCATCACTCTACATGATCTTCAAGCTCCTCATGTATGTGTTATCCCATGGGTGCCTTCTAAGCTTGTGCAAGGCCTTCTTTAATTTACGCACATGAGTCTGCCTATCATGTGTCTCAACTCCCAATGGCTACAAATGTCTCTTTGTAGTCTATTCCTTCTTTCTGTGAGAATCCTGGTGCTACAAATCTTTCCTTGTATCCCACGATGTTTCCATCTGTTGCATGATGGATCTTGTAGATCCATATGGAAGATACTATGGACTTCCCTTCAGGTCTTGATACCACATCCTAGACATCATTCTTCTTGAATCGGTGCTCTCCTTCCCTTTATTCTTGGCTACTTCTTCATAGCTGGAAGGTTCTGCATCAATGATGTCGCTCAACAATGTCACATAAGTGCATTGTGTCTAAGACCTCTTTCTTTCTTTGAAAGTATCATCATGTTATTCTTCATATTGGATTATTTCTCGAACTATTGTCACTTGTTCTTTGGAACAAGTCTCATCCTTCTTTTCTTATAGGTGATTGTATGCGATTTTTGCTACAAGTTAAATGCATCAGTTGTATGGTTAGAAACATTTCATAAGGCATATTCATAATGGCAAATTCTTTATGCATAAATATATAATCACGCAACTATTTTAGCCAATACAAGATTCATCCATATCTTACAGAAAATTTCTAGATGCCTTCCATGTCTACCATGACATCATTGAAATTGTGCACTAATCCAACATGTCACCAAAGAGGTTTCATTCTAGATAAGTAGCAATGGAGAGTTGTATAGCACCATGGGGTACTTACCCATCACATGCATATTAGTAGTATAATGTCATTAATGCAAACATTCTATCATGCATAGCACATCAAGTGAATATAAACAAATGCATAACCAAATAATATCATGAAATGACAATTGAATACTTATCTTTATTTGTTTCATGGAAATACTCCTTCTTGATCCTCCAACTTCATCATCATCTTTATTCATAACAACATAATTTCTTATCCAATGCTAATATGGATAAGAGGTTCTTCAAGAGTTGAGTCCTTCATATTCCTCATCACTTGAGGGATCTTCTTTGGATCGTGAGAGATTGATATTTGGTTGCTCCCATTTTCTCTTCTCATATTATGAGTCGAGCTTCTTCTTATGTGCGCTCTTCCCAGAGTCTTCTGAAGGTAATCACTTCCTTCTGTCACACATTCCTCAAATGAATGAATCCCATGATCTTGGGAGGCCATTCAAGGTGGTTATAACAATATCTTACTCTTCTTCAATTGCTTCATCATAGCATCGAACACTTCCTTTTGGTGTCTTCAAGGATGAAACATGAGGGATGAGATGATATTTAATATAATCTGCAATTATTCTCTTGTCTCTATCCTTATCCTCATCTCCCTCTGGCTCTTATAACTTCTTTACTGAAATACTGATTTAAGTCAATTTCTTCAAGGATCACAGAGTTCCTATACTTGTTCTGATTTATATTCTATCCTTCAAAATAGCTTGGCAAAGGAATCAAACATCTCTTTAGGTGTATTTAGGGAAGACACTTGTGGTATAAGGTGATCATTTTGTCCTTGACCAATTTCTTCTTGTGTAAGGATTTAGCCTCATTTCCCTCTGGAACTCTAACCTCTCCACTTATGTAGGTCTCCAATTCATTTTCTTCAAGAACCAGTGAGATCATATACTTCCATGCTTGGAAGTTGTCAACTTCACCAATCTTGTTATCAAGCTAGTGTGATTAGTCATTTTGAAATGAGAACCTCAAATGTAAATAGCAAAATATTAGATATTACCGATTTGAGGTGTTCATTCTAGTTCCAGATCTGGCTGATCTAGGGTTTGTCAGAGAAACCCTAATTTTCAAAACTTGGAATCTTTCAGATATCATTTGATAGAAATATGCTCTTGCTCAAGGCGAGCTGAGAAGTATCCTCATTTTCCCAAAACTGTGATCAGAACTGCAAAATATCTGATGCCCTAGTTTTCTTCAATTTCTTCTGCAGAATTTCCTAATATTGTTTCTGCCATATATCCGACATTACTAGTCCTCTGTGTCTGGAAATTCTCCCTGAGGTAGCCTCTTATTTCCTCTTTCCAACACTCAAAAGTTTGAGAAGAATTGGTCTCACCAATTGGGACTGATGAGAGTTTTCCCAAGGTTACTTATTTCAGTATTGTTCAGCATAATGAAACTATACATACTTTCACGTCTCCTCATTTAACCTTCAAGGTCTGAAACTTTTACCACATAAATTAAACTTCATTCCCTATCTGTAACATCTTGAAAAATGTCATTTGGACCTTCATATCCCGAGATATAGCAATTATCCCAAGGTGTCCTGTTTAGGGATGAATCCTGGGATAGGCTGGAACCCTGATTTGGAGGAATCATATCTCCCAAAATATAGTGAACCTAAGGCTGAAACATTTACACAGGGTATATTAGGAGTTTATCTTTGGCCTGTAAAATGTTTTACTCCTGATCCTTCTCCAATCTATATATAGTGAATGTACCAAATCAATTATTTTTAGTATTTTAGGGTTTTTTTGGTCTGGGGTCAAATTAGGGTTTGAATTTGCTGAAGTTTTACCCAACCAAAAATTTCGATATTGGTCTCTAAATTTTGATTTTGAGGAGGAGAGAAATCCTATGCTGGATTTACTCAAAAATTCATCTTCTGTGTAAAGCTCTAATTTCCCATAGTAGTGACAGGTCAAAAACGGAAAATGCCCGGAATCAAATTCTACTTCGACAGAAAGATGTGCCCTTCAATGGAGAGTTAATATAGCCTATTTTTTTTTATGATCTATGGAGGGAGACCCAAAAAGTAAGAATCCCTAGCTTCTGCAATTGCACAGTTTCTTCTTCTTAGGTTATCTCTGATACCACATTAGATTTTTATCATTTAAGTAATATGATCTTAGGATATTATCTGAGAGAATAACAAGCACATCAATAATCACAAGAGACAAGAGACACAAAGAGTTTTCCTTGGGGAAACCATAAAGGAGAAAAACCTACAACTTCCTCAGAGATAGAATGAGCACCAATAGCAAAAGTAAAATCGAAAGACACAAAGATGATCTCCGACAGCTGTTCTCTCTCTCACTTGTGCGAGCTCCTCTACTCTCACTCATGCCCTACAGTTGAGTGAGTGTGTCTCTCAAATAGAGAGGTTCACTCTCTATTTTTACTAGTTTCTGACTTGACAATTACTTACCAGGTCCGACTTCACTAGGATATTCTAATAACCCTAGTACCCCAAAACTGTGGGGACTATTGCCCGGACTTACAAAGGAGGGTTAACCTCTATGACTTTACATGACTTGATTACATTAATGATTCTCCCATTAGGAACATTAGGGTACAAATAAATACAGCATGTAAAATATACAATTTAATACATTTCGAAGTTACAAATACATCAGCATTAGGAGCCACTAGGATTGTCGATACCAACCTCCATTAGTTGAGTTCAGTTGCTGACTAGTAAAGCTAAGTTAGGAGTCAGTTACATTAAGTTCTAGTCTGTTACACTCAGTTCTACTCATTTAGCACTAGGTTCACATGGCTCCATGCAGTTGAAGCGCATTTAATCACCCACCTCAGTCAGTTAGACTAGTTAACACTGAATTAGACACTTGAGTTTGGATTTTGAACTCTGATGAACTTCGATAATGATTTAGACAAGGTCAGTTAACCATTCAGACAAATAGAGTCAAACCAATTCGAATTTACTCACATGGATTCGAATTGAATGAGGCTATTTATCCATTGTAATTCATTGTAATTAATTATCTAATTACTTTTGATTAATGAAAGCATTTGCAGTTGCAATCCATTTTTGCACTGTTTCATTCTTCAATTTCTGAGTAAAATTGTGTGATATATCTTGTGAGCTGTGTGTTGGTCCATAGATCTATGTGCTCAATTTAATAATAGGACGAATGGACTTCCACAAGGAGAGGATTTGGGGTGGATATGACCCTTGTCGATCAAATCCTATATTTTTCACCGAATCTCTTCATTTTTGAGAATGGATCTTCTGTAAATAGATGCATTAGGTAATGAAGAACCAAGAACAAGTTCAATGGAGTGTTTTACCTGAATGTGCAGAGGTACTCTGTCTGATGCTTGAAATATGTTCTGGTATTCCTCAAGAATGTTGTCGATCTATGGTTGTTGTCAAGAGCTTCATTGGTCGGTGAGTCGATTCGTTGCTGGAGCATTCCTGGAATGTTGAGGATTGAACATGATTATTGCAAACTTTTGAGCATGATTGGTAAGCTTATTTGTTTGTTTGGTCGATATCATAGCAACCGTTGATGTGGGTTATCACTCTTGTATGCCATACCATTGATTTTGGATTTTGACAATCACCTTATGAGGCCGTGACTGATATGTACCGTTTCGATCCCATAGGTAGGGTTTACCGAATAGGGTGTCGTCTATGAAAAGCAGTGCCATGTTAGAGAGTACTTAATATTCAAAATGATTAATGAAGTAGGTGAGTCGACATTTTCATGTGATTCTTAGTTCCTTCCCATCCTTCATCCAACCGATATTGTAACGCTGCGGATGTGGAGTGCTGACAAGACCTAATTTCTTCACAAGATCTTCAAAAACGAAGTTCTTCTGGCTACCATTATCCACAATCATATGTAATGGATTTTTCTGAGCCCATATCTGTGTATTGAATAGGCATTCTCATTCCTCATCATCGATGATAGTCGAGGCCGTTGGAGTGGTCGAGGTCAAAGCCAAGAGGGTTGATGCATCTGGATTAGATTCTACCATGGTTCTATCAAACAAGTCGGATGTCGATAATTTTTCCAAAATGTCTTCCGAGCTTTGCATTCTGATGTATCATGCCATACTGAACTGTGATAATGACACCATTTCTCGGTAGTAGCTTGTTTTGTTGCGATACCTCTTTTCTTTCTAAAAGTTCTTCTTTTAATGATCGGGCTTTGGCGGAGTCAGCTTAGAAGGGTTCTTGAACTTGTCGAAGTCAGCTGGTGACTTCTTGTCGGATGTTCGACCTGTTGGCTTGTTCGTGAAATGTGCTTTTCCTTTCTCTTTAGCTTCAATCTTGTTGGTGTAATGAAATGCATCTGCAAGCATACTGACAGTCAAAAACTCCATCTCTTGTTGAATGTATGGGGATAAACCAATGACGTGCTTCAGGACAAGCAATTTCTCTTCTTACTGGATGCTAAGCCTAGCCATGAGTTAATACAACTCATCAGTGTAACTCTGTACGGACTGGTATTTCCATTGCTTTAGCTGCTACCACTTGTTATACCAAAATCCTGTCACCTCATGTGATAAGACATTTGACATACCTACTTTCCCTGAATCCCAGCTTCTAGAGTGGAAACTCATATCATTTGTCAATCATTTCATACAAATTCCCAGCACTGTTCTTGACCCTTTATCCATACACGGTACCCTTGTTCGCACCGCCCATACTTTGTTTCCCACAAGTGGTGCCACCGCTTATGGCCCTTAGTCCATAAGTGGTTATTACTAGAACCGCTCTATCACTAAAGGAGAAACGCAGTACCCTAGGTAAAAAGGGAAAAAGAGAAGCTTATTGAGGCTTCTAGATGATAAGCCTTGAGACATCCTTTATCCCTACTGTTGTGGGTCTGTTGAGCTCGAGATCCCCCATCCTAGGATGTTGGAGGCCACCTCACCCACAAATATCTCAACCTACCCTATCCATCTAGCCTTATAAATACAAGCTTATGGCCATGGTTGAGGGGAGAACTCTTAAGGCATTGTTATGATGTTCGATTGATCACTTGGTCCATATCATTGGAGAGCATAGAGAGAGCTAGAGTCGGAGCTTATGTGGATGAGAATGCTTGGTTTCATGGAGATGCATGTCAACACTAAGGCTTGGTTGTAAACTTCTTCATATTTCTTTAATGCAAGTTGATTTTTGTCTTACATATATTGTTGATGTTTGATTTCATATATATGTTGTTATATTCCTTAGTCACTAGCATAGATTAGTAGATTATATTCTGGTTGCTTTGATCTGTTTCGTGTTGAGCTTATTGCAGGTACATAGGGTGACTATCAAAGCATTGTATTCTAGGTATCTACGGTGTCTAGGGAGAGTCTACAACCTATGTCTTATATTTGTTCTAGATATGAACCATTCAGACCAGTGGAACAACTTGCTGTCCATAGGATGTGAAATATTCTAGCTAACAAATCTAGCGACTCCACTGGGGAATAGATTTGTGTATCAGTCGTTCTAATCTTCCTCAGTCTGCAACTCTTGTCTAAATCCAAGCTCCTTCTTCACTTCAGTCAGATCTACTCTCTGACTGACTCTGTTTGGGTTTGAAACCGCCAAATCTGTTCAGATCTGAGTCATTTCGGTCTTTTATGCTTTGTTTCCATACTCAATTCAACAATATTTGCCTTGATCTAGCCTTTTTCTGACTGGATCCTTCGTTCTTCTTGTGTTTTGGTCATCTACAAGGAACCGCACCTATGCTGTGTACGAGACGCGATGCCACCACCTGAACAAAGTGGACAGTACGCGGTGCCACCGCCTGTAACCTGTTGATAAGAAGCGGTGTTGTCTGCGAAACACTCTGTCAACACTTGAGAAGCACGGTGCCAGGTAGGCATCATTCCAAAGCCCTTTTTCCTTATTTTTCTTTGCAAAAATTTGGATTTTGATTGCTTTCAGTTCTGCTGGTCAGACTTGTGTTACTGAATCTGATGCTTGTGGTTTGAGTTTTTATGGTTTAAGATTGATTTGAGTGGAATTTCAAAAGTTTGATTAAGTCTTTTGATTGTTCATCTGATTCTATGCTTGTTGGTTGTGTTTACGAAAGGATTTCTTGTTGTCTGAAAATCTTAGGGTGTTATTTAAAACTCTCTTTTCGTTTCTGCTACATAGACTAAAAGAAGAACACTAGATTAGCTTCTAGGTTTCATTTCTTATTTGCATAGTAAGCTTATTTTTCCTTCCTTTAAAAAAGAAAATTTTTGACTGAGACTAGGATATCATCATTGAGCACTAGACATTGGATTTCTAATTGGCTTTACAAGCTTTCAGAACCTTTATGATCTTTCGTCTCTCATGCATTTAGAGCTATCTCGATCAAAATAAAAAAAAAATGGTAGTTTTAAGTTAGATTTGCTTATGTTTGAGAAATTTGAAAAAATAGAGTGCATTTGCATATAGGTGTGCTTCTTGTTTTTCTTTTAGGAAAAGAGATTCTTCCCCTTCTCATTTGCTTTCGGAAAGAAGAAATCAGTTTGGGAAAGTGTTTGCTTGTCTTTGTTTGATGTTCATGACTGTTGTGTGGAAGTATTTTTGGTTTTTGAAACAAAAGGAAAACACTCTCTTTCCCTCCCGTAAGTAGGCATACTGAACGGTAAAGTGCACATTTCGCACTAGCATACTGCATGGTTTTACTTTTCTGTCAAAACATCATGCATTCACCTAAACACACAAGATAAAAACAACAATAGTACTAGGTTAAAACTTTCAGCAATTTGAGTGATAAGTTAGAGACGTGTTCGGGTGTCGTTAAGCATAGGAGTTGTCGTTACTTTTTCTACATTACATACTAGGACTTGCGCGGTTCTTCCACGTACCGTCGGTATATCGAACGGCCTTTCACGTACCCTTGAGGTATATAGAAAGGTACTTCATGTACTCAATTATATATCGGAAGGCCCCTTGTGAATGGTTATGCATTAGACAGCACTACTACCGATTTGAGCTCCCACGTACCTTGCGTATATCGGGAGACCCTTTTAGGAATCCTCAAACCATCTGAGTTGTCCTTTTGGCCAATCTTGTGAGGTTCCTGACTCTTATCCACTCCTTTCACATGTTTGCTTGTTGCTTTTAGTTTGAGTATTACTTGCTTGTGCATGGTAGTTAGGGGGTTATTAGAGAGTTTAGAGATGGCATCCTCATCTGGGACTACCACTCAATAGGTCCCTTTCCAAGGTGTGCCTTTTGTATTCCCCCCAAGTGAAGGTATTGGTCCTCCCTTTATTGCCACTCTAAATCTTCCTAAATTAACTATAGGATTACTGGTCTGGATTTTTAATCTGGTAATTCTTGTTACACCTAATGTCTCAAATGTCACCTCTCCTCTGGGAGAGGATCGACCTCAACCTAATCCCTCTCCTTCTTTGTCGGTTGTTGTTCCACCCCTTTCTTTTTCTTCACTTGACCAAAGCTCTATGGTTAGTAGTCATGTGGATAAGAAGAAGAAGAAAGTGAAGAGTAAGAAGAAGAAGGATAAGAAAGAGAAAAAGCAGCAACCATCTGCTCTTGATGTTGCTCATTCTAAGAGAACACTTGGAAAACCCAAGTTCCCTTGTAAGATTTGCAAGGGGGACCACCTTCTTAAGGAGTGTCCTGGTCTCTCCTATCTACAAGAAGAGTGGTCTAAAAGGTTCAAACCATCTGTGTCATCAACCTCTAATCATCATGTTGACAATACTCCCTCAACCAGCGACCCATTGGTAAAAGAAGTCTTGTATCCTTGTTTGATATGCAAGGCTATGCATCATACTTTTCTTTGTCCAAGAATGGGTGAAGCTTCATGTTGGTTGGAAAATATTACTGATCATCAACAGGTGATTCCAACAAGTGATATTAAGTTATCCCTCGACCCCCCACTGGTTGACCAAGTGGTCGATTCGTATTTATCTGTGGTTGATCCCACTCTCCCTTTGGAGAGTGAAGTTAAAGTGGTCGAGTCGGTGTCATTTCCACCTGATCCTACTCTTTCATCAAAGAGTGTTAAGACTAAAGTAGTCTCTTTGACCAAATCTTTGTCTTCTTCATCTCTTCCAATAGAGAATGAACCAAATCCTGCTGAATTTTTTATGCTTCATTCTTATTGTTCTCGACAAGAGGAAATTTTGTCTGTTTCAACAGAACCTTCTCCAAGTAGTGAGGTTATTTCTTTTGACTAGAGTAACCTAATAGAGTCTCCTCTTCATTCAAGTGTTCCTTTCCAGATAGTTGTGAATGTACTGCTAGGCGGATACTTTGCACTATTGTTGACGAAGGGGATTCTGATAGTATTCTATCCTCAACTGCTTGGAAAGCTTTAGGTTCTCCTTAGCTTGTGCCAGCCACTGATCAGATACTAGCTTTTAATCGAAGACCTACAGTGCCTTTAGGAATCCTTCCGCAGTTTCCTATTACTCTGGAAGAAAAAACTGTCTATACTGATGTTATGGTGGTCCAAGGTCCTTTAGATTTTAATCTACTCCTTGGACGTGATTATATTTATGCCATGAAGGCTGTTGTGTCCACACTCATTAGAGTTATGAATTTTCCCCATGATGGGAATATTGTGACCATTGATCAGCTTTCCTTTGCTACACGCAACCATCATGTGACTCCCAGTAATCAGACTTCCCTGAATGTGCCTCATGTTCTTGTGATTCCTTCCCCTTATTCTAGTTAGCTTCTTCCCATCATAGGTAAAATGGGGGGCATGGATTTAGTATATGGACATCATAATGGATCTAAGTCACTATATTTTATGTAATGGGGGCAACCTACCAACCTCTGGATATCATGTTGGATAGGAGCAGGTTTAAGAGCATAGTTTACCTTTTGGTTTCAAGCTCGTTAAAAAATAAAACCACTCCTTGAGCATAGTTTACGCTTTTCGTTTCAAGCTTGCATAAAAATGAAACCATATTCTGAGAAAAGTTCCCATTCTATGTCAAGCTCGTTAAAAAATGAAATAGATCTCCTCAAGCATAGTTTACCTTTTGGTTTCAAGCTTGCATAAAAATGAAATCATTCATGATCATAGTTCATTTTCTATTTCAAGGGCATTAAAAAATGAAGTAGGTTTTCTTTAGCATAGTTTACCTTTTGGTTTCAAGCTTGCATAAAAATGAAACCATGTTCCAAGCATAGTTACCTTCTGTTTCAAGCTTGCGTAAAAATGAAACAGATCCCCTTCCCTTGATTCGAGTCTTTCCTTTAGTGTTAGAACTTGAACCTTCTTTTCACCTGCCCGATTCTCGTTCTTCCTACCCCCCTGGTGAACATTTTCACATTAGTAACCAGGTTTTTAGGTTGGGTATGGAAGAAGAATCGTCAAAGAAAATGGAGCTTGGGGGCATGTCGAGCTGCTAGCAACCATGCTAGGGGTAAGCTTCGCTAGCAAGCATGCTGGGGACAAGATTCCAACCTCTGTGTATCATGTTAATGGGATTTTTCAAGTATAAGTTTACCTATTAGTTTCAAGCTTGCGTACAAATGAAACCAATCCCTGAGCATTCTTTCAACTGATATTCGAGCTCGTTAAAAACAGTAAGATGGTGTTGAGCTTACTTTTCATTTTTCGTGCTCTAATTAAAACATGAAAAGTGGTTTGAGCTTAGTTTATTACTTTTTCGTGCTCTGGATTCAAACATGAAAAAGGATAATAGAGTCTTCTTTAAACACTTTTCGGACTCTTAAAATGTGAAAATATCGTCAAGCGATCTTGTCTTCTTCACGCTCGTTAAAGTATTTGAAGAGTCGTCCATCCGACGGTAGGTTATCTCTTTTTCGGTTCGGATAAGACTATTTACGAAAAAGGAACACTCTAGCCAATCATGACTGGAAGAGTTCTCTAAGGTATGATTTTATACTTTTTTGGGCCTTAGATACTAAATCATACGAAAAAGGACCCTTTGGAGTCTTCTTCCATATT
Organism: Pseudotsuga menziesii; assembly: GCA_001517045.1. NCBI lineage: Eukaryota > Viridiplantae > Streptophyta > Pinopsida > Pinales > Pinaceae > Pseudotsuga > Pseudotsuga menziesii. Next base: position 203,727 of record LPNX010504005.1, on the reverse strand, counting down.
CGTTCAGACTCTCTAAACATGAACGATACCGAGTTTTATTTCAATGGACTCGTTAAATTAAACATTGAGAGACCCGTTTTGGGATCGAACCCCTCCTCTCTCAGGTTCGTAAAACATATGAGTCTGGACTTGTCTTCCGACAAGCTATACCGAGTGTTTGTTACCCTCTTTGAACTCGTAAAACCGAAAAGAGGCACTCATTGATCATGATGAGGGAAATGGGAAGGGAATCATTTTTCAAATATTGGTAGTTGTTTGTCATTACCTTTGAACGTGGCACTTGTCTGCATAATCATGTCAGTCAATTGGGTATTCAACTGATCGCTGTGATGATCCACTTTCATGAGTCATGTCACTCCCTTGAGTCTTTCAAAAGAATGCATTGTCCACTGTCGCATTGTGTGTCTGTCCCATCTAGTCATGCTGAGAACTATGTTCCGAGTTTCATGTCATCGATGTGGGACTCATCATGGCCCTCCTTCGACGAGACGTTTCCCATCGACATCAGCTAATCATCTAGGAAATAGTCTTAGAAACAATGATTGGTACCTTGAGATCTGTATGCCTTAAGGACAGATTCTCTCGCTCTCAACATAGGTTCACATCATTGACCTTTGATCGATAGAATCGACTGGGTGTTTGACATCAGGACATCTATTCACACTCATAGATTGTACTAGAGTATGTTGGGAATCATTGACATTAATGGTGATCTCCCTTGCACTTGTTAACGGTTCACATCATTGGTCGGTAATCAAGTGGTTTCTACCATGTTCGACTTCAGATCATTGTAATAACATGGATAGAATCGTACTTTGTGGAAGACGAGACGAAGACCCTGGGTATATGTTTAAAGCCCTCATTGCTTTTCCCCAGGTTGCGATGGAGTTTTGTATATCTAGCATAGATCGACATTTGTATGGTCATGGCTATGCTCAAAATTTGCGTCTATATGACATAGATCTACATTGTATGTATGGTAGCTATGTCCAAGTTTGAGTCCTCTATCACATGGATCTACATTGTATTCTAGTAGCCATGCTTGTTTATTCCTCTCATGGATTTTCCTTTTATTGGTCTGTAGCCATGAGTTTGGTTACTTGTGTCTATGAGTCAACATACTGATGTACTGTAGATGCCTACTTGACGACTTGCTCTGATCGAGCCGACATTTTCGTCTCATGGCAACAATTTTTTCTCTCAAAGCTCCCGTTTATCATATCCCTCTAAGACTCATGCTTTGGGGGGCATCCTGTTATACCAAAATCCTATCACCATCATCTGATAAGACATTTGACATACCTACTTTCCCAGAATCCCGGCTTCTAGAGTGGAAACTCATATCATTTGTCAATCTTTTCATACAAATTCCCAGCACCGCGCTTGACCCTTTATCCATACGCGGTACCCTTTTTCGCACCACCCATACTCTGTTTCCCACAAGAAGTGCCACCCCTTATGGCCCTTATTCCATAAGTGGTTATTACCAGAACCGCTCTGTCACTAAAGGAGAAACGCAGTACCCTAGGTAAAAAGGGAAAAAGAGAAGCTTCTCGAGGCTTCTAGATGATAAGCCTCGAAAATCCCTTATCCCTACTGTTGTGGGTCTGTTGAGCTCGAGATCCCCCATCCTAGGATCTTGGAGGCCACCAAACCCACAAATCTCTCAACCTACCCTATCCATCTAGCCTTATAAATACAAGCTTATGGCCATGGTTGAGGGGAGAACTCTTAAGGCATTGTTATGCTGTTGGATTGATCACTTGGTCCATATCATTGGAGAGCATAGAGAGAGCTAGAGTTGGAGCTTATGGGGATGAGAATGCTTGGTTTCATGGAGATGCATGTCAACACTAAGGCTTGGTGGCAAACTTCTTCATATTTATTTAATGCAAGTTGATTTCTGTCCCACATATATTGTTGATGTTTGATTTCATATATATGTTGTTAGATTCCTTAGTCACTAGCATAGATTAACAGATTATATTCTGCTTGCTTTGATCTGTTTCATGTTGATCTTACTGCAGGTACATAGGGTGACTATCAAAGCATTGTATTCCAGGTATCTACGGCGTCTAGGGAGAGTCTTCAACCTCTGTCTTCTATTTTTTCTGGATCTAAACCATTCAGACCAATGGAACACCTTGCTGTCCGCAAGAGGTGAAATATTCCATCTAACACCACTTCTTATATTGTTATTCAAGATACTTGGGTGGGTTTAACCCCTTCCGGACATATTCAACAAATTTTACCCATGTTTCTATGGGGTCTTCTTCTTTTTTCCATATTTGTCAATAGATTCTCCCACTAGCAGTCTACAGAGGTTGACATCATTAGGGATGCTGGTGATCTTTTTTTCTTTAGAGAGTTGATTCACTGCATACTAAGATTCCAGTTGTTGTACCCAATTTTCAATGGATTTCACGTTAATCTTGCCTTCAAGGTTCGGCATGTATAGATTCACTTGCACTTTGAAGGGGATGATTTTATCATAGTGATGTTGCATTGAAGATTCCCGGGAGTTCGAAGTGACTCTCATGAGAATATCACTGAACTGGGCGAACATTTCGATTTGTTGGAGAGCCAGTTCTTTTTCTATGAGTTTCTCTGTCTCATCAGTTGCATGTCTATTGTCTTCTTCTTCGGCCATCTTTTCTGAAGTCGAAGGAAGTGTCTACTTATGTTTCCAAGTTTGCGAGTGTGTTTGAACATGCATAAGTTAAATAACTTTGATGGAAGTGCTCATGTAACTTAATCTCTGGATAAGATTTTGCTTTGATACCAATGATCCAGGACATGCCCAGGTGTACGGTGGGGACAACAGTCGACTGAATGAGTTGAGCTCTGTTATGGTGGAAGCATATAAAAACAACATCAAAGCAGGAAATACACTTAGGTCGACATAAAGTATATGAACAGACAAAATGCAAGAATTCGAACTAGTTTATTACTTCTTCTCCATGAAATATGGAGGAATCGGAAAATATGTATATTACATTAGTGTACATGATTGTATAGGATGTGGAGACACTTGGGTGACTATATGTTACGCTCAATTACAGGAAGTTATAACGGTTCAGAAGTTCAACCATCGAGGTGGACCTATCGAGTCGAACCTGTCGAGGCGAACTTGTCGAGACTGATCTATCAAGGCGGACCTATTGAGATGAACCTGTCGAGGCAGGAGAAGTAGTGGAAGTGATAGACTTTGTCGATTGCTTTATAACCTACCAAATGGTGGTTGGATCAAACTATGTCCTAGTCATAATATCCTCAACAATTTTTTTTGCACCATCAATTCTTGACAACACTTACAACATCCTCTCTTTGGTGACTAGGAGTAAGCACTCCAAGTCACTCCGTGACTGCTTGACAACACGAAGTGTGTTGTCACATGTGAACACAACCACCATATGAGAATGATGCAGAATCCCATCGAGCAATCCATACTTTTCACTGCAACGATCCTCAACACTAGAAAATACAGTCTCCTCATCAGTAGACTCCATCATGACAATCTCCTTTGCAGTGATGTAAAAATCACCAACAAAAAAGATGGAAGTGAAATCCCCTCCCTTGCTGCCAACAACCCGATGATGAGATAATGGGTATTCAGCTATGCATGGTTCCTCTTCATGTTCTTATTGAAGCATATTGGTGCAACCATGCTCTTCCTCATTGTAAACCATAGTGTCATGTCCCCATCCCAATGAGACTACCAGTTAACAATGTTTCACCAACCTACAAGTTCCCTAGGTTAGGGGTAGAGGAATTAAGTTTTGCAATAAGAGAGATATGAGACCCAAAAGAACCTTAGTTTACTATATACACATTGAATTGGGTCATATAAATAATAAATATGGAGAAAATAAAGTGGCATTTCTTCATGGAGACACTTGGGGGTTCATGGAGACCTTGGTTGGGTAGATTCCTCCTTACACTTGTCATGACCTACTCCCAAATTTGAAATTATAAGGAATGAAACTTTCTTGGGAGGTGAAGAGGTGTCAAGTAACATGTCATGACCCAAATCATTTGAATGGGTGAAGAATAATAACTCCCCATGGTAGATGAAGAGACTAAGAAGAAAATATGTTCCACTTGGATAGAGATTCCATGCGCCTTATGACAGCAATGATGGAGGATTCTATGACAAAATCAAACCTGATTGTATACCTTATTGTAGACCCATGACAATATGACATGTCAGGGATAAAAATATCCACCAAGAGAGTGCATTTGGAGGTTGGTGGAAGCCATTCAAATTTGGAAGAAGATCGAGGGATGACGAAGAGGACAAGTGTCATAAGTGTTACTAAACATAAAGGACGAGTTGGAGGAATCCTATGGGAGTAAATTTGACCTTAGAGGACCTAATGAGGATAATAAAAATATTTCATGAGGAAGTATAATGGCTTTTTATCACTTCAGAAATTTCCTTTGGCATTTTGGAAAGCACTAGCTTGTCCATTGCACGCTGAGTGCTCACTCTCCCTGCTACTGAGCCAATTTCGAGGGATTTGGATTCTCATACAAATTGGTTGTTGGATGGGCCACCCTCACCTATCATTTGGATCTGAATGGAGTTTTGTTACTTCATATAGGAGGCTGATACTATTCTTGATCCATCTATTTCCCATTCTTTCATTCCTTGTCTCATTATTCCCATGTTTCCATATGATGGCGCACTGGTGTGAATGATTCTTGTGCTTTGTTGAGATTAGCCCAAGCATGGCTGAATGATTTTTGTCTCTGTAATTTCTTATTCACACTCTCTTTAAGTCTAATGATCATAAATACATATGCAAAAATGTCCACATTTCCAAGCTATTGTTTGACTAGTTTCCATGTATTGGTTTCCATTTCAAAGGAGTTGTGTATATGATTTGTGTTGAGGATTTGGTCTGATGTTAAATGTTATTCTTTATTATATTTATATTTTTTTCATGGTATACATTACTCATGTTCTTTTATGAACCATTTCATATACATTTTTTGAGTTGAAGTTAAGCTATCATTGTCATTTCCCTTGAGTAATAGCACTGAAAATATGCATTCGAATGAGAAGTTGTATAACACTATTTGAAGAACTTATAACCACACATAATGAAATTAAATGAATTATAATATAATTCCACATACTTTTTTTGTTAATTTTGGAGGGTCTCATATGAGTTGGAAATCCATTTTTACTCACACCCTAGGGGGAATTTCACCACAATTTACTAGTAATTTTCCCCTTTTTCCAATCACCCCAAACAAAGTTGCAGAGGTATAAAACCAGTTTTAAAGTGACCATAGAGTATATTTATTGGTATTAATAATCACCATATAATTTCCTACCAAATTCAATACCCTTTTGTGTCATTCAAAACCCCTAGATTCAAGACTAGTCCATCCAACTTTGCCCCAAATTGTGCCTTTGTTTGGAAATTTTATCTTGGGTCATTAATGCGGTATAAGAGAGTGATATTAGCACCTGTTGGAGTTCCCTATTCATTTTTCCTAATGATAATCTCCCTCCATTAGAAACAGAGACTCAATACATTTACAATAAAAGAGAAGAAGGCGAAGAAATTAATTCTGAGTACGAGAAGATTTGGAAACAACTAGTATTCAGAGATATGGGGGATAAGGAGGATAATGAGGACCTTAAAAAATTATTGAAGATATCCCTTGAAAATATGACCAGACATTTTATGCAAGGGTTCAAATGGTTGGATAACCAACTTGGGGGCAAGTCAACACTCGGAATTAGTAATAGTACACCTCACGACTCAGAATAAGACCTATGGGGAAGCTATTTTTTCAAAGACTGGACCTCATAAAATACCCCGTGACTTTAAGAATCATACTGAAGCTATAATTTCTAAGTTTTTAGAGTCCAAATAGGGTCCTTACACTACTTATGATGTGAAGGAAGCAACAAATGATTGGAAGAAACTAAGTGATGAATGTAGGAAAGTCCTACCTTTCGATCAGTTCATCAGGGCCCCTCTCCAATTTAAGCAAGGAGGAAGTGGGAATAGGGAACCTCCTCTTAATCAAGAATTAAATTATACCCTTGGAAAATTAACTATTCCTTCCTTTGATGGTTCTTCCCAAATGTCTCTTAGTTCTTGGCTAGAAAATATAAGTGTGTATTTTTAGTTAAATCCTATTGTTGAAGAAGATGCACTAAAAATGGCCAATTTACATATTGAAGGGGAAGCTAATGATTGGTGGTTCCATGGTATTATAACCTTGGGGCATGATCATATTTTATCCTATGAGTTTTTTATCAAATTCCTTAATGGAGAGATTTGAGAGGAAAGACCCCAAACTTCCTTTCAAAGAACTAGCACAATTAAAGCAAGTTGGAACTCTTGAATAATATATGTTAGAATTTGAAAAGCTCTCAGTAATGCTCTCTGGTGTTTCTATGGATAGGTTTGTTTTACTACTTATTGAACGATTGACAGAACCTTTGAAAGGGATCGTGAAATCCCACAAGCCATCTACATTGAAGGATGCCATGAATTTAACAAGAGACTTGCAGAATGGGTTCTAAAAAAACAAAATCCCCCCTAAGCCTAATTTTCCTTCCAAATTCAAATATGGAATTAAACCATGGAAAATGAATTTTTTTCAAGGAGAAAAAGGAAGGTCCAAGCGAAGAAGAACTCAAAAGAAATAAACTGTGGTTCACCTGTCAACAACCTTAGTTTCTGGGACATAGGTGTGCAAAAGGGAAGGCACACTACATTGAGGTTTTCTATGAAGATGAGGAAGAAGGAGGACAGGAAGAAAAACAAATTGCATCCTAGGAAGAGGAGTATGAAACAACAAAAGAAGAAGAACCCACTCTTGAGACAGAAAAAATTGCATTACTTTCAGGTGTACCTAGATTTCACACCCTTAGACTCAAAGGTAACATGAAAGGACAAAAGGTTATGATCCTAGTTGATGGAGGAGCCACTCATAACTTCATAGATGCAACCTTGGTATAGAGGATAAAGTTACAAGATGAAAGTTTTGATGGTTTCACAGTAATATTTCCATATAACAATTCTATGGATTGCACCAAATGGGTTCCACAACTTCAGGTTACTATAGGAGATCATACTATTACTAACAATTTCTATGTAGTGAATGTAGTTGATAAAAATGTGGTTTCGGGAGTCCAATGGTTGTATTCCCTATGGGAGCATACAATGAACTATCAATTCTCTGAAATGAAGTTCAAAAATTCGGAGGGGAAACCCATCTTGTTGAGAGGAATGCACACTTACCCAAATAAAGTGGTGTCCTCTCATAGTATGAGGTCTATCTTGAGGCATGGAGATATAGAATGGGCTGCTAAATGTTTGAATACCTCTTCTAAGCCTCACTTGAAGGTTTCCTAGAATCCTAAGGAGATAGAGCAGTTATTGAGTAAGTATGAGAGGCTTTTTGGAGACCTTCCCCGAGGGAGACCACCAGACAGAGGGGTGGATCATACCATTGAGTTAGAGATAGGAACCCAACCTATGAAAATGCAGCCCTATAGGCACCCCAAAAGGATTCAAGATGAGATTGAGGATGCCATTAAAGAACTTTTGGAATTGGGTCTCATAAGGCCTAGTTCAAGCCCTTATTCTTATTCAGTTGTTATAATAAAGAAAAAAGGATGGAACCTTCAGGATGTGCATTGATTTTAGAGCTTCGAATAAGAAGAAAATGAAGAATAGATATCATATCCTAAGGATTGATTAGATCATGGATGAGCTCCGTGGAGAAAATTTCTTCTCAAAGATAGATATTAGATCTGGTTACCATCAAATTCGAATGAGGGAGGAGGACATACCAAAGACTGCTTTCATATGCCACTATGGTCACTTTGAGTTTGTTGCCATGCCCTTTCGCTTGAAAAAATGATCCTGCTACATTCCAATCATGCATGGACAATATATTCCACAAGAAACTTCGTAAGTTTGTACTAGTTTTCTTTGATGACATACTTATTTACACTAAAACATGGAAGGAAAACTTGCATCATCTAGAAGTGGTATTAAAAATTCTCCATGATCAATCTTTGTTTGTTAAGTTGTCAAAATGTGAGTTTGATTTGACAGAAATTTTGTATCTTGGGAACATCATTGGTCAAGATGGCATGAAGGTGGACATGGAAAAAATATACAGAATGACCTCATCCCAAAAATCTCGCTGAATTGAGAGGATTCATTGGAATTTGTACCTACTCTAGAAATTTTGTGAAGGGGTTCTCCCAACTCACTTAAACTCTAGCTGATTTGAAAAAGAAGGATGCTTTCCAATGGAATGAAGAGGTTGAAAAAATTTTCCAAACAATGAAAGAGGTAATAAGAAATTGTCATATTCTAGCATTATCTAATTTTTCTAAACCATTTGTCTTGGAATCTGATGCATCAGGAGAGGGCATTGGAGCATTCCTAAAGAAAGGACAACACCCAATAGCTTTTGATAGTAGGAAGATACAACCACATGAGAATATTTACTCAATTTATGATAAATAATTGCTATCCATCATGCATGCTTTGATCAAGTTTAGGCAATACTTGGTGGGAAACAAGTTTCTAGTCAAAACTGACCATAACAGCTTAAGGTACTTCCTCAATGAAAGGAAGCAAAAGTGGGTGAGTAAGATTCAAGAATTTAACTTTGATATTGAATATGTGAAGGGAAATAATAATGTGGTAGCAAATTCCTTATCTATAATACTGTCTCTTTCTCTAATGGATGTTGCAAAAGATTGGAAATTTATATTAGAAGTAGAATATGCCAAGGATTAGTTTTCTTGTGATATTTTTGTATGGGACTAACCATGATGATAGGTATAAGGTGTTGGAAGGAATCATATACTACAAATATAGAATCTATTTGGCCCCTGGTTCGAGTTTGAAGGACAAAGTATTGAAGAAAGTTCATGATTCTCCTCTAGCAGGCCACCCTGGTTTCTTCAAAACATATAGATTGTTGAGAGAAAGATTCTCTTGGAAATGGTTGAAGAATGATGTTCTGAAATATGTTATTGAATTCCCCACATGTCATCAAAACAAAGTGGAGCACACTCATCCAGCTGGACTCTTACAACCCTTTCCTATTCTAGAACAAAAATAGGAGAGCATTTCCATGGATTTCATTAATGGTTTTCCCAAAGTTCTTGGTAAGGATTGCATATTTGTAGTGGTGGATAGGCACACTAAATTTTCTCATTTTTTTCTATTACCACAACTATCACTACTGCACAAGTCGTTGAGCTATTCTTTAAATAAAATTTCAGATTGCATGGGCTTCCCAAGAACATTGTTAGTGACAGAGATGGCATATGTTTTAGTGCATTTTGGCAAGAAATCTTCAAAATGGTGGGGAAAAATTTGACACCTAGCACAATATATCATCCACAAACTAATGGAAAAATAGATAGGGTGACTCAATGATTGGAAGTATAGTTCAAGAATATCTTAGTGGGAAGCAAAAAACATGGATAAGCATTTAGGTGATTTTTGATATAATACTACTTTTCATATGTCCATTGGAATGTATCCCTTCACATAGTATTATAAAATCATTTGATGAGAATTAAATTCATAAATGGTTTAAGAAGATGGTATTTGGTGATTTTAATATAAAATTAGTCTACACAACCAAGATTGAAGAAGATTGGAATGGTGAAACAAAATGGCGGTTGATATCTATTAGGAAACTAAATTGTCCCTTGAAAAATAGGATTCTCTTTTAGTTGGAAAGAGAAAATAAATTGCTCACTTAGGACAATGGTCAAAATGTAAATTTGATGGGCCCAAGTATATATACTCTTTGTAAAGAATGTGAAGAATTTGAAAAAAATTTGTTTTTGGTATGTCCTATACTATACTTATGTGGATGGAAGTTACTAAATTACTAAGGGAAATAGAGAAATAAGGAAAAGGTACATTGCAGTAAAACATGTTAGATTGGATTATTATTAATGTAGTAGCACACTTTAGCGCTCTTCATAACAAATTACCCAACACTAACATGTGTCCTAAATAAGAAAATAGGAGAGAGAAAAGGGAATATTTTGGTACTTTTGTGGTAACCTTCTATCCCAAACTTGGAATGAGACACTCTTATTACCATTGGAAAGGTCTTGACCATAGATACAAATTTTGTGTTTTGAGTTTTTTTTATATTCTTCACTTATTTTTTAGAGCGAGAATTATAGTATTTCTGGAAAGAAAACATCTTTTCAAATATTCTTTTGAAAGGTTTTGTTTATGATATATGGTGTACTAGGAACAAGTTGATTCTCCAAGATCATGCTTCTTCTCTAGATTAGGTTTCCTACATGATCATATTTGCAATGGAGGATAACTAGAGGCCTCCAAAAGTATGAAAGGTTAGAGTTCTCATTGACGGATAATATAAAAAATATGAAGTTCCCTATGGTGTTGGGGAAATACGTTTCATTAACAATCCTAAGTATTATATTCTTATATTTGTGAGCTTGTTCATCTTCGGAGTGCGAAGATCATCACAAGCGCAAACTCATACTAACCATAGTTTCTGATCCCAGCTGATCACACTAAGTACAGAGGGAGAGCATACGCTACTGGTTTTACAGACTCATTACAAGTGAGATCGCTACTTTTGATCCCAGTTGATCGCTCGAGGCGCAGAGGGAGAGCATACACAATGCTCGACACACAGAGAAAACGCAGAAAACTTACTAGACTCAAAAAACACTCGGTGTCCAAATGAGGGGAGGGGCACCTTATTTATACATATTTTAGCCGGTAAACCGGTGACCTGAAACTTACACCTATCGGTAAAAAGACTTGATTCGGATCTCATAGCAGTGGATCAAATCGCACCTTTTGTTGGGTAAGTCACCCAAGCCATGTGAAAGAATCTACGAACTGACAACTAGACTAGAATTTTTACAAAGTGGAGCTACTATTAGCGGCCCACAACTCTTTCCATTATTCATTATCATGATTGCAAATACATGGGTTTTCCCCACATGTACAACCAGCGAATCTATCAGAGTCAGAACCATATGGGTTTTCCCCACCAGCGAATCTATCAGAGTCAGAACCAAATTCGGTATCCAAAAATAAGCAATTTGAGAAACATTGTTCCACATCAAATCCAAACATGACTTCATTAGGAATACAGCAGAATTCTCCTTGAAAAATGGATTCAACTTTAAGGTTTAGAGGAATTATTCTTGTATGAATTTTATGATCTAAGAGGCGACCATTTTTGTCCATTCTTCTAAATTTCTGCTGGGTGAAAATAGGGGGTTCAAGAGGAGAGTAAGCTCCTCCAAGATATTGCAGTTTAAATTTAAACCACATATGATTGTGGTGTGCTACAATCATATCTGCTTGAAGGTGCAGAATGAAATTTGCACGTCGTTGAACCCAATATTTTCTTGGACAAAATTTATCAAGGAAGACTTCTGTCCATCCAGACCATTGTTGTTGCACCAGTGTAGAAGGGTCTCCACAAATTATTATTTCTCCTTGTTCTCTGCAGAACTACAATATGAGGTTATAACTATTCCATGTTAAAAATCTTGGACCGATATCCACATAATACAATTATCGTCCATCTGTATAAGCTATATCAACCCAAACGTGATTAAGCTGCTGAAGTTGGTGCATGGCATTTTCTAAGCCTTTATAGGCTTGTTTTTCCCATCTCTCCAATATTTGTATTTTCAGAGGAGAGGCATTTACTTGTTGGATCAAGGAGAGGGAAAGATACTTATCTGCTTCTTTTTTGCTGGCACAATTCAAAAAATCTTCTCTTTCTTCCTCTGTTAGGGGATCATTGAAGATCCGAAGTTTAGATTTTTTGTTTGACGAGCTGGATGCTCCATAGCCAAACATGTTGAGGCTAGCTTTCTCCTGTAATTCTTCTCTGGTTAGCATATCAGCAACACAATTCAAATATCTCGGTTTATATACAATTTCAAAATCAAAGTTTTGCAACCAAAGAAACCATTTTAGAATCCTAGAACTATTTTCTACGATAAGATTTTCATTTTTGAATATACTAGGCATTATTCTCAGATCTGTTCTAATAATGAACTTGACAGGGTTTAGATAAAGCTTGAAATGGTTTACAGTCTTTTTGACTACCAGGATTTCCTTGTGACTTGACGGATAATTGATTTCTGCATTTTTTAATGCTCCTGAAGCATAGCCGCAGATTTCTTCTTGATCACCATGTTTTTCTATGAGAATACCTCCCCAAGCTTTATTGGAGGCGTCTGTTTCGATCACCATTTGACTCGAGCCTTGTGGTAGCGAGAGTGGAGGAAGTTGTTTTACTTTTTCTTTGATTTGCTTTACTACATCCGTCATATATTTATTCCATCTTGGGGGATTTTTCTTCAGTCGTTGCTGCAACAGATGAATGTCATCTTCCTGTCCTTTGTAGAATGGCCTAATATAATTTAGGCTTCCCAAGAATCTCTGCAATTGAACCTTTTCTAAGATCTGATCAGGAAAGTTAGAAAAAATCTTCAAGACATGGTCTTGGAGGATCACCTGTCCTTTACTTATTTTATATCCTAAAAATTCAATGTCCTTTTTGCCAATTTCCATTTTGGATTTTGACAAAACCAATCCATGTTTGAAAACCAAAGAATAAAATTCTTGAATATGTTTCAAGTGTTCCTACAGATTGTGGGAACAAATAAGAATATCATCTATGTATACTAATGCCCATTTCTTTTCTCTGAAGATATCTTCCATTCTTTTCTGGAACTCTGATGGTGCATTGTTAATGCCAAATGGAAGGACCTTCCACTGATACTGCCCATGAGGAATGACAAAGGCAGTTTTGTACCTGTCTTTTGATTCAATTCCAATCTGGTAAAAACCAGACTTCAAGTCAAACTTGCTAAAAATGGTGCATCCTGCTATTCTTTGCAACAAACTAGATTTATCAGGCAGAGGGTAACGGACTGGTTCGAGGATCTTGTTCAAGGGTTTAAAATTCACAACCAGTCTGGGTTTTCCTCTTTTTATCTTAGAGTGTTTATTGACAACAAATGCTCGACATGCCCAAGGGCTCTTAGAAGGTTCTATAAGGCCTTTGTCCAAGAGTTCTTTGATTTCATTTGCACAAAATTCTCTTTCTGAGGGAGACGTAAGGGCAGCAGAGGCTTTTTGAACTTTTGGTGTTTCTAGGGGGTTAAAAGGTAAGGAAACAAAGTATTTTTCCCTATTCCATAATGCATTAGGTGACTCTGAGGTGCAATCCTTCTCTAGTTTAGAGGAAATTTCAGAGAGGGAAGATTCTTTGTGCATTTCTGCATAGGCGATGCATCTTTCCATTTTGAACAGTTCTGCAAGACTGAGAGTGGGGTTGGATTGGGGAATAAGATTCTTGCATTTGTAAGAAGCAGAATAGTAGAGAGGGGTGGAAACTCTTCTGCCATTTATTGTACATGAAAAATTCATATTGGGCTCATCAACTGTAATGGGGCTAACTTTATGCAAGAAGGGTGATCCTATGATGCAATCTTCTTTTAGGTCGTCTAGTCTGTTGAGATACGGAACTTCTTTTATTCCATTGATGCTTATTGGAAAATCTGGAACTCGTCCTTTGAGTTGTACAGGAGTTCCTTCAATGGCTACACCATGTTTGTTTGTTTTTTCCCAGTAAAAAGATGGTATAGCATTTCCTTTTGCCAAATTCATTTGGCAACCTGAATCTATCAAACAATCAAGCTCATAAGACTTGAATTTAGATGGACAAAACTTTATTTTAATGAAATATTTAGGACCAGTGAATAGTCCTAGAGATCCTAGTGATGGTTCATCATTCTGATAGTCTTTTGTTCTTGAATCACTAGTGTGCTGAGAATGTTTTGGACTTTCAACAGCTTTTGGTGACTATAATGCTTTGGCATAGGCTCTGCACATTTCTTCATCAGAGGAATGGTCCCTTTCTCTTGTTGTTATCTCAAGCATTCTTTTCAATTCCTCTATTTCTTTTACCAACTTCTTTATAGAATACTGCTTATCTTTGATATGTAGTCTTATCAAATTTTCTTTATCTTTTCTAAACTTTTGTCTATCCTCATGGTGATCAGGATAGCCTTTGTATAAATCAGCAGGCTAGTAGAATGCTGGATTCTTGCTAATTTCTGGAGAGACAGATTTCTCTTTTTCTTCTTAGACTTTTTCTTTTTCTTTTCTTCTTGTTAAAAGCTTTCTTTTTTCATCTTTCATATCTTGCCTTTTCATATATTGATAGACTAGGGTCTCAGACAATTCTTTGTCTATTTCAGCAATCCTAAATCCTGAGGAGACCTTAGGCGGTTTGAAAGAGAACATATAAAAACTGAAATCAGGAGAACTAGAGCAACCTCCTAAATTTTCTTCTTCCTCATAATCAGAAGAAGAAGAGTCAGATGAGTTTGGAGCAAATTTATCTAAGGCGGGGTCAGAATCAGAGGAATCTCCTTCTTCTTGTAAGAAGACGACTTCACCTTCAGGGTAGTCTCCTACTGCACACCAAGCTAGATCCCACCAGGCTAGATCTAGGTCTTCTAAAAACATGGCAGCAAGTCTAGGCTTTTTATTTTTATTTGGGCAATTGTTAGCCCAGTGACCCTTTTTACCATAGATGAAACATTTTTCTTTATGTGCAGGTTCAGATCTTTTCTTAAAGTAGGCTTTCTTTTGAAATATTTTGCCTTTTTTATGCTTATAGCCTTTGTCTGGATGAAATCTAGGTACACTAGTATAGTTGGGCTATTGTTTCCTCTTACAACTACATGATTCACGCCCGAAGTGTCCTCGGTTGTCGGCGCCACACCCCCAATCTGGCATTTTTGCAACATCTTTACAAAAACCCGGGGAAAACATTGAAGAGTGTTGCTTGAAATCTTTAGCCACTCTTTTCTCTAGACAATGTTCTTGCCAAGTTTCCATGCTGAATCCATGCAATTGGGCAAGGGAAAGACCTGACAGAGGGATGTTTTTATCTTTAAGGTGTTGTTCAACAGCATCAGGAACATGGCCAGGAAAGCTTCTCAAGTAATGTTTCAGATATGCGGGCTTATCAGCATTGCTAGAAGAAATCAACAATTTTTGCATATAGCAAAAATATTCTTCACTCTTATTTAGGTCACAGATTCTGGCAGACATAAATAAAGATGCAAGATGTTCATAATCTTCATTTTCATCAGGACCATAGAATTCTTTACCAAGGGTAGTAAGAATTTGTTGGTCTGCATCTTCTGCATTCAACATTTCTTCTCTGGATTCTTAGGGAATCCAGCGCCACCATTTTGAGGCTAGCCCTGAAAATCCGGCAACCAGCTGGAGTGCTAGTTGTTGGCTAGTTATTGTATTGTCCTATGTTCTTTTGTACAAGACCCAATTTGATAGAAGTTGGATGGCAGATCTAATCTGGGCGCAGGATTGACATTGTATGTTCAACACAGGTTGATCAGGCATCTGGGAGATTAAATTATTCATCACATTTATCCCGAAACTAAGGGAACGAGGTACTGATGAAGGAGAAGTGTCAAGGAGATCTGACATTTTAGTATCAAAAGGAGGGGGAGGACCTGTGATCTGAGGATTAGTATGACCTTGGCCATATGGATTTGAGGATCCAATATTTTCTCTTTTTGGGATTCTGAATGCCGATAAATATTTATCTGGGAGGGCATTTGGCATTTGTTTGAACTGGGAGACCATATTTCTTAACTCTTGAAGCTCTTCTATTTCTTGACCAAAATGGAGTTCGAGTCTTTGGTATTCTTCTTGGATACTCATCATTCCAAAGGAGTATCTTCTTTCATGTTTGACTTTATGGCCTTTAGCTGCAAGCTATAAAGCAGTTTGGCTTACAAGGCTCTTTTTACTATTTACATTTTGTGTTCTGGCCATCATTTTTCCTAGGACATCTAGCCTTTTTCCTAATTTTTCGCTTGCTAAGATAATAGCAGTTTTTACTTCTTCTTGTCCTGCAAGCAAGTGATCAATTTTAGCTTCGAGCAAGGAAATGTGCTCTTTTTCTGTCTAAGCTTTTTGTATGAGAATTAAAATATCAGAGGCTATGTCATCAATGTTTTGGCCAGTCAGTTGTTGCTGATAATTGCTGTAATTAAGCAACTTGATTTCATCAGAGACACTTTCGTGTGGATTTGATGATCGATGTGGCATGAACTCTCTTTTAGAAAGAACATCATGAGCAAACTGTCGAAATGGAGTATCAGGAAGATTTCTTCCTGGATGGAATGAGGTATCACCCTGTGGGTTTGTGGAGGTAAAACCAGGGCTACTTCTAGGGAGAGACATCATGTACAAGCTTACTCCTTTGTTTCTGATTTTTAGTCTTTCAAGTGCTTTTCTACAGGTGGGGTAGTCTGCATGCTGACCTTTGTGCTCATTGTTATGAACACCTGAAAAGGAAAGGTGAGAAGAAGAACAAGGTTCAAACAAGGTTGCTCTTTCAGAAGTATTATTTACAGAGGAAGATCTTACAAGAGGTGGAGCAAATTGGGGAGAAGGAAACCCTTCAAGCAATTTAAAAGAGTTTGAACATCTGTCAAAGACAAGGGGTTTAGGAATAGAGAGTTGTTGGTTTTTAGTTTTTTCAAAGGCTCTCAACTCTCTGTATCTTACCTCCCATTGCTTTGGGTAACTGATGACAGTCCAGTCAAAGGTGATAGGTGTAGAATTTTTTGACTTATCAGTTTCTACTATACTTAGTAGGCGTGAGTTTTCATGGACTTTAGGGATAAGAGGTGGAAGGAAATCATTTCCAAATTGGATTACAACCAACGATTTAAGCTGGATGATTTTAGAGCCAGTATCCATTTTAAATCCTAAGGGACGAATATAGGCCTTGAGTAAATCATAGATGTAGGGGTCATCAAGGCTTACAGAATACTTAGGAAAGATAGTACCAAAAAATGGGCCATTGTGCAAGGGGCCTTCAAAACCTCCAATTAAAGCATCAGCAAAATCTAAGTGACGAGTATCCAAAACACAACACAAGGAAGAAACATTCATATAAGGTTGTACTAACGGACCAAGTCCTAATTTGACAGCACCTAGATGCACATATTTGTAACCTTTTGTTTTTTCCTAGTCAATTTGGTCTGTGTCAATTAAATGAATGTGAATGGGCTCTTCCTGTTCAGTGAAGGTGATGTCCAAAGAACTGATTTTAATTTGTGTGTAGGATTTATACTACCACCATTTCATTTTATAAACCTCAGAAGGTAATATCTCAGGCAGTTTCCAGTCTGGGGAAGGTATTGTATCATCGATGGTTATTATGGATGATGAAGCTGCAGAAGTCTGAAAGAAATATTTTCTTTCAGTTAAAGAAACAGTAGTTTGATCGGTAAATTGGCAGTCTAGGGAAGTAAGCCCTATAGAGTCCATTGAAGGATCCATGGAACACTTACCAGAATTGGGTAGTAAAGGAATAGTTTGGGGCTTAAGGATATCCTACAGGTCTCTCAAGAGACAACACTAGTGGATTTACAGCGTCTGTAAATTCATTGGATAGGACACACACAATAGCATATATTTATCTTCTTTATCGATTTTATTGATAAAAATTCTTGAAAAAATGGGAATGTAGTTATAATTTATAAGTAACTATTGGAGTATCAGTACAACCACATGATATAACCGCCACACCTATGGGAATGTAAAAAAGTGGCCTAACCGCCACTCCTGATGAGAGGGCCTTCTGCTTTGTTTCAAATGTTCATCAACATATTCAAGTTTTGGTGTAACGACAAACCTTACATGGTATCAGAGCTAAGGTCTCAGGTTCAATTTCCTTAAGCTATGCCGGAGGGGGGCGTTGGAGTATCAGTACAACTGCATGGTATAACCACCGCACCTCTGGGAATATAAAAATGTGTACTAACTACCACTCCTAATGATAGGGCCTTGTGCTTGGTTTCAAATTTTCATCAAAAACTGTAGGTTTTGGTGTAACGACAAACCTTACATGGTATCGAAGTTGAGGTCTCAGGATCAATTCCCCCAAGATACACCGGAGGGGGGGTGTTGGAGTATCGGTACAACCGCATGGTATAACTGCAACAACTCTAGGAATATAAAAATGTGGCCTAACCACTAGTCCTGATGATAGGGCCTTATGCTTGGTTTCAAATGTTCATCAACATCTGCAGGTTTTGGTGTAACCGAAAAACTTACAGTAATATCTACTTTGCTACTGATCTGATTCCTCAGTAACAGAGGGTATAAAGTAAATGGAAATGTGCAACTTTTCAGCGAGAATCCTAAGATCGGTGAAATCACTATAGGCAATGTGTTGTGAGTTTCCTAAGTTTAAATGTTATTAAAAGTAACTATTACATAAAAATTAAGATTGAAAATTCATCATACTTAATAAGTAATGAATGGTTAATGTATTGATTTAGATATGTAATTAGTTACCATCAAAGAAAGGTTTGTTTTATAAGAAATGAAACTAAATATACATTAAGTTCTAGTAGATTGGTGTAACCATTATGGATATGGAGATGGTTAGGGTTCTCTTATGGAGGAGGATTTGGTTTTTTGAAAGAAGGAGATCGGGGAGATTAAAGAAATAAAGGGCAGTTACCTATAAGAATTTCTTAGTTCTTTTTTTTTTTCTATACATATGGGGATTAAAGAAAAGGAAGCCAATTTTTGGTATCCAATGAGGGATGCCTCTCAAAACAGTGGAAAACAAAGGGGATGGTGAAAAAATGTAAGCCTCTGCACATCTGAGTTTTTAGGGTTTATCACAATAACTCTTGCATTGTGTGGGTAAGTCATCATACTTAGTTTTAATGTTAATATGAGTTTTTTTTCGGAAGGAAAAAAACCTATCCTTGTTATTCAATAAGAGAATCAAAGGGCATCTGATATGCCTTCCCTATCATAGGGTTACAATCAATCAAGATCATGAAAGTGGTCCGTTACAGCTAGATTCAAGGAACAAGCCTCAAACACTCTAGAGCTAGCAATGGATAAGGGTCTCAACACTCACCAACCGAAGTCTAAAAATCAAGGCATCAAGAAGAGCATACAATTGTAGCCAGTCCCTATCAGCCATAACAAATCGAGTACATAGAAGTGCAGAGCTACTATCAAAAGTGCCCCCTCCATATACATCCAAACATAAAGGGGTGCATAAAAAAGAGGAGAACAAGCTCCTGCACCGAGCTCAAAAGAGATGGAAAGTATCAGATGAGGCCAAAAGGCCATCAAGAAATTCAAAAAAATTACCACATCCAGGATCCAAAGGCAAGGCAGATTTTGATAGTCTGTCTGCAAGATGATTGTGTTCTCGATATGTATGGTTGAAGGACAAGTGAAGAAAGAAATTGATGAGGCTTCGTGTATCCATACACCAATGACTAAGATCTGGCAGGTTCAAAGCAGCATTGCCTTTTTCTCAATTTATGATGATAGCTGAATCACCAAAAATGTTCAGACATGGAATCCCCATCAAATTTTCCACAGACAGCAAAGCCCAAAGTGCTATCAATTCAGCTTTTGTATTTGTGCAAGAACCCGCCCCCATTGCAAACTCAAAAGTGTGAGACTCATTCAGGACCAAGCAGAAACCGACTCCTCCCTTATAATTTGCAGCTGCCCCATCAAAGGACCTGAAAAGTGTGAGACTCATTCAGGTCCTTGACTCTCACAAATATTTTTTTTCATGGAAAAAAACAATAACCTCTATTACAAATATACAAATAGAAATATATCTGAATTTTTTTATTGATAAAATTCATTCATCATTTATAGAAAAATACCAATAAAAATATATCATCATGTTTAATATTCTCAAATTTTATTTTATATATGTTAATATATATTATTCTCAAATTTATTTACATATATGTCAATATTTGTGTTTCAAGCAGAAAAAAAAAAGTTGCTATTGATTTGAATAAAAAAGTACATAGTCATCTTTAGGAATATCTTGTTCATACCAAAAAATACATGCAATTTCTCCAAAAACCAACTGGTACTTTCTGCTAGACTATTACATAGTGAACATAATAACTCATTAAAAGTAGACCATCTTTCTATTCAACTGGATCCTACAAAAAATAAAAATACCTACCAGCCATAGTCATCATAGAATCAAGAAAAATAATTAATAGAATCTCTATGCACCATAGATTCCTCCACATACTCCTCCCATGGTAACAATCCTTCATTATCCTCCAAAGGTTATTTTGATGAATTCTCTGCAATAGTGTTTAGTTCTCTGAATATCTGATCAATCTTGCATTTTGTAAAGATTCCAACATTTCTTCGGTCCTTTTTTACCATTGATATGGTGAGATGACTTGAAGGAAGTGTTTTTTCTTTTAACAATTAATTATAATTAAAGAATCTCCATAAATATCCAGAGCATATATATCCATAGATGAAGCAAATTTTGAAAGACACCAAAGGGCCATAATCTCTAATTAGGTGTTTGATTCTAATCGACAGTTCATCGCCATCATAAAATAGTGATCTTCATTTAATTTTGGGAATATTCTTTCTCCACATTTTCCATCTTGGGCTACACCATAAAAAAAAAACATAGCTGCCACCAAAGGAGGGAGCTGGGATATCTTTTTTATTTTCTTCACTTTCACTTCTGTTTTAGAATCATCTTTGTACATGTCAATAATTCTCAAACATATTACATAAATGTTCACCTGGTTATCTTCAAAGATGGAGAAATTTCTTGTTTTCCAAATATCCCAAATTATAGAAAAATGTTGGTAATAGTTTATGTTCTATATTTTTTCGCACCACTTCAGAAAATTTTCTTCAATAGTATAATTTCCCTAAGACTGTACAATATTCAATTGATCACATACAAATTTCCAAATATTTAGATTGTATGGATAAGATACAAAGATATGAAAAACAAACTTATTTTTTTACCTGCACATAATACAACAATTCGATCCCTCACAAGCCCTATGTTGAAGGTTATCATAGGTTAATACACAATTCTCAAAAGTTAACCACATAAAAAAATTTAGTTTCATAGGTAATGACCATTTCCAAAAAATTTCAAACCACCATTTTGTAACATTCACTATAAAAATCCTTACAATTTATGAATATGCATCCTTTGCAGTTACATGTCCCAAATATTTATTTACAACCCATAACAGTTCATCCTCATAATATTTTAATCTAAATACAATAATATTAAAATTCCCGATATATAAAGACCATTTTCCAGCCCATTTATCACCTAAACCAAGATCTTTAGCTGTCAACCAATATGATTCAAACCAAGGAAGCCAAAGAGGTCTTTTAATATGTATAATTGTGTGAAAATCCATCTCAATAAGATAATATAATAGATAAGGTGGAAATAAAAAGTTTAGGAACAATACCAAGCAATACCCTAGAACCAGTGCCACCCAGAGCCAACCTTCCAAGCCAATCCATTACTAATCTAAGTGAAAGACTTGATAAAACCACTCCATAAATTTGACACATTCATGAAATTTTTATTGGGGTTCCTAATCCATTCCAATGGATTTCCCTTAATATATTTTCCACATAGGAATTCACTCCATAAACCATTACCAAAAATACCATTCCACGTACTTTTCATGCTCATGGCCATACTAAAGCAATGTAGGTTCTTGACATCCCAATCACCGAAGATCTTTGGTTTGGACAATATTTACCAACTAGAAATGTGAATATTTCCCCCAACACTCTTACTAGCTCAAAAGAAATTGAACATCAATATTCTAATCAAATAAATTATAGTTTGAAGAATATGTGCTAAAGAAAACTAGTATACCAAGATACCAACCAGAACAACTTTTAGGAGTGTCAGTCTTACAACAAAATATAGAAACTTATAAGTTCAAATTTTTATTTTCTTTTCAAATTTCTTAACTAGCCATAGTTAGTCCTTTATCCTATAGCTGTTGGGTTTTAAAAAATCACCAAAATATTTGAATCCATCCATTAAATTTGTTATCTAAAAAGGAATATAGTTTACAATCTATCTCAGATTATCCTCCTCCACTCTATGTTTAATAAAAGAAGACTTGGAGATGCTAACCTCCATCCTTGATACTGCAAAAAAATTCTCAATGATATCAACAAATACTTTTTGTTCCTCCTTTGTACCTTTCCCAAATAATACCACATAATCTTGCAAAAAATAAATGTGTAATAAAAAATTATGAAGCAATTTTTATTCCATTCAATTTTCCTTCAGATCTAGCTGTAATTATAATTCTACTAAGCCCCTCAATAACTAAAAGAAACAACAAAGGAAATAGGGGTCATCCTTGACTTAAACCCTTAGAGATTAATAAAAAACTTGTAGGGGAGACATTAATAGGAACTGTAAAGTGGGAATAAGTAAAGAAATCCACAATACAATTTGTAATAGATATAGGAAATCCAATTTGAAGTAGAAGAATCTTGAGGTAGACCTAGTTAACTTGGTCATCGGCGTTCATTGGGTCCACTTTTAACTATAATGCATCCAAATACTTCACTTTGATAGAGTGTATACATTCTTTAGAAACACCCATAGCATCCAAAATTTGTCTATATGCTATGAAACCAAACTATTCCTTATGAATCATCTCCACAATTTTTGGATTGATATGATTAGAAATTATTTTTGTTGTGATCTTATAGGAAATATTACAGAGTGAGATTGTCCTATAATCATTAAAACTGTCAAGCCTTTTACATTTAGGGATAAGAGAGATGAAAGTTGAGTTTATAAAAAGAGAAACAAAGCCTTTCAATCTAGATTGTTCCACAATCTGGAGTAAATATTCCTTCATAATTTAAAACAAAGAAAAAGCGAGTTCCATCGGCCATCCATCTAGCCTTAGGCTATTGTCTTTTTCAAATTGTTTATGGACCCTTTCAAATTCCACTAAAGAAACAAGAACCCTAATGTCCAAACCTATCTCATTGGAATAAAAGAAAGGAAGTAAATGATCATGTTCAATTGATATGCAATATTATTCGAACTCATGATCCTTCAAAATATGACTAAAGTGGATTTTTGTAGAAACTTCCAAATATTTTTTAGAATGAATTTTGTTCCCATCATGGGGGGTTCACTCATTGAACTTGTTGCATAGCATGACCATTCACAGGATATTAAAGAATATCCCTAATTTCACTAAATATTGGAAAATGCCTCCTAAAATTGTATTGTTAAACCCCCCTCCCTATGTACCTTTCCAATTAAGAAAACCATATATCCTAGGTATCCATTTTTATCAACCCATTTTTAGAACCCCCTTTATATCATATTATCAAGTTGTAACAAGCAAAGAGCCCTAATGCATCTTATTATAAGCAAACAGGATGCTAAATAAAATAATATTATAATGCTAATAATGTTCCCACCAGGATTGCAGGTACGGATGATCAATTTGTAGCGTTGGACAGTAGAAGACCCAACAAAATAGTAATGTGGAGTAAAAGATAACCCAATAACAAGATCAATGTAACAAAGAATGTAAAATATTGATAATCTAATAATCAATGCAATTCCTATAAAATATGACAATTGCAAATATTTCACACCATAACCTACCAATCTACCAATTTTACATCATGTAAATACAAGTATAGCCATAGAGAGGTCATGTTTTGTATAAGATTAATAAATTAAATTCCATAAAAATTAAAAATTAAAACCCTTTGGTGGATAGACTTCCCTACCTTCTTATCAAAACAAACACACTGATGTTTGAACTCAAATGAACATAAAAAAATTCCTCTTACTTTCGAATAACACAACATGATCATGTGCATAACTTGGATTAGGTCATTCACAAGATGTAATGAATTGCCTACACTTCCTCTACATTTATTCTTTCAATCAAGGGAATTAACAACATTTCATTACCTTTTCTTGGGTTATATCTACTTTTTTTTACCATTACATGAAAGGGGGGGATCTCCATTGTTAAGTTTCAAGCATGCAATATTTAAAAAGATACTCAAAGAGTGAAACGTAAATGATACATTCCATGGTAGCAATAACACAAGGTATGTAAATAAGGATTTATATTTTCATGTATGTTCATGACAATTCTAATACGATATTAAAACGAATTCCTTGCATATAAGAATTGAAATTACAATTATGAATGTGACAAATATAACTCAATATAACAGCTATATCTAAGTGGCAATGTGAAAATGTTAAAGAAGAATACAAAAGGTTGAAATAAATAATTACTTAAGAAATATTGATCTAACTTCGCTTGGTTCTAGTGAGCCAAGAAATATTGATCTCACTTTTCTTGGTTGTCTTGGAGTAAGGTTTGATTGAATCTTAATACCCACTGAAACCCCAACCTAAAAAATTATTCTAAAAAAAATACTTTATAAGTTCAGTGATTTGGAGGTATAAATTCATCCCATGATTTGGAGGATATTCCTTAGAAGAAGTTATCACTATTATGAATCCATCCCATGATTTGGAGGTATGAATCTAGCCCATGATTTGGAGGTTATTCCTTAGAAAAAACTAGGACTAATATGAATCCAACACATGATTTGGAGGTATGAATTGATACCGTGATTTGGAGGTCTGAATCAATCCCATGACTTGGAGGTTATTACTCATCCCACCCAAATAAAATAACCCCCAATATTTATATTACTATGTCAAACTAAATCCCTCCCTTGACCCCTTAATACGAGGCAGTATATTTTTGAGGTTCTTAAGAGTATTCAAAAACCCAATATGAATAGACATGATATGATATTGCCTTGATCGTGAACCCCCTGTGGTTCCCATTTGAGTCCTCTAAATCCCATATGGAATTCCTATTCCTTCCATATGACGCATGGTTATGAAAAAATCAAGTATTTTTCTCCCCATGGGAAACCCAAATAGCCCTACTCTTTAATCTATAGGAAATATCCTCTATTTGAAGAAAGAAGTTGTTCATTTCCTCAAGTTTCATTAATTCCATCTTTTCCTCCTCAATGAAAATACCAGATGGATTTGAGTCTAGAATTTCCTACATCCACTTCTCAATATATAAGAGGTCTTCACTATCTCATTTTCTTCCTATTTTTCTCCCATAATACAACCTCCTTCTTAAGGAATTTAATATTTAAAATCAAACTATCCATAAGGCTAGTATTCTTTGAGACCATAAATGAACTCCAATACTTTCTAACATTTTTCTAACCATCAAGCAGAACTCCAAGCTTTGGAGCCACATATTGTTAAATTTGAAAGGGTAATTGTTAGTTGTGGAGCTTGATCTTCTAGATTCAGAGATGTTGTTTAGCATTGTTTGTACCCCATTTTTACTATACACTTATCCCAACAGGGGGATGCAGGGGGACATCATCCCCTTGTAGGGGTCCAGGGGCCAGCGAGCCCTTGGTGGGGGTTCAGGGGAGAAGCCATTGAAAGACATTTTTGGGATGTTTGTTGGCAAACAATTTACGGGACCATGGTATTGGGTGACCTGTGGTATTTTCCCATGGTAATTCTCCTATAAAAGGAAAACATTGTAATACAGTTGTGTATTGTATTGTAGCATTGTAAAATCAATATCTATGATTGAGAGAGAGAGAGACTGTGAGAGAGTGAAGAGGAAGTGTAGTGGGGTTGTTGTAGGTTGTATCCCTTCATTTTTCTAGATGGAATTATAATAAAGGACTGGAAATTTATGTGTGGATGTATCCCATCTTGGGTGAACCACATTATATTTGTATCTCTCTTGTAATGTGTTTTAATATTTGTATCCCCTGGATGAAGGCCTAAAATACCTGGGCTTCAGGCTAAAACCAAACTGCTACAAAAAGGAAGATTGAAATTGGATACTGGAAAAACTAAATCACAAGCCAAATATTTGGTGCAATAGATGGTTATCAAGAGCAGGAAGGATAATCCTAGTTAATTCTATCCTCAAATCCATTCCTGTCTACTGGATGGAACTAGATTGGATTCCAAAATCCATTTTAGAAAGATCACAAAAAATCTGCTCAAGATTCCTATGGACCAAATTGCCATACCTAAATCCTTGGGAGTGTGGGGACTCAAAAACACCACTCTTTTTGCCAAAGCAATAGCTTCTAAAGCAGGATGGAGGCTCATTTCAACAAACGATTTGTGGACGTATGTTGTTATTCATAAATACATAGCTTTGGATCCCTTGTTGTACTGGATCAGAAACTCTACTTTCTCTGCTCCGCCCTCAGGATCAATTATCTAGAAGGCAATATGTAATGCGTTTACTCTTATTCATAGTGGTTTATCTTGGAAAGTAGGGAATGGTACAAGAGTCTGCATTGGATCAAATCTCTAGCCAGACAACCAACTCAATCATATTCTCCCTCAACAACTCATACAACTTCTCCATCAAAAGGGATTCTTTAATTTAAACCAGATAGTTGACCCTGCCTCCACTAACATTTGGCATCAAGGGTGGAAGGGAATGAGAGAGCTTGATATTCCAGACCATTGGGACTTAGAATGGAACAAATACATTTCTTCTCTCCGAGTCTCCCACATCAGGCTCACAGATTCAAAGGATGAGATTATATGGGAACTTGCTTCGCATGGAAGCTATAACCCGAAGATAGGCTATCAACATCTCTGTACCACATATTTTAAAGTTGAAACTCAATGGCAACAATCTGGGATCTGGAAAATCAAATTTCCTCTAAAGGAAAATTTTTTTATGTGGTGCTCTCTTGCAAAGAGAATCCCAACTTGGGATAGAATGCAGAAAAGATCTCTTGAAGGTCCTAGATGGTGCCCTCTTTGCAAAAATAGTGAAGAAAATGCCAATCATATTTTTCTCTCTTGCTCTTTCTTGTCTCGGGTCTGGGCGCATTCTCAAACTTTTCTAAATCTCATATTTGACTAGCTTGGACAATCCCTCGAATATGCGTGGAAAAAATGGTCCACTTCTTCACATCTTTCACACATTAAAGCTCTTCCCCTCATTCACATATGGGGAATTTGGCTAGCACGTAATGATGCTATCTTTCAAGAAAAAGCCTCCTCTCTCAAGGCCATTGCCAAACATGGTATCGACATCTTATCATATTTTGCCCAAACAAAAGATGCGCCGACAATCTGGATCATCACCGAAGATCTGATCAACCCTTCCTTACCATGGGCTTTCTTTGACGGGGCCTCTCAAGATCACATCTGTGGGGGTGGAGCTAGTCTTTTTCTAAATCAAAACCATCACTACAAGATTCAAATGGGCCTAGGGGACGGAACAAATAACTTTGTTGAGCTCTTGCCTCTAAACATCCTTCTATGTTTTTCCTTGGAGAAAAATTGTAGAAGGATTCATATTTTCTAGGATTCCTTAGTTGTCATTAACTCGGTGAGCAAAGTTCAAAAATGCTGAAACATTTCCTTATTACACTTTTTGAAGAAGTTAGAAGACTCATGACAAACTTTGATTACATAACCTACCAGCATGTGTACAGGGATAGAAATATTGATGTTGACCAATTATCCAAAAAAGGTTTGATGATGGAGCATGGCACTTGGAAATTTGTGGAATCCAAGGATGCATAAGTATTCAAGTTCTATAACTGGCCGTTTATTGAATTGCCACAAATCTCCAACAATACATGAACATACAGGCTTATTTGATTGTAGTTGTTGACTATACGTCAAAACTACAATTTTCCTTCATCTTCTTATTACAAATATATTTAAAGACATACAAGTAGGATTTTTGGAACTACATGACTATCTTTTGTGATAAAAATACAGGGAACGTCATCTTTTTGTATATCTCTTTGATGAACTCTGCAACAGAGTTATTATTTTTTGGAACTTATGTAAATGTGGTGCAAACAACCACATCATGATCACACTATGCATGCATACTCCATATGTACTCTAACACTTTATTTTATAAATAAAATACAAACTTTTTTTCTTCAGAAAAGTAAAAACATAAAAAACAATTTACACTAAATACCATCACACAAATTACAAACAATTATACCAATTTTAATGAAATAACATTATATAAATTAAAATCAGTAATACCAATTCAAATGAAATAATATTATATAGATTTCAAATTAAATATAATATATAAAACTGATTAAAATATTTTAATCTAATAATCAATATTAAGATACTTAAATATTCCAATGTTTAAATTTTTATTGAGATAAAAATTATTGGTTATTATTTTTATTTTATTAATTAAAAATGCTTAATTAAATAATTAGTTAGATGATAAACTTAAAATAATTTTCAATATTATTAATCATGCGTTACTTATTTTTAAATATTTTAAATATTAAAAAATGATTGAACTTTTAATATTACAATTAAAAATTAAAAATTGCTTTAGTTTATTAAAATAATGTACATATGCTACACCACTTTAGCACAAGCTCAACCACCTTTTGGTTAGAGAGATGATACCAATTTATTGTCATGAAGCTTTGGTTTTCCAAAAGCTATGCGTTGAATGCCATCTTTGATTCTATGTCAAAATCTTCAAACGAAGATTAAAATTCGAAGAAACGCATCAGCTGATTTTTTATAAGGATTAGTATAGAGTTAGGTTGAGATTTGAATTATTATTTTTAATGATGATGATGGTTCATGTTTAGTGAGATCAATTTTCATTTATTGGATCTCAAGAAAGATAATATTTGATTTACTTTAAAATTTTGTTTATGTGTTTAAAATGCTTACCAAAAACCTTTTCAAGCTCACTATAATTTTGGCAAGTTAGGAGGTTATAAAGGTTTGTATTGTAACAAATACTATGAAACTCATATCTAATGTGAGTGTAAGCAAGGCACTATAAGAGAAAGTGATTTTTATCCTCAAGGCTCATAGACTCACACAGAAGGCAAACCCTTTTCGCTTATGGAGTTTTAGGAATAGACCAACCCCTTGTTTCGCTATAGAGTTCATGAGAGTTCATTTTAATCGTGGCTATATTAATTTTCTTCCGTGAGCTAGTTACTACCGAGAGATACATCTGATCTTCCAAGTTAAGATTCATTACCTCTTTATAATATCTTAATTTTCTTTTAACCACAAAATTTATCTCGAACCAGAATTTCTTTTTAAACTTAGAAGTAATAATATTTTTAACATTATCAATAATGTTATATATTTTTTTAACATTATCAATAATGTTATAAAATATATATATTAATAAAATATATTAACAATGTTAAGTTAAGAAAATTATAAAATTAAAAAAATATATTAAATATATATTATTTTTCATTATTAACAATACTTTAAAAAATATTATTCATTTAATATTAATTAAATTCAAATTTAGTTTATTTTATTTATAAATCAATTTCAAAATAATATTTTAATAAAATAAAAATCATTACACTAAAATATAAAATATAGGAAATATAAATTCATTACCATGTATGACTATGAGTATAAACCCACTTTTTCCATATTTTACAATATTTTTTATCAAATTTAAATGTTTAAAAATGATATACATTCTTTAAATTTATAAAAAAACAAATAGTTTTCTTATATTTTAAAATAAAACATTCTTTCTTTATGAAATTGTTTGTTTTTTATTATAAACCATTCAAACTTCTTAGATTTCCTTCCTAAAAGTTGTCATAAATCTTTTCTATTTTTATCACGAAATTGTTTTTTTTTCCTATTATAACAATTCACGTTTCTTATAATTTCCCTCCTAATTTTGTTTTCATAATCAATATCTTCTTATAGTTAAAGGTGTTTTAATAAGAATGTATTTGTAAGAAGGAATTAGTGTTAAAATGATCGGACTTTCAAAATATTGTGATGCAATAGTCTCAAGAATACCACTAATATATGAAGATAAAACCTTATCCTCTAGATTGGTAGAAGAGGCTTAGAGAAAAGGAGGGATAGTGGATTAAACACCAATTCCTTCAAACTCCCCCTAACAAATACCAACCTTACATCTTCACCAAAAGAGTCATTCTAAGATGACATATGTAGACTCTCTGTCAAATTCTCAAAATGTGGCTCCAAACCCATAGGAGATGAAATCAACTTACCCTCCCCTTTAGAAAAAAAAATCACTCGATATTTAGAACTCAAAGAACCAATTAAAGAGGGAGAATTCTCATTAAAATTTAATCCATGAGATATTAATCCCTTATTAGATGAAAGATCCGAGGATGGAAGGATAGGAATGGTTTCCTTAATAGAAGAAGAATTACAAAACTATGAAGTTTTAGGAATCCCCTCTAAATTACTATTCTTGTGATGTTTCTCTACCATATTAATGAAATTAAGTTCATCTTCATAGAAAAAGAGTAGCATGAACAAGGAAAAAGAGAATCTAACTTACCCAGAAAAGATGTAGATTCATCAGTAAAGACCTGTATTGAACACTCCTTAGATATCACCCTTTCAAATATAACTTCATAGTCCTTTCGTACTTGTAGAGTTAAATATGGGTTAATATGCTCATCACAAGAGTCATTTGAAAACCGTAGAAATTTATTTGTCAAATGTCTTGTTATTTGACAAAGATGGCATCGAAAAGGAACTTTCCAATAATCTTGATAATCATGTCTATTCTAGAAGTTTAAATCACAAGGAATTGATAGATTGGATAGGAGAAATGAAAAAGTTCTTTGGGTTTGAGAAGATTAAACATCCTCTTGTTAGAAAACAGGACCGCAGAGCAATAACAAATATACAGTTAAATCATTAAACAAGATGCAAAACACATTAAACACATTACAAAGAGACACATATATAACGTGGTTCACCCAAACGATGGGCTATGTCCAAAAATAAATTGCTAGTCCTTTTATTACAGTCCAGAAAGATGAAGGGATACAACCTGCAGCAAAACCGCTGCACTTCATCTTCATGCTCTCACAATCTCTCTCACACAATCACAGAGATTGTTTATAATGCAATAATACCATACACAGACGTGTTACAATGCTTTCTTTTATAGGGTAAAAATACCATGGGAAAATACTATAGTTAACCCAATAGTATGGGTCCACAAAACTGTTGGCCAACAAACATCCCAAAGGCAGGGGAAACCCCAAGGTAGGGGGAACGAGTGACACCTAGGGTAAAAACACAACTGAATAATATCTCTGGATCTGGAATATCGGGCTCCACAACCAACAAAAGTGTTAGGTTTTATAACACAAAAATGTTAAGTCATGTTTTTTTTGTGGTGGGATATAAGTTGTGTTTGAATAGAGAATGAGTGGTAGAGAGAAGATTAAAACTAGGGATAGGATGGTGTTAGAATTGAAATGTAATTTTTTTCTTGTGGGCTATGCTTTAAATCCACTCAGAAAATTTCATAATTTGAAGCAATTGAAGATGTCAGTAAAGGAGTAAATGGAGGAATCTTGTAGGAGTATTACTCCATTTATTATTATTTATTGTAGGAAATCTGTCTGATCATGAATGAGTTGGTCAATGGAGTGCATTCAAATAGTTTCATTTGATTTGTTTATTATTTTATTTTCTCTTGAAACATAAAGTTGGGGGAGTATTTATCTATCTATTGTAAAAGATATTTATGGTCATGAATGAGTTGGCTAATGGAGTGAATTTACTTGTTGTCTTTTTTTTTTTAACTGTTTTATTTTCTATTGAAGCATGTGTGAGCCTTAGGTGAAGTAAAAAATGATTTGGTGGAAGGGGGAATAAAGGGAAGGAAAAAGGGGGATAAGGGGGAGGGGATCTTTTTGCCATCTATTTGGAGGTAGGGAAGAGATGTCTTATGGGGGACCTGGTAATTACATGGAATTGGGAGATATCATGAGAGGATACTATGCTAAATGTTGAAAAAATATTGAGGATAAGGATTGAGAATTGTTGTTCAATGATCCATGGGAACGAAGGCCCAGGATGCCATCGAATCCAAATGTCTTCCTAGGGATAGGGAGTTGGATAGCCCCCTAGTTGTATAGGAGGATAAACCATGGCTCTAATAACGGAAAGAAAAAGGAGGGAGCTTCATGCAATCCACTATTGATTCAAGGAGGAGGTACTATTCCATTGTTTCCTCTAAGAGGAGGTATTTTTCTTGGAAATTCTATGTTTTAAAAGAGTTATTTTCCATTTAAAATTGTAAGATGATACATTCAAAGGATCTACTGGTATAAAATTTTTTGTCTATGTATGCCTGGAACCCAAATTATATGATATTTTGTCTCCTAGTATAAATTCTATTCTTGCAGCTAAATTGTGAAACTGAAATGGTAACCTCAAGTGTTGATAAAAAAGAAAAAGAAAGAAATGAAACTCTAAAATCCAACTAAAAATTGTAATTGTGGCATCTTAGCTAATGAGTAACCTGGAAGGCCTTATCCTTGAAGGATTCTACAACCATGACACCCTATATGCTTTTGTATTAGGTGTACACTTCAAATTTATTTTTTGAACAACTTCAGTAGACACCAAATTGTCATAACTACCACCATGAATAACCAAATCACAATACTTACCTTCTATTTTACATTTCATTTTCAAGAGTGTATTTCTTTTTTAGGGTTCCCACTCAACCTCTATCTCACACTGCAACAATATGTTCCTCATCACAAGATTTTCTCCTTTCTCTACCCACAGTTCAATGACCTCACTTCTTGCTACCACTGATTCCATTTCATCAAGATGTGTTGTCCCTTTTTTCCTTCTTCCATAATTCACAATTTTTGGGCATTCAAATAACATATGGTGCTGCATTCCATATATGAATTAAACACCTTCAAAATTTCCTCCTATATCGCTGCCTCTTGTTGATCGATATCGTCCCCTATCAGTATCATACCTTCTTCTGGTAGGCTCATTCACAACATTCCATCAATTGACTTACATATTAATAAATATCTTTGTCATATATAATAATAAACAACACAAAACATCGTTAAAACAAATCCCTCCACCAACTCACTTACACAGTAGTAAATATCTTTGTCAATAAGTAATAAACAAAACAACATGCTAGAATAAATATCTCAATCCAACTCAATCTAATAAAAATAGTGAACTTTAAATAATAAAAGAATCCTAGTCATGCTATAAAAAAATCTATTTTAACTCAAAACAATTACATCCCAACAAATTTTGTCCCTTTAAATGGTTAATATACTTACTATATTATAGCAATCATATGTCTATCTTTATATATACATATATGATACCTAGATGGAGATATCTAACCACAATATACATATACCTACCCATGATCAAGAATTCATTAAATATTAATATATTAATTTTTCCCGCAATGAATTTACATCACAAATCGATATATACTTACAACAAAAAAAGCAATCCTTAATTTTAAGCATTGCTTAAATACTTTTAACTAATTCCCAACTTATTAGTTATTAACCTATTTAAGCAACTACTTCACCATAGTAGTGCACTCATCTACGGTGTGTATACATGGCTAGTGTATACACACCATACATAGGTACTAATAGTTAATAAAAGTTGTTGTTAATACGTAATGTATACATACATGTGTGTGTGTGGGTGTGTGTGTGTTTCTCAATTAAACACACAACAGAATAGTCACAATGCATCATTCAACTTTTCATACTAATAAGATTTAGAAATTGTCATCACTCGTAATCTTTAACCACCAATCACAATTATTTCAACACTAACTAATCATCCCATTAACGAATAGGAACAACACAAATTCTTCACATGGTAGGAATTTAGCAATAAATAAAAAGACACTACTACTTCCCAAGTAGAATCCATGACTAACATAAAATCACCTAGCCTCCCTAACATACTTCTGCTCCCTTCCTATTGTTCGTATGCTAGAATATGTTGTGGTGTTAGTTGTACCAACCTAACCACAAACATAACCCTCAATTCAAAGTTTCAACTGTATTGACCTAACTTCCCTAGCACGCAACTGGCAATCATCATCACACATATATGGGAGCGTGTCCACCATTCTCTCCCATGACTCTAGGTTTTGGAGGATGCTCTATGGGAATTGCCTCCGCCCCTACTAAAAGAACTAGTGTCAACACCATAACATCAAGTCCCAACCACATTGAGCAACTATTGTTCAAAGAGCCATGTCAAAATAACCACTTTGGGTAAGTCATACATCTTGTCAAAACCATGCTTACTAAGAAATAATAATATCAAATTACATTTTAAATCATAATTTTCATAGTAATTACAACATATGGTACACAACCATCTCATAGTTGATCCATCCATGGATATTAGGGGCTATATATATATCCCATGGGCTAAATTAAGGGGGTTACAAAAAATAGTGGGCTATTTTCTTATATGGAAAGGGGTTTTATAGATAGAATATATTCACCCAATATTTATTAGAAAAAAAAATCCAAAATGAATAGCCTCCCATATAATAATGAGGAAATTGAAAAAAAACTCTTTTCACTCTAGAAAAATCTTCCTCCAATCTATCTTTCTCCCCCACTTTCTAGAGAAATTATAGTGAAATCAAGTCTTTTCCCCCAATATTCAGTAATGGAGGCTCCCAAGGGTTATTTCTCCCTCCATTTTCCTTGAAATTCATGCATATGGTTGCATTCGGATGTATTTTTATTCAATTTCATGTGATACCGTATTTGAGTCCTCGATTTCTAGTATTATAGGTAAAATCAGGGGATATTTTGTTTTATATAAAGGCTACAGTGGATCATGGTTCACCGAAATTGCATTGCTCTTGCAGGGTGAAGGTTCTAGTTGATGCAATTCCACTTTTCATTCTTAGTTTTCTTGACATTTTAATCTTCGCATAACACCTCCATTGCCAAAAGCTCGAGTCTTGAAGGGGCATGTCACACGTGCAATTTATCAAAGAATACAAACTCGCATCATGATTTTTATCCAATAATTAACATGGTAAACTTTTTATCATGATTTGTATGCTTTTAATCCATAGCTACAATAGCTTATTGTATTGTAAATTTACCTTTTATAATGCTTTTTATCACGGATTATTTTTAGGGCCTGTTGAATTCTAGGCCACTTTTGATTCTTAAGGCTCATTCAATGTTATTAGGGTTTTATTCTATCCTAAGAGTAAATTGGTTCTGTGAAACTTTTATAGAGATCAAAATATATGATTTATTTTATGTCTTGTCATGTTAAAACTATCGACCGACATGTATATGTTGTTAGTGGATGCTACTCTTGATGGAGAGATGCCATATGGTTTTTATATATTCAAAATGAATTTGACCCAATCGTTTAAAATGTGCTTTTATTGGGATCTTGCTCTGCAATTATTATTGGAACTAAGGCATTAGTGAGAGTGCATATGTTCATATTTTATTTATGTTATTGTTGATGATTGGGACGTTTGTAATATAAATGAATGACCACTAATTATAATGGTGAGGCTATAATGGAATGGTCGTTATTTTGGCTATCTTCTTATAGAGTTGTCCAAAGCGTTATGGTAGATTCTTTTATTTGTATTGAGAATTTTGTGATTGGAATATTTTTTTGTTTGTATAACCAAGTTTGTCAATTTTATTTATGACCTAAATTTGTTGGGTTCGGTACTTGTTTTACGATATTTGGTTTTTTGTAAGGATCATTCAGAAGTAAAATGTTTTTTGCTGATTTGTTTTGATGTGTAAAAATTGCTATCATCATCATCTGGAAATGGATCTAGTTATGTATGATAAATATATGATTTAGTTGGAACACGATACTTGATTTCTATCATGATTGTATATAATATGTGCATGGCATGTTTAACCTGAGATGTAGGCATTACGTTATTTGATATAGAGTATTTTGCATTCAATGAGGGTGCTAAAACAATTTTACCACATTTTGCATGTTTTCAAAAATTTCAAGGACATGCATACAAACACCTCCTCAATTTATCTGAGAAAAAGTAGTCTTTAGTTCTAATAATATGTGTGATGATGATTTAATGTGAGTTCTACTCTTGTTAGTGTATGTTCTTATTTATAGTAACCATTGCAAGTTTCTAACTAATTCTAAAAATTCTAAACCAAATGGCATAATTCATATTTTGATTGTCAACAAAAGAAAGGAAAAAGTGCCATTAGTATTTATAAATAGCTATGCATGTTATTTTTTCTTAGAGGGTAGCGTAAAAATGAGAGATTTGGAAAATAATCTAATTGAGAATTCATACACTATATTAAGGTTACGAGTCTCGATAATACTCCACATTGTAATAATGGTTTTGGGGTGTCATAATCTCTCCACAATGTAAAGTGTTCAATTCTATCAGTTTGTTGGTATGTCAAGATTTGGTTCCCCACATGTCCATTGGACCATTAAGAAACGAGATAAAAGTAGGGTTCCCACTTTCCCTTAATCTAGTTAGTGTAGTTATATTTCACCAACATCTCTAGTTGTGAGTGACCCAATACTACTTGTGAAATGTATCAATAAATACCTCCTCTCCTCATTCATGCATTTCTTCATTTGATGGTACAGGAGTCAATAGTGTCAAGCTTTAGTATATGCTCTTATATTGCACTACCTTAGTAATCCACATAATCAAAAGTTGAGTCTTACTAGAAAAATATTTACCAAGGCATTACAAAATTTTATAATTTGATGAAAGAATCGCCAAGTTTTTACAATAATTTTATAATTCAGTGAAATATTCGCTAAGATTTTACAATATCTTATAATTTAGTGAATTTTCGCCAAGATTTTACATGATTCTATAATATAATGAAAGGTTAGCCAACAAAATGATATATACATAAAATATTATTGATAAAATAGCCTTCAAATTTTCTTATATATTATGGATATTCACCCATTTATTATACATATAAATTGCAGGGGTGTTCTTAAAATTATTTATGGATCCATCCATATTTTTGTTCAATAACCACATATGCATCTCATCGATAA
Organism: Pseudotsuga menziesii; assembly: GCA_001517045.1. Lineage (NCBI taxonomy): Eukaryota > Viridiplantae > Streptophyta > Pinopsida > Pinales > Pinaceae > Pseudotsuga > Pseudotsuga menziesii. The sequence continues at coordinate 166,839 of LPNX010504005.1, read as the reverse complement.
ATATATCTAACTATTTCAAGTGACAAGATATTTTGGAATTGATATCTAGATAAGCATGTATGTTCTTTTGCACCATATTACACTTGTTCTATATTCAATGTATAATTTAAACTGATGTTTAGGTACCACACACCATATCCAATAATCCACAATCAAATGAATCACAAGCTTGTCCTCACTAACAAGTCAAAACGATAGAGTCGTTTTCAGAACGCATGTAAGCACATTTAAATGTTCTCTAAATAGGAATCTTAATTATTCTAGCTTATTTCAACATATGAGAAGTGAATCAAATCCTTAGGTAAGTCATCTTAACATTTTAATTGTCATGTATCAAAATATGGGGCATTAGAATGGTTACAAAATGGGCATAGGGTCACTATCAGCAAGCATTGTTTGATTGTTTTTAATATTGGGGTTTATAGTGACATATTTTTATTTGATGTTTGCCCGTGGATGCATGTCACATTTTGTTGGGAAGGCCATGGATGTTTCATAGAAGGGTTATGTATGATGGCCGAAAGAACACCTGCCAATTTGAGAAAGATAGGACAAGTTTTAATAAACATCGCATTAATGATGAAGTGGAAAAGGTTGCAAAGGTAATGAGTTTGGCCTCACTAACAAGTCAAGACGATAAAATTCATTTTCGTAACGTATGTAAGAACATTTAAATGTTATCTAAATGGGGATCTTAGTTACTCTAGCTTATGTCAACATATGAGAAGTGAAACAAATCCTTAGGTAAGTCATCTTATTGTTTTAATTCTCATGTATCAAAATATGGGGCATAAGAATGGTTACGAAATGATCATAGGGTCACTATAAACAAGCATTGTTTGATTTCTTTGAATATTATGGTTTATAGTGATAGATTTTTATTTGATTTTTTTCCCATGGATGCATGTCAGATTGTGTTGGGGAGGCCATGGAAGTTTCATAGAAAGGTTATGCGTGATGGGCAAAAGACCACTTGTCAATTTTAAGAAGATAGGACAACTTTTAATAAACATCATATTAATGATGAAGTGGAAAAGGTTGTAAAGGTAATGGGTTTGGCATATGTAAAGGAAGCAAAGCAACAAGAACATGTGTAGTAGAGGGATGAAGAGCACTAATACAAGGTGGGGTTGTTTAAGAAATTTTTTAAAGACAAAATCAACATATTTTTTTTAATATTTATTAAGAATTTAGTTTAAGATGGTTAAAACAATTTTTAAGACAAAATTAGTCTCAAAGTTGCTTTCAGTTTTTTAGCTTCTAAAATTTACTATTTCCTTAAAGGTAAAACCATTATTTTTTTGGAAGGTAAAAGGATTTGGAGTTTTGCATGAAGCTTTTGCTCAGCCATAAGAATTGTGAGTGAGAAAAAAAAGAATCCCTTGAATCAAAGTTTACATGCAGTCAATTGATCAATTCCATCAATGGTTGGGTATCAGTAGGTTCGACGTAACAATGGCTGCAATTTTCACTTAAAACTATTTCAAAATCTATTTACAATTGGAGAATTCATGCGAAATGGGTAATCAGTGTATCTGGTAACCTGATGATGAGTGTAGAATGTAGATCTGTCATATTCGTTGTGCTTGGCATCAATGGTGAATCTCGGAGGAAGCTTTGGGTTCAAAATGAATAGACGACTGAAGAATATAATCATTTCTGCATGGTCTTTTGACATGACTTCCATGCCACTCTCTATAACATATCCCCCACTCTGCATCAACCTTCCACTGTATTCCCCTGTCACTATTCTCCACATCTCGACGACCATCATTTCGGCCTCTTGCGGAGCACCTTGCCTAACTCCTTCCTAGCGAAGCATGGCTCGGTAATATGCAAGTGGTCCAGAGGGTAACTATTTAGAAGACGAATTAAGTGGTCGGTGAGATCCAGAGAGGAGGAGTCCGTTGCTCCATTTTGTTCTATGATGGGAGACATTCGTATGGCGGTGCCCTTCGCCGCGATCTCCTTCGCCACAGACTGCACATTTTCGTGGGAGAAGCAACAATGGTTCTCAATACTTCCACTGTATTCATCAACTATGTTGTTGATGTCGTCATTAATAATTTGGTCGATGAGGTAACCATGAGTTCCGTGTATTTCAATGCCATGCAAACCTTCCAACATTGCGTTTCTGACTGCTCTGCGAAACTGATCGACTATTTCATAGATCTCTACCATCACAAGGGAACGAGGCTGGGAAAAGGTAGCCCTAGATCCGTCCGACATCAAGATGCTCCACTGTTGTGGAATATACTTGTTGCCAGTTTGATAACAACCCTATCCTATGTTGTTTCAGGTTTTTTTTACCATTAATAAAAGGTCAATCCCTATTTTCCTGGTTTGCTATTATTTTTATTGCGAATTCATCTCAGTAATATTTATGTAGGTTAAATAAATAAATCTGTGTGTATTTTTTTTCTGTGTTTTTCAAATTCATTATAAGTTAGCCAGATTTTTTCCATGTTTTATTTAAATTAGGGTTTTAAAATTTATTATTGAATTCATTAAAATTGTAGATTTGTATTATAACAATATATTTAATACGTCTCCATGATCATTTGGGACTATTTCCAGAATATTTGTATTATAAACATATATTTAATATATGTCTATGATCATTCCGGACTATTTCCATGGATTTGTTGTATAGTATTATCAGTACTATGCTCTCTATACCAAGTTATCTTTAAAAAAATCAACCAATTTTCCTACATTTTTCTTGTGAAGACTAAACATGCATGGAGTAAGATTCCATATGATCAATTCAGAGCTATATGAGATTGAATGGGAAGGATTACTTGAATCCCATTGGAATAAAGAGGAAAGGGTCAAATACTTGAAAATCGTTTAGTTAAGGCGTATAAAATGTTTGAACATTTCCAAATACCACAAACATTTAAGGATAATTCGATCAATGGCTCTTCTCAAATTCTTCATGTGTCCTGTGTGTAAGCATTGTCTGAATCTCCATAGCGAGAACATAAGGGGCGCCTCAGGAGGTGATGTAATTGTTCAATCCTTCGAATCAAACAACACCATGCATGTAGTGATCATAGAATAGACCAATATGGATTCAACTCAAGCAATTGGTCGAGTGACCGAATCTGCGCATTGAATCCTTGGAAAGAACTCCTCTGGAAAATGGTGTTACGATTTCGTCATTGCGTAGTTTGTCCCACTTTCTGAAATTGAAATCTCAGTTGAGAATGTATGATCAATCTGAATTGTTCAATATACGAGTTTAGTTGGAAATTAAATTCATGCAAGATGGGAGGGGGATTCCTTTTGCATGGTTATCCAGAGTATTTCTATTGAAAAGTGGGATATCCAACTAGTTTTGATCTTATTATTTTCATTTTAATTCCAAACATGTTTCAATACTGAATGTTTCGATTTCAACTATCCCGTAGTTATAGCTCTAAATATATGTGTATGGTATGAATATTGATAACTTTACCAGTTTAAATACAGATGAGTTTAGATATTGTATAATAAAACATTGAACTGTAAGATTATTTCTGTATTTTTGTTCTACTTTTGTGTGGTGGGTTGTGGCTATGATACTTTGTTTTTTTAATAATAGTTCATGTGGTTTATTTCTGTATTTTTGTTGCTTTTTTGCGTGGTGTGTCGTGGCTATGATACTTTCTTTTTTATAATAATTGTTCATGTGATTGGCCACATACACACACAATATCCATATACACTAACGTGTGGCTTTAGAAAATACAGTTTAAGTATATGGCGAAACTTAAACACTAGATCCCTTAGAGAGAGAGAATGTAATTTAGAGTTCTTAGATCAAATATCCAATGAACATGTAAAGTTAGATCCCTTAGATAAGCGATCCAATGATACTCCAACAGTAAATGCAATTAAAAGATATCTAATGCAAGTATAAGATATCTATTTGTATATATATCTTGTAAGTAAAAATGCCAACAGATGGCAATGGCATGATACCCAAAGTGGGCATCTATTTTCACCTCTCTCTTTCATTTTGAGATCCTCGGAAATAAATTCTTGTCCTTAATATTGTTAATGTTGAGAATTTGCAGCAAACGAGGTGTTCATTTTTTGCCATGTCCTCGTTTTGTTCTCTAGCGTGGCCTACATTGTACTTGTGTAACTGTGGAAGAATTTGGCTTGATGGAAATAGTATCCCTTTTGTTATTGTTTCAAGTATTCATGTGATGTTTTTGTAGCACAAATTGTCTATGCTAGTTTGATTCTATTGTGTTAATCCTTTTACATAATTATCAATTCATTTTGTTAATTTGAATGACCATTTTTAGTGGCTTTGACCAATCCCACCTCCTTTCTCCCAATTCTTATATAGAACATATGGAAGTATTTATTGATGTTTAGATGAATGAGTATTATAACTGCAATCTCAATGAGAACTACAAATGAATTAGTGAAATATGCTTCTTGTGCTCATTGCTTTAAAAGAACACTAAAAAATATAAATATTCTTCTTGTATATGAAGTTGTAGGGTGCTAGCTCAATGGTAGAGCATATGCATTATAAGCTACAGAAGATTGGTGGTTCGATTCCACTGTTCCCTATCATCATAATATTTATATTCTATCACTATTACATAGAGGGGGTATTATGACAATATTAGAGACAATGTTTTTGTAAATTATCTCAATTTAAGATAAAAGAAAAATTGTGTATTGTCTTAAATATTGTATTTAAGCAAGTGTCTTAAGCTATTGTCTTAAATTATTTTCTTAAACTATTGTTTTAAATTTAAGACAATAGTTAAAGCCACTTGCTTAAAGGCAATATTTAAGACAATACACATTTTTTCTTTTGTCTTAAGTTGAGTCAATTTACACAGATATTGTCCCAAATATTGTCTTAATTCGCCCCTCTATTTAGTAGTGTAAAAAGAAAAACCTTAGTGTTACAACAACAACACTTTCAAAAGAGGAGTAGATGAGAAATTGTCATTCTCGTAATATTTTGAGTGGTTGTATGTTTCCAAAAAATGTACCAAAGAAGGTGGGAGTTGTGTCCAAGAGAAAGACAACTAACGACATAGTGGTCAACATCAATAATGGAGTGCATGTGCAATTAGTACATCGAGCAAAATAAAAGGATGTTGTTCGTCCTTGCGTAACTAATTTGCAAATGAGGGAAAAAATGATAAAGAGTGAGGTTGATGAATGGGATTAAGACGTTGAAATAAATACTATGGATATTGGCAACATATATGGGAAAAGGTAAAGTTTTAATATGCACATTTGTTTCACCTACATTTTGAGCAAAATGCTCAAATTTCCAACTAGGGAAGTATGATACAGAAGCATCCGTAGTGTAGAACGCCATCCTACATATTTGTGGTTTAAACATTGGTCTCTCAGTATTTTGTATATTTTATGAGCTGCTACAACCATTCATGCATACCACATATTGCTACGAAAGTTGCTACATGAATGTTTTCTACATAATGCAGTTGCTATAAAAGTGTTTGTTTATATATGATGAGGAACCATTATTTACGCATGCTACAAAACCCATAAATTTATATGATTGGACAACCACGATGCTACCAATCCACAGGGGTTGCTACATAATGTTGTCTTCAGGAGGTTGCTTCTCTGTGATCAAGTTTAGAGTTCATAGAGGTTGTTCAGCAACAATGTCATGAACCTCCAGAATGCATAAATAAATAAAATAAAATTGTTGATATACATATAACAATAAACATAACTTTTTGCTCCTAACATGCATTAGTTAGTATGGAATGAATACGTCTGTTGTTGTTTTGTAAAGTCGTTTACTCAAATCTTAAAACTGCTATATGACATGTTGCACCAACTATGGAAGACTATAGAGATTAGCAGTATGTTTTCGTCATATTTAAAGGTGATGTTTTTGTTCTTTTTACACATTATCTTGTCAAAGGTTTATAGAATGCTTGCTTAGCCCTAGGCTAAGAATTGGTCTCCATCTCCTGCCTTAACTCTTAAAACATGATGCTAGGTTGTAAGAGAACATGCTTGGGAGACTAAGATATAGTCTTGATCCCATAATTTACATGTGATAAGGCTTGAAGGAACCAAGGTATAACCTTGGTGCTAAGCGCAAGGTTAAAACATATTGAAAGACCCAAGGTCTACCCTTGGTCCTAATGCACAAATGTTAACATTACATGGATTGGTGGCTTTTGAGTTACAATTTTATAATATATATATATAATGGTTATGGGTTTACACCATGGTTGAGTCTTGGCATAAAACAATGATTTACAGGTTATGGTAGAAATGATTTTATATGTTTATACGTTAAGAACTATGGGGTTTTCACCATAGTTTGAACCTTGGCATGAACACATTGATTGAATGCTATGATTTCTATCGATTGTGAGTTATAATGGTTATAAAATTTGGTACTTTGGTTGACCTATGGGTTTAATGTGCTTCCCTGGCTACGAGCTGACAATGCAACCAGGATTGTACTGCTGCCTCAAGAATGCATCTCAATCGTCCACCTGTACACACAATGACCAGGGTTTCAATAGGGTTTAATGTGTCATTTTGATTTTTCTAACCCTTCATTCGATGGTTGATAATCCAAAAGCGACAAGACTTTGTTATGTCAATGGAAATTTTAAGAGGTTTTTTTAGTGTGGAGACCTGCCTGAGGTTAATGGAATTCTATATGGTTTCTTTCCAAGGTATACATGAGGTATTCTTGGCTTTAATGGCTACCCATAGCTTTCTACTTCGCACCTACTTTGCTGCACAACAAATCCGACCTTCACCTTTAACTTAGAAACTACCTTTACCAAGTAAAATCAAATGCTTAAACTCTGCATGGTTTTTGTTAAAGTGGTTTATGGATCTCCTTTGTAAAATACTGATGTCAAGTCATTTGTTTTACAGGTAGAGGAGGGATAAGGGCGTCCAGAAGGAGCTGACCCCTTACCCTCTCTGAAACTCGACCAAGGTAAGGAATTTCATGGGTTTAATTACATTGTTTACATTATTTCACTTGTATTACAGTTCTGACTATGGTTGCTTGGTTGCAGGTTAAGAGTACTGGAGAGGATAGCAACAGGGTCACCTCCTCCCAGGCCCGCGTCATACAACACTAAGGTAATCTAAGGTAATTAAATCCAACTTTAATTATTTGTACCTAGTCACTGATTGGCCTAGGTTCGTTGGATTGCAGGTGGCTCTTGGCTGGGGTTTTAGGGCTAAGAAGAGAGTGAGGCTTACACCTTTTACACAAGATAAGTACATGGTTTCTTTTTTCCTCAACTTTGAGGGTTTATATTTTAAAGGACAGAGGGATTCACAACCCTTCTCTGCTCCAGCATTGTTTCAACTAGTTCTATGCGTCAGTGGTTTGTTTGAAGGTTTTAAAGAGTTTTCGTGGGAGACATCATGGATGGACTTACCACCACCTATAACTTAATAAATTAATGGAGCTTTTTTCCTTTTTAATGGATGTAGATGCCATCATGATGGTCTTACGTCCACATGGATTGTGAAATTGTTGTTTAACATTTGATAGTATTAATGTTTATAAATATTAATGCGACCCATAGGGTCTTTGCGATTTCTAAGAAGTTTCTGGAATCATCTGTCATAAATAAATTATTTCGTGGTTATAAATATGTACTTGTATGTTTCTTTGCTTATGCAATGGTTGTCATCCTTCAATGGTGTTATTGCCATACATTAGATTTAGGAAGATTCACTGCTTCAAGAATAGTCGGGGCGTTTGATTTGGAAATCTACCGTATTTATTATAATTGTTTACCTCAGGTCAAATAACCATGTGAATTTACTATTAGAGTATTTTGTATCTTGTAGATTCGATTTGGTTTATTCTTTTAAAAGTAAGGAAATAACTCCCAATTATAACTGACAGGGGAGCTAGATGCTTAAAGCATTCATAGCTTTGGAATTTGGGCATTCTTGATCTGTAAAATTTTGATTTGTAGCGGGGTCTTCGAGAAGGGATGCATTTTAAAATATTAAAAGTCTATGAAGGCCCTTCGGCTCTTAACCAGATTCTAGTATATTTAATTATTAATTTATACAGTGGAATTCTTGTATGTATTATTCGATTATCGGTTTTAAAGATATAGTATCCTTGGTTGCTCGTATTTCTTCAATCTTTCTCTCTTATATGTTTAAGGTGAGGTTTTTAAACAAGCCTTTCAGTTCTTAGTTGTTTTAAGGAAAAACCTTGGGTAAGGTCTTTTGGTTACTTTAGTGTTTAACTAGAGTTATAATATAAGCTAATTTGGTCTATAATATTTAACTAGATTTAAAGTAGCCTTCAAATTACTAGTTGTTATAATAATAAGCATTACTAGAAATCTTCAATCGGGTATGGATGCCCGATAAGAGATATATTAATAACCAAATCTAGTGTTTTACATGCATGAATAAAATAACAAAAAAGAAGATCTACTTCGAAAACATAATAAGAACGATTAATGAACTGATGTGTAACAAAAACCATATTCTATTTATATTGGTAATAGATCATTATCCTATACAAATGTATAATTCTTTTCTGCTTAAAAGAAAATAGTTGTGATTCCAAAGTTAAGATAAGCATCCTACTATAAACAGTTTTAATCATTTAAGAATAAGACAAGGAACCTGGCATCATTGTCGAGAAAACAGAAATAGAATAGTCGTTCCTCCCAACCAACTCCTAGTGCAGCCAATTCACTTGCTCCAAAACCCCCGAGCCTGTTTGTGGAACCACAAGAGAAAAATCCACTTAATGCATCATATCTTGTCTTATCAGATTCAATCATGCTTGCTAATGGACATACTATTATATAGTATTTTGCATAGGACTTGGTCATTTATTAGCCTCTTGCTTTTTAGCACTGAATAAAGAGTTGTGACCTAATTTTGGGGAAGATGCCTCCTTCACCTTGAGTTCTCACTCAACACCTACATCCACTTGTCTTTTCCTCTTATGAGTCAACAAACACTCTTCAACAACTATTTCATTTATGTCCCCTCTAGTATCTTTTATTAACAAAAAAAATAATACATTTGTTTTATTTTTTACTTTTTATAAATATATATATATTAAAAATATATAAAATATAAAATATAAAAATATAAAATATTCTAAAAAAATTTAATGATAAATTAAGAAATTATTAAATCTAAGTGTATTACAAACAACAATAAAAGTTCATGGTCTTTTCTTTAAGATCCTTGCCAACTACAATGCACAACAATGAATATGTCTTTCACCCTTGCGTAGTCGATCATGATTTTAACAAAGATCCTCGTGAACAATATGTAAACCAAATTAATAAATACATGGTGGCTGGGCTCAACGGTCAAACATATGTGTAAGTCATTTAGTTAAATAATTTAATGTATGACCAGCCCATAATTTATATAGCTAACTCAACTTTGAAGTCCAGTCCATAATTTATATAGCTAATTCAACTTTGAAATTATAAGTACTTGTGGTGGTAAGTGATAGAAAATATCTAGAAGAATTAACTTTATATAATTTTATTAATTATATATTAAGATTTAAAATATATATATAATATATAAATAATAAAATTATATTTATTTATTAATAAAAAAATTATATTTATATTTAAAAATAAATAAAAAATTATTCTTTAATTTAAAATATTTAAATTTTTTTCCCAGTTGAAAATTAATCGGTTTCATCAATAGTTCCTCATTATTTATTGATGTTAAAGGTGGTATACTCCAAACTTTCTTTGCCAAAAGCTCAACCCAAAAACTTAAAACTCAAAGTCTTGAACTTCTCTTCAATAAAATAATGTGCCCACCTCTTATTAATTAAAACTTTTAAAATATTTACTGTAATATTAAAAACTTAAGTAAAGTTTATAAAATATTTAAGAATTTACTGATCAAACAAATTCAACTCTTCATCGATGACTGAACCTGCTGTCCTGTGCATACTGGGCCGTGGTTATGATAAAGAGAAAGGGACAAGGACACAAATCTCAATATCATATTGTTGAACGCCTGTTATGATAAAGAGAAGGACAAGTATGTGGCACAAATATCAATATCATATCTCTCAACAAAACTTAACTCACTGCGCCCTATTGAATTCCTGATAATAAATACTCAGCTACACCTTCCCAAGATATAGATAGGCTCTGTACATAAGCTTATTTCAGTGTATTTATGATCGTTTAGCTCCAAAATTTGGTAGTTTTGGCTCAATTTTAACGGTTTGATATTTTGCTTATTAAGTGTCTTGATGATGGTGTTGGAGTATTGGTACAACCTCCACATGGTATAAGTATGTTGCAACTGTATACCTACCTTTAAAAAGAGGAAAGCATTAGATCCTCAAAGCATTACATGGTATAAGTATGTTGCAACTGTATACCTACCTTTAAAAAGAGGAAAGCATTAGATCCTCAAAGCATTGCATGCATCTCTGTGGGATATTTCGATGGTGTGAAGGGTTACAGGTTAATTGATCCCTCTACAGAGAAGCTCTTTATTGAGTGAAGTGTCCAGTTTGAAGAAATCCCCTTGCATGCACCATTGGAGTCACATGCAGAGACTTCTATTCCTCTACCTACACCACACATCCGTGATGATGAGTCCACTCATTTAGATCATGATTCAAATTTGAGTTCCGAATCTGACTGAGAACATGAGCATGAATAAGTTGATCCACCTTCTTTCTCCCCTGAGAGAACAAGGAGCTTAAGAGAGATATATGCATGTACAACCTCTACATGGTATAACTGCCGCACCTGTGGGAATATAAAACAAGTGGACTAACCACCACTCCTGGTGATAGGACCTTGTGTTGGGTTTCAAATGTTCATCAACATCTGCAGGTTTTTGGTGTAACAGCAAACCTTACATAGTATCAGAGCATAGGTCTCAGGTTCAATTCCCCCGAGCTACGCTGGAGGCAGGGTGTTGGAGTATCGGTACCGCCACACAAGTGGAGTAATATAGGGCCTTGTGTTGGGTTTCAAATGTTCATCAACATACCTTACATGGTATCCGAAGCATAGGTCTCAGGTTCAATTCCCCCAAGCAAGTGGACTAATATAGGGCCTTGTGTTGGGTTTCAAATGTTCATCAACATACCTTACATGGTATCCGGAGCATAGGTCTCAGGTTCAATTGCCCCAAGGAAGTGGACTAATATAGGGCCTTGTGTTGGGTTTCAAATGTTCATCAACATACATTACATAGTATCGGAGCATAGGTCTCATAGGGGCTTGTGTTGGGTTTCAAATGTTCATCAACATACCTTACATGGTATTGGAGCATAGGTCTCAGGTTCAATTCCCCCGAGCAAGTGGACTAATATAGGGCTTTGTGTTGGGTTTCAAATGTTCATCAACATACCTTACATGGTATATGGGGCCTTCTGTTGGGTTTCAAATGTTCGTCAACATACCTTACATGGTATCGAGAGCATAGGTCTCAGGTTCAATTCCCCCGAGCAATTAGACTAATATAGGGCCTTGTGTTGGGTTTCAAATGTTCATCAACATCGCTGCACAAGTGGACTAATATAGGGCCTTGTGTTGGGTTTCAAATGTTCATCAACATACCTTACATGGTATCCGGAGCATAGGTCTCAGGTTCAATTCCCCCGAGCAAGTGGACTAATATAGGGCCTTGTGTTGGGTTTCAAATGTTCATCAACATACCTTACATGGTATCAGAACATGGTATCAGAGCATAGGTCTCACGTTCAATTTCCCCGAGCAAGTGGACTAATATAGGGCCTTGTGTTGGGTTTCAAATGTTCATCAACATACCTTACATGGTATCGGAGCATAGGTCTCACAATTCCCCCGAGCTAGGTGTTGGAGTATCCGTACAACCTCCACATGGATGGTATAACGGCCAACCACCACTCCTGGTGATAGGGCCTTGTGCTAGGTTTCAAATGTTAATCAACATCTAGAAGTTTAATCAGGTGACATATATCAAAATATAAATTTACAATTTTTAAAATAAAAAACAAATATTTCTTAAAAAATACTCTTATTCTCTCTACTCTTAATTTTTTTTCCAAAAATAATATTAAAAATAAAAAATAGTTTTTTTCAAACAATTTAATTTAAACATTATTTGAATTTTACAAATTATATTATAATTAATGAAACTACATTTAAAAAACTATTAATAACTAGTGCTGCCCAGGTTATAATACCACTAAAGCTGTGTAACAAGCCTTTGAATCTGAAGATCTCAAGTTGCTTATCCAAAAGCTTGCTGTACAGCAGGCCTTGGATCTCAAGATCTCAAATTTATATCCAAAAACCTAAAAGCTTGTTTGTGCAACAGGTCTTTCGATTTATCCTAAAGCCTGCTGCACAGCTACCTTCCCATAAAAACCTAAACAACAGACTAATTAATTTTGACCCAGAAACTGCTACAACTGAGAATGTTACAACTGAGAATGTCATATGCACAAAATGGGATCCGATTCCCGAGTATCAATGACCAGTCGAATCTTGAACCAGCGGCTTCCTCTTCGCTGCATGTGCGGACGCTAAGAGATGCTCCAAGATAGTAAGACAGATGATGGACTATACAGAATTGCAGTAAATGCTCCGCAGTGAGTTATGTCCAGTGATATGGTGTTGATAATTGTGCCACACACGTCTCTATCTTCATTATAGCCTTATACCAGCCGACGGCAGCAGCTACATCTGTATAGTGATCGATCACGAGTGCAATTTATTAAATTTATTAGGGGTCCGTAAAATTTATTGGTCTATAATAATTCTCCGAATAATCAAGTCATAACTGTCTCTTGCGCAATGTTACTGCTGTTCGGAAATATTGTTTAGAAATAGATGAACGTGGAGATCTTATGTATAGCGAACTGGATGAGCCTCTGAACTTAGGAGTGTTGTGTTTCTTTTTATCAATATCCATTCCATTTCTGCTCACATGGCCCCTCCTGTGTCGATTGATCATGTTTCAGCGAATGGTCGCCATGATCACATTCAACAGATTAAGTCATCATCTGAATCAGCAGCCCATGAGCTCCAGCTTTATGAAATGATGCTCTCCGCTGCCAAACCCATGGCTTTGAAAGCAGCCGTGTTGCTCAACATTCCTGACATTATTGCCACGAAAGGCAACGGAGGTCCTCTTTCAGTTGAGCAGATTGCTTCATACATC
>LPNX010504005.1:94056-153525 GCA_001517045.1 Pseudotsuga menziesii | reverse complement strand
ATCAAGAAAACGAAGTACGGCTTGACGGGTATTTCGAAGTTGTTGGTGCGAGAGGGAAACGATCAATCCTGTGCACCTATGGTGCTCCTGTCAACCGATAGGGTTTACATGGAGGCTTATCAACATCTGAACGACTCTGTCATGGAAAGCTGCTACACATTCAACAAAGCTCATGGTATGAATCCCTGGGAATATGCCGGCAAGAATCCTCAAACTAATCAGATTTTCAACGACGCCATGGCCACTCACAGTAACGCTGTCATGGCTTCCGCTGCAAAGATGTATGGCCATGGGTTTAAGAACATAAAATCGCTGGTAGACGTTGGAGGAGGCACTGGCTCTTCCTTGTCCGCCATTGTTAAGGAACATCCACACATTCGTGGCATTAATCTTGATCTCCCTCATGTCATCGCTACTGCGCCTCTCATCCCTGGTATGTTTTAATAACTTGTTCATCTGATAGCTGCCTCTCATCCTTGTATGTTTTATACCCTGAGCTGAGCTTATCTAGATTGTAGATTCTTACATCCAACCCGCAAGGAGCAGAGTAGACAGTGGCAGTAGAGTATAGAGAAAGGCAAGTCTATAGGGTGAATAATAGCTTGACATTATAGGTTTATTAAGCCGGGGACAGTTAAGCTAGAAAAGGTTAATTACTGAATGAAAAGACTAAATGAAAAGCAAGAGAACTGATAGTTAGCGGCATGGACAAAGATGGATTTGTGAATGGGAAATACAAGTTTCCTATATTCATAGGAATCAATGGGATAATGGTAAATTGCTCAAGTGGGCTGTTTTACTCTTTGTCTTGTCTGTTGGATACAAGGAATCTGCAATCGAAATAAGGGATATAGGAATCAATGGGATAATGGCAAACTGTTCAAGTGAGCTGTTTTACTCTTTGTCTGTTGGATACAAAGAATCTGCTGTTGGATACAAGGAATCTTCAATCGAAATAAGGATGGCCTATTTTATAAATCACTATATGTTTAATAAATTTGTTTATAGGTTTTTAGATATTATCTTATATTATAGTTTTTGAACTGATTAAAAAGATTAACCAGATTGTAATAAAGTAAAACTAAGATTTATTACTTTGATAGACTTTTTTATTTGAGATTTGAAGTAGACTAATTTTTATGACTTTTTTATTTGAGGTGGATAACTGGTAGCAATGCATGGATAACTCATAGCTCATGAATGGATAACCAACAGATCATGCTAGCAAAATGCAAGATAAAAAGAAAATTAATATAAAAATTAATTGATAGTTGACAAATGGATAACAAGAGAATGTTATTGATAACATGTAGCTAGGCATGGATAACTGTCACTTAAACCCTTGAACCCTTTTAACTAAAAAAATATGAGGAATAAAATACTATTTCCAAAAGTGTCTTCCATTACATAACTATGTCTCAACCATTTGATCCATGTAAACTTGATGGAGCCAAGAACTATTTTACTTGGGACTATATTCATAGTATAGTGCAACATGATTCCTAAGAAGTTCTAAAGGTTAATTAGTGACTGTTGCAGGAGTGAAACATCTGGAGGGCTGTATGTTCAACCATATACCTTTTGCAGATGCCGTCATGATGAAGGTAATGTATTCATCTTTGGTCTCTGGTTTTGCATTTGTGTCTGAAATTAACTTATTCAATAAATTATTATTATTTGCTCTCCTACAAAGTCTCCTACTTGAGGGCTCACAAAAGTCATTGTTATTTCAGTGGATCTTGCATGACTGGGAGGACGAGGAGTGTGTGAAATTGCTGAAAAGAAGCTACGATGCGACGCCAACAAATGGGAAGGTGTTAATTGTGGAGGCAGTTGTTGAAAAAGCTGAAAGTATGCCGAGGCGATTGGGGTTGTTATATGATATATCGATGATGATTTATACAACGGGTGGGAAAGAGAGAACAGAGGAAGAATATAAAGAGTTGTTCGAGAGAGCAGGCTTCAAGAGGTACACGATCATTAAGCTGCCTTTTCTTCAAGGATTCATAGAACTCTCCAAAACCTAAGCTGTTTCTATCCAAATTCTTGTGTTTTAATTTTAATATTTTATAAATTGAACTAGGGAGCTGGCCTAGCTGGGTATCTGGATGGGCCAGCAATACTCAGCTTGCTGTAGAGTATTTAATGCAACTGCAATAAGCATGCCAGCCCTTGGATTAAAACTGTTTTAAGATCCAAAGGTTGAACCATAGCTAAGTAAGCATAGCTCTGTGTTAATTATGGTTAAGTGTACTTTTATAACTTTAATTTATATATTCAGCTGGGGTACTGATTGCTACGTACTCATAGATCTGTGTTTTTATTATTATTATCACTTATTGTACTTTATACATATTTTTCATTTTTATGATAAATTATATATATATATATTTGTATATGCTTTTTTATAATAAATTTTATATATATTTGTATATGCTATTATATGTATAAATTAATAAGTGTTTTTAGTTTTATTTTTATTTTTAAATAATTAATAATTTAATATTTTAATAAAAATGTATTAAGTTTTAATAATTATTTATAAAAAAATTAAAATCTGTATCCATTCAAATGTAATTTTTTTTTTTTAATTTACAAAATGGGTGAAAAATTTAACATGGTCATACCTCTGCCCAGCATGATCATTAAGCTTTTGTAAAATTTCGCTTACAGTATACAACCTATATAGTGTGTTTTCCTACCTTTTAAGTCATTCATGCATTTTTGTTTGCATCTTCAACATGCGTCGACTCACTCTTGTTTTGGAAGCTTAATATTGTTGGGAAGTAAGGCCAAGGAATTATCATCAATGTGAGAATATATTTTCAATAAGGTTTTGGAAGCTTAAGATTGTTGGGTAGTAAGGCCAAGGAATTATCATCAATGTGAGAATATATTTTCAATAAGGTTGTGTTAGTGGTTAGTGAGGGTTGCATTTGTTGTACAAAAGATTTTGTAGAACTTAGATTAATTTTAGCATGTCTCTTCACCATGTTGATAGGAGATTGATTGTGTTTTTTTCCAGCAAGTTTTTTATTTTTTTTAAGTTACATCTATTCATCTTTTATCCTTTTTTAGTTACATCTACTCTTTCTTTATCAATAAGAAGTGATCAAGTTTTTTTTGGACATTCTTTGTATTTGAACTAATTCTTGTTTTTCGTCATTTCACACCAACAAAAAAATCAAATTTGGACATTCTTTGTATTTGAACTAATTCTCATTTTTTGTCATTTCACACCAACAAAAAAAATCAAATTTAGCTTTAAATATTTTTTGAAAAAATAGGAAACAATGGGTATGACAATGAAGAAGATGATAAAAGAAAATGTAAATAATTTAATATATGTTATTGATGGTGCCATAGCTCCATAATATGGTACTTTGAATTATAATTTCAAGTTTCTGAATAATAATAATAATAATATATTTTTAAGGTCACCGCCAAGTGACCCTCCTTGTTTGTGGGACAAGAGACCCCCCTCTACGCAATGATTTAACTGCTAAAGTCCACAGAGGTGTACATACACTACGCCCCTCTGGATTTGAACGTGTGACCTCTTAAGAGGAAACACATGCTCTTAACCATTAGGCCCAACATCTTCACTAAAATTGGATTAGTGTGAAGATGGATTTTCCAATAGTTTATGCCTTATAACATTTCAGGTTTCTTGTCAACATGGATAATTAAAGGACAAGAGGGTTACTAAGAAAAAATGTTGTTGATTTCTTGTAGGTAAATCTTGGCTCGAGTAAAGAGTCAAAATGGTTTACCATCACTGGTTTACATGGATATGGTATTTTTCCATGGTATTGCATGTGAGAAAACCTACTTAAAGGCTTGAGTAACTCCATTATATATTTCCTAAGAGTGGGTGGTGATGGTCAAATTGGCCATGCCTTGGTTAGAGTGGTAAATGTGATAGATTTATTGTTGTTGTGTTTTTTGGTTTGGGTTTCATAATGGCACATGAAAAAAATGCATGACATGGATATATGTGGAGCATTAGAACAAAAGATAGAGGAAGATGTAATAAACCTACTATATTGATAATTTTCTTTAAATAGAGTTTGATTCAACCACAATGTAAATGGGCATACAACTGTAAAGCCTATTTAAGCATGGGTACTCTTGTAAATGGGTCATTTATGAAATATACACTTAGGTTAGATAAGTAGACTGAATAGAGGGCACTCCTAGAGACCCAATTAAAACTTTGAGGGGACTAGGGGGCATTTTGTGTTACTTGATACCTATTTAAAACTTTGAGGGGTGATGAAGCCTACTTAAAGGATCAATTAAATCCGTTGTAGATTTCCTAAGAGTGGTCAAGCGTGATGGCTAGATTGATCTTGTACTTAAGGATCAATTAAATCCGTTGTAGATTGCCTAAGAGTGGTCAGGCGTGATGGCTAGATTGATCTTGCCTCAGATGGAGTCATCAAGCGTGATAGATCTATTTTCACACCCTTGCATTAAATTTCACATACCTTTAATCTCACTCTGTGTGGTAGGTTTAAGATTGGGGGTAGTTTGGAATTATTCCATCATGAATCTTCAACATGTTCATGTTGTCGATATGGCATGGAATTTTATATATTTAGTGTTATAGATTATTTTATGTCTTCATTACTCTCACATAGGTTTTTTATATTCTAATGACCAAGCTAGATTTTCATATATTCATATTTAGATCTTTGGCATTATTGTGATTATGTGATTGTCATTATATGCTTGCACGCCATCTAACAAAGGAAATTATAGGAAAGGTGGATGAATATTTTCATGAATTTATGCCAACAATAATATGCCTATACACCATTTAACAAAAGAACATAATTAAAGGGGAAGTGGATGAGGATTTTATTCATTTGGTTAAAGGTAGTAGTTAAACAAATTGTATTGATTGTGTTTAAGTGCATTTTTCTCTAGTAATAGTACATTTCATAAGTAATACAAGGGAATGTGAATTTAAGCCATTTTAGTTTTTATTTAACAAGTCTGTCATCATTGCAATTCAACATTTTGAACTCATCTTTAAGAAAGACTATAATGCATCTCCTTGAAGTCACATTATAGATACCCCTTACTGTGTTAGAGGGTTGATATTTGAGCTTCATTGAACATAAATTTAGTTCAATTTGTGTAATTAATGATGGGTTGTGATCTAATAAGTATTTTACTTGCAACCAAGCTTGTATAATTCATATGGATTTTTTCCACTCATTGGTTATGCAAAATGTTCATTAGCTACAATCTATACTCAAGACATTATAGCTTTGACAAGCTTGATAAAGCACTTCACAAGCCAAACTATGTTGACATACTAGATAGAAAGAGACATCTCTCTCTATGCATATAGATGGATAAAATGTGGCATACAATGTATGTGGGAAATGGTTTATTTCATATAATTATTATTCCTAAAGCTACAACTTGATATGCATTTGGATGCTTTTAATGAATTTCAATAACATGATTGGAAATAGGTTCATGATTTTGTAAGTTCGATAAATGCTATTGTCCAATTTTAGTATGTCTATAGACAATGATTCAACATAATAATCCTAATCATATCTAAAGAGAAAGCTAAAAAACATAGATCATCTCTCGATTTCATAATGTATCCTAGGGTTTCCACATAAACCCAAGCACCTTAATCCAATAAAACAAGTCTGATTCAATGGCACTAAGTCAAGGTTTGAATGCAATACGCATCTTTCAATAGGCGATACATGTGGTTGACGTCTACAAAGTGAGAGTGAAGTTTAATGGGTGAGGTATCTCAGTAACGAGATCTTGTAGAATGTATTGGAAGCACACTTCTAGAACAAAGTAAAGAGCCCTTCTCTTTCAAAGGAACCTTCTTCACTAGCAAATATTATTGGATCGAGTGCACCATTGAGGTTTTGCTAGTGCTCATAAATCTAAACTAAAAAAGGTCATGGGCCCTATTGATCCATAATTTCAAAACTAATTTTAGTTTGACCACAAACTAGAGCTTCCAAACAGCTGAGATTGTTTCTATTGAGCACAACCCCTTACGAAACTTGTAGTTTTTTGCTACTGAAACGAATTCATTCGAAGACCAGGGTAATTCCATGAAGGTGGGTAACACGTTTTGGCCAAATTTGGCGATGAAAACCTGATTTTTTACTCATGTTCTAGATAGAATCCCTTGAAACGCACATATGACATGTAAATTTTGACTTGTAGTAAAAAAACAAATTGTAGAATATTATGTTGGCTTCCCAATGATATTTTTTTTAAAATATTCTGATGTCATTTAATGTGTTAAATTTTGAATTTAATGAACTGTGTGACCTCAAAAATTTGAAGAAGTTAATAAGTGCCTCATGTCCAACCCTAATAATTCAATCTTACATTAATAATTTACAAAAATATATATATGAGCATGATCTACACAAAATGCGCTATGGTCTGCATATTTTTTTGTTAATTTATTTCACAATATACAATTATTTATTATTTTTCGAAAGTGACCACATCTGATTTCAACATCATTTTATACACATGTGTGTCCATCCTAGTTGTTTTTCACTGTTTTCAAATTTTGAAAAACCAAAGATACCCTTTTGAAGAGGACGCGTCGATGTGTGGACTATGAATTTTTAAGAAATTTTTGGATGTGTATTTTTTACCCTGCATATTTTTCTTTGAGTTGCTTCGAAGTTGTTGTCAGGTTTTCTAAGTGTAAGTTTTAGAACTAATTAAAAAAAACCCATATGAATGCCAAAATGCATGCATGATACCTCAATGGATAGAGGATTCAGTGATGAATCTATCGATATGAACTCCGCTCAGTTGTGTACCATGAATGGAAGGGTTTACACCCCTAAAAGACACAAAGAAACATTTATTTTCCTGTAAGAGAGTTAATTCTCTGTTTTTCAGGCCCTCGATCGAGGGTCTAACAAATCCTCAATCGAGGTATTTAAATGCCTTGATCGAGGTTTTAACGAAAGCTCGATCGAGCTACGACCTCGATCGAGCTCATGTTTTTGTTAAAAATCATACAAAAATTCCTAGGAATGAACTTAGGCATTAATGTCATTCCAACTACCTTCCTAACCTCATTTCCCACCCAAATTCTTAAAGAAATTCTATATAAACATAAACATGTTACTAATTTTATCATTCACAATTGGCTAACCTATTTGAAACAATGCTTGTATTCTAATGCAAATTTTGGCATTGTGTATTGTGTTTAGATATTGTTATAGTTATGAATTTGGATTGCTGATCTTGATCACAATGGGAAGCAAGAAGCGTCGAAGTAAAATATCTTATAGGAATCAAAGCAACACCGAAGAAATAAGATGGAAAGATAGAGAAAGAAAGAGGAAAAAAAAACAATTTTGAGAAGAGAAGAAGTTGCAAATCAACCTATGATGGGAGAATAAAATGCCATTGCTAACAATATTGGTATAATTTGAAAGTTATGCAATTTCAAATTCGTATATATAATTTCATTTTCCTAGTGATCTAGTTCATATAAATTCATATTCCATAATATATTCTATGAAAAATAATTTAAAAGTTATGCAATTTCAAATTCATATATATATAATTTCATTTTCCTAGTGATATAGTTCATATAATTTCATATTGCATAATATATTCAATTTCATAGTGTTCTAGTCATAATATCTATGTGTGTGTGTGTGTGTGTGTGTTTGTGTGTTAAATTGTTTAGAATTTAATTATAATTTTGTAATTAATTCATAAACTTATATACATTGTATGTGCATGTATGAATTCATAATTGTATGTAAATTGTATAATTTCATATTCACATATTCATATATTCAATTTCATAGTGTTCTAGTTTAGAATTTTTATATATATATACATGTTAAATTATTTAAAAATTAATTATAATTTTGTAATTGTAATTTTGTAATTAATTCATAAACTTATATACATTGTATGTGCATGTATGAATCCATATATATATATTCATAATTGTATGCAAATTGTATAATTTCATGTATTCACATATTCATATAATTGCATAAATTGCATATTTATATCTTCAATTTCATAGTGTTCTAGTTCATATTTTATATATATATATATACATGTTAAATTGTTTAGAATTTAATTATAATTTTGTAAAATTGTAATTTTGTAATTAATTCATAAACTTATATAGATTGTATGTGTATGTATATATACAACCTTCTAAAACCACTTATGTACATGTGAAATAATGGTACCTGTTGTGAAAGAATTGAAAAAAAATGTTTAACCACTACACTAAATTGCATATATAGAACTTGTAAGTGTATTATAGTATGAGTAGTTCTAGTTGTCCAATGAAAATAGAGAATGGCTAATGAATATATATATAATTATATAGTGCATAATATTCTATCATAATATATAGTTCTAAATGAATATGCATATATATCCATTAGCCTTACATAACCTCACATACAAATGAATTTTATAATTTGATGATACAGCCCCACATGTAAATGAATTATAATTTGATAATATAGACTCACATATATATAATTTTTATGTTAAAAATTACAAAGATTGTTCTCAATGGAAGTTGGTTGCACCATCATAGGTTGACTTGCATCTTCTCCTCTTAACATTGCACTTATTTTCTTCATCTTTTCTATAGCCTTATCTCTCCTTGCATCGATTTTAATATGATTTTAATTTCATATTCATATATGAACATTTTCATAGTGTTCAAATTACAATTTTACATTACATTAAGGTAATGATGATAATTACATTACAATTACAATTACAAGCACATTACAATTACAATTACATTACATTACAATCATGTACAAATAACTAGGAATCATATGCCTTTAAGCATTCATGACAATGATGATCTCAAAGAAAATCAACAATTACAATCACAAATACAATTACAATCACATTACAATTACAATCACATTAATGTGCAAAAGCACCAGCTTTATGTCAATGGGACAGTAAGGTAGAGTAACCTATTTTACTTAATAACCTAATTTACTTAATAACATCCGGTTTGGGACATAAGTCTTATCCGCAACAACTCTGGGAAGTACTTGGGATTTTACCTAAAACTAATTATGAGGAGTATTATAGGAACCCCGAAGTAGCTGGCCATTGAGAGGACCTACCAATCGAAAAAGGGAAATGACCCCTTATGGATTAACTAGATTCCCAGCTATGAGGAAAACCAAAGAGTTGTCGTTTGTGGCCAAGCGTTTAGCAGTTTTACCTATGCCGTGAAGTGAGGGGTACTGCCCCAATACTCAAGTGTGAGACAGCCTTGGTGGCCGAGTGACTACCTTTGAACCATTAGGAAGCCAATTGAAAATGGGGTACACATTCATCTCCCTTTACTACTACAACCATCATTTCTCCACCACATTCTTCCTCTCGCCTTAAGGGGTGATCCCCTTAGTTTGGTTCTTTGGACCGTCACCGTCGAAGCCCTCGTCAACTACACTCCTCACCTTAAGAGGGACACGCGGCCTCTGACTCTAATTCAGATTCCTAACAAACAATCACAATATGATAACAAAAATAAAATGTTATCCAAGCTTGTATTTATTTGTTAATTTGTTAACAAACAATGGCAATATGATAAAACTTAAAATAAAATGTTATTCAAGCTTGTATAATTTATTTGCTAATTTTTTAACTAACAATGACAATATGATAAGTAAAATAAAATGTTATTCTTGAGCTTGCATTTATTTGTATTTATTCTTGAGCTTGTATTTATTTTTGAGTTTGTATTTATTTATTGCTAGATCCTGGCCAACCATCACAGGATCGTGCACCCTTTGATTTATCAAGAGTAATTGGGAGCTTCAATGACATTGGAATGGCTGCTAATTGTTTAAGAGGGTTGGATAGTTCCACTCAAGAAGAGTTCAGAAACCCGACCCCTGATCGGAGAATAAGAGAGCATGTTAGTAACATAATCAAGTTGTAATTTGAACAACAATCAGTGATTACACAAGCTCAAATCCTACATGGATTGATAAAGCACAAAAAATTGAAACGTGCCACAAAGTTGTTGGGTTTTAAGGATGTTAAAAATAAAAATGCATGTGAGAATGTAGTAGAAAATGTAACAACTACACTATCTGCATTTGGAAAGTCAAGAAAAACTGATATCAGTGTTGCTCGTAGGGAAATTACAACTGTTATTGTGGCATGAAGCACCTCAAGAAATCGAATGGTCGCAATAATATCAAATTTGCTCCACGTTTCAAGAAAAACACTGCACATATACACTAAATTCGAGGTAAAGATAGATGAAAACAATGAAGCTTCTTTTTCGGCTCTTATATGCAGAGAAGCGTATAAAGACAGGATGGAAGAGGGCATCAGAGAGAAGGTGATAGAGTATTGGGACAACCATTCTCATACTATACCAAATTGAAAACATGTCCTATGACAACGTTCTGGTAGAGGCATTTATAAGGAGCATTGCAAGCATGTTCTGGAGATGACAAGAGTTGCTTTGTTCAAGGAATACAAAGAATCAAATCTTGATGTCCAGATCTCATTTACCATGTTCAGTAAGTTGAAACTATGGTATATTAGGCCGAATACGATTCGATACACTTGTTGTTGTTGATACCACATTGAATTCCAGTTATACTACGACACATTTGTGGATTTTTCCAAAACACATTGGAATGATGAACCAACTCCTCACACAGTGGGGTATTTTATTTCTATGATACTATACAATAGGAATCCTAAAAATGTGTTTTTAATTAAAAGGTGTGTAGGTGGGAGAAGATGCCATGAATGTGGTGATTTGTCATTGTTCCATAGTAAGTTTCCTATTGATCCAACACACCCTAGATTGTCAAATATCACAGTTAAGTGGAAGAGATATGAATATGTCTCCATGAATCCATCATCTTCTTCACATGTTCCATCTAAGAGGATCGACTTGCTCAAGGATGATATTCCTATTTCAGACTTCATTGACAAGTTTCAAAGTCAGATTTACAAATACATTAAACACTCCCACAAGTCTAGGTGGAAAGCTTTAGAATTTAAGCATTCTCGTGAGGTTTTTGAGCCAGGCACAATCATATCAATGGTAGACTTTACTGAGAAATACACATTTTCTCCACAAAGAGAGATACAAAGTGAGTATTATCACTTCAAACAGGTGTCCATCTTCATACATGTATTGTATAGACATGATGAGGAGAGAATGATGGTAGGGATAACACTCCTCAGTCATGCAATGTGATCAAGGAATACCATTTTTATGTCAGTGATGAACGAGAGCATGACACGTTGTTTGTTCAACAATGCTTTGGGTTGATTTATGATTCATTCAAAAAGAATGGGGTGTCATTTACAGAACACTAGATTTGGTCAGATGGGTGTCTGGGGCAGTTCAAATCGGCATGCTCCTTTTATTGGTTGAGTCATCTTCACAAAGAGACAGGTATTCGACACACCTAGAGATTTTTTGAAACAAAGCATGGAAAGGGTGAACATGATGGTGCAAGTGCATGCGTGAAATGAGCACTTCGGAGGTACCAAATGAGTCATAGTGCATCTCAACTCAAGTGCTCAACAAAAGTAGTTCATTGGTGCACACAAAATTTGAGTCACTAAGGTCATGAACAAGCAAGGTCGGTGCGTAGGTAGGAACAACAACTTAATTGGAATTTAATAAATGTGTCTGTATTATATATATATATATATATATATATATATATATAATGTTTTTAATTCGATGCAGGTTTTTTGGGGATGTTTCCCTTGGCGATGTGAATAGATCCATGCCATGGTATTACAAGACCATACCTGGTACGAGAGAACGACATTCAGTTCGTGGTAAAGACATAGGCAACATATTTTCCATTGAAATGAGGAAGTATGCGTGTTTCTGTGAGTTCTGCATTGACACCAATGGACTGGGGGTTGATCATTGCGTGAACAATGCATATGTCAAACATGGAAATATGTCCCTCTTAATCCAAAGGGACCACATCCAATTCTGACGTGGCAAGAGATGCACACTGACGAGGCAATGGTTTCACTAGATCATGATCGATTTTTTTATTTGGTTAAGCAAGGTACATGATAGTTGATTGAATGTTTAAACCTCTAGTCTTGTACACATGCATATATGTATTTAAGATTTGTTTAATATTTGAAAATCTTGATGCAAGTGATGTATTTGTTGTAATTGTACCACCGAGAAATGAAGAGCATGTGGCATACTTTTTGATGCGGTCTACACAAATCAAAAGCAGGTTGGTGCGGCCCTATGTCGATGGAGAGTTCACGTACTAAGTTGGTGACCTAGTTGTGATGGGCCACTTTTTTGAAAAAGTGAGAAGACAAGGTGACTATATTATTTACAGATATTTCATGCCTGAAAATATATCTTCTCAGTACAGTCATTTGGTGGCGGCAACTTGGATACATCTCATTTAAATCAAGGTGAAGAGGGGTGAACCAAAGAGATGGAAGATGTCAATAGCTGACCATGATCGTATTATGGAGATGCACATTCCTATAACCCATTGGCCAGATGATGAAAGTTATATGCCACTTTTGATACATTGACATAGTTGACATACTTTTGAAATGTATCAAATCAAATATCTTTTGAAATAATATCATTTGTATTTAAATGTAATTTTTGTAAACTTATATATGAGAGTATGTGCATTTACATATACTCTATGTGCATGAACACCTATACCTAGGAATGCCAACAATGTTATAAATTACATGTTACATTGTAGACAAGTTGTAAATTGTTAGTGATATGCAATCCAAAGAACAACACATACATTTATCGCGTCCTCATTAAATCTATCGATTGCAATTGATATTAATTGAAAGTTATGTTAAATTGTAAGTTTTGTTTGATTGACAATTTTGCAAACTTGTCATTTTTTTTACAAATGAAACCAAATTTAAAATTGTAGTTGTAATTTCTTTTGTAAATGAAATCAAATTTTACATTGTAGTTGTAATTTGTACCTTGTATATCTTACATTGTAAAGTTGTAAATTTTGTAACATTTTAATTGTAAGTTATGTTAAAAATTGTAAGTTGCGTTCGATTGACAATTTTGTAAACATGTAAACTTGTAAACATTGTAAATTTTGTAAACGTGTAATTTATTAAATTGCAAAATTGTACAATTTCATAAGATTGTAAAACATTGATGATTGTTAAATAACATTAAGATTGTAAAACATAAATAACTTTAAACTATAACTGCAATTAATTAAAACATTTAACAGATCATCATGTTCAAAAAAAAAGGTGTATATATATCGATAATCATAAAGTACAAAATAATAATGTCCACAAATAACAGTCTACAAATCACTCCTACGCCATTGATCGAGAGATTGACCATCATGGACACTATCACCAGCTACACTATGACCCTAGCCTTCCTCATGCACATCACAAAGAAAATTTCCCAGGTTAGTTACATACTACATATTTAAATTACATGTAGAATGTGACAAAAAATTATATATATTTATGAAACACAGATCTATGAACTCACCTCACTCGAGTTGAGTCTTAGATTTGGGAGGTTGGGTATCTGCCAATATGAGCCTTCATCAGGACCCGGCTGATGAGCGGCAACCCATTCATCTGTAAACATCATGACTAATTCAATGCCCTCATCTACAACTCCCTGTGTCTACATCTGTTTCCATGACATGAAAATAGTTATATTAATGAATTACAATTTGAACATGTAAATTATAGTCTGAACATAAATATGCAAACAATTTGAACATGTAAATTATAATCTGAACATAAATATGCAAACAATTCGAACATAAATAACTAGTACCTCATTGATTGGCATGTCATGAGTAGGATTCGAGCAGGCCTATGTATAATCATGTGCAATGCCCTTTCCTCTATCATGTACAATATGAACAAGATAAATGATGAAAGTTAGAACAAACCAAAATATTATGTGTTCAACAATTGACTCATTTAGAAATTTAAATTTAGGATGACAGTTAACACATACCTCATCGACGTGGGTGGACGGAACTGCAGCGAGACCTCGAACATATGCATCACTACCAAACAAGACCTCCATGAAACCGGGCTCCTGCATGGAGGTCTAACACAAAGCAGAGTATTAGTTTTAAAAATGGTTCATTTGAGGATACATTACAATCATTACAATCAAATGATGACAATAAATATATACATGTCCCATCGATCGAGGTCTGCATCTATGATGCAGTCCAAAATATGCATCGCGGCCCATGATAGCATACTGCACCACTATGTCCTGATCAAGAATGTTGAGAACATCATCATCCACCCACTGTAACTCAAGATCTGCAGGTGCAGTGGGTGCTTTGTGTCTCTCTGCTTGTACATCCATCATCATACCATGCATTGTCATGCGTGTCACCTCTACCAATGTACTACACTCCTCGGTCGCTAGCTAAGATGACTCAGCTACATCATTTGTCCTAAGCACGGTCCTGCTTGGGCGACCTACCAAATGCTTTGGCTTTGGCTAAGCTCCAAGGTCTCTCCTAGCCCCAAGACGTGCATCACGGCATCCCCACCAGCACCATAGAAGCTCGAGGGTGTGCTGGTGTAATCTGAGTGCAACTCCAAGATAGACTCTACATATATATGTTTTTCAAAGTATAGTGGGACTTATTCATGGTGGGGAAACATGCCCCACACTCCAATGAACCTGTCATATATAGAAGACGTTGTATCCTCTAGCTTAAACTCCTTGACTCTAAGCGGTTGACCAGGGGCATGGTCAGGAGGGATATCAAATAATGTTCCCTTCACATCATGGCTAGCTATTGCATCTCTCACTGCGGCCCAATTATGAGGACCCATCACTGCGACCCTTCTTCTTTGACATGCAGAGGCCCAAAGAGAAATCAAAGGTCCGATGGACCTGTAGACCTTTAGTAGATTTCCTACTGCCTCTAACATCATCCACATTGAACGTGATGCAGGAGAGTGGTATGGAACATTAGAGGAAATTTCAACTCAAAATGGCCCTTTTAACCATAATTCAAATTCCATGTCATCATGTGCTAGCCAATGAAATTGCTTTAAATTTGAAATACCGTATAGGTTTTACACAATTTTTTCATATAAATTTGGGGATAGGTATCATAAAAAATACTACTTTTTTTGTTCATATTTTCAACCTGTCTTTTTACTCAAATTTTGATCGGCGGAGTTCCCTGTGTCCGTCAAAAGTATGCCGAGTGGGTACTCGTTGGATGCGGAATTTAATTTTGCATCCAGGGAGCTCCCCCAATCGAAATTTAAGTAAAATCACAGGGAGATATGTCAAAAATACGAACAAAAAAAATAGTTTTTTCTTTTTCTTTTCTTCCTCCAAAATTAATAAATATTATTGTATTATTTTATTATTTTTCTTAGGAGGCCCATTTTGAGTTGAAATTTCCTCTAATGTGGAGTGGAGGTTAAACCGCAAACACTCACGCTAATTGGTAATTTCTTGCAGCATGATACGTGTGATCTCATCCTCCCATGGTGCTTCCTCGGGAGGGTCGAGGCCCTATTGTGCAGCACCTGAAAATTAGATGAAAACAAAAATGTCAATCAAAATACATACATCAACTATAGGTGAATTTGAAATCAATATAAATTAAAGTTACTGATAACTGAAAGAAATATATATATGCATTTAATGTACCTGTCTTGTGGGGAACCTCCCCACTGACACCAGTAGTACCCTCCTCACCGCTCACATGCATAGAATGGTTTCTGCTCATCTCCCTAGCAGGAGCGTGTGTCGGCATAGAATGCCTAGGCAAACCTTTGAAAATAGAGACATAGAAGTTGATGATTAAATATACACATGTGAAACAATTTAATTTGATGTAACTGACAACAAAGAGTACATCATGCACAATTGTCTACTTATGAGTCCTCTGCTGACCTCTGGGGCAAGGAATGGTCACAGATCCTCCAGTGCTCTTCCTTCGGCGAACCGAAGAACCCCGCTATAGTGATGCATCTGCATGCAATAAGTCATAATAAATGCAGTCAGCATAGAATATAAGATAAATTATAGATATGTCAATAGTAAAGATGTAGATTTGAGATGATTAATATATCATCACATGGTGCACATTAATAATGGGGAAAGGATCATGAGTGTGAGCACGATCAATAAGCAAATGACACATGCAAAAAAAAAATTCACATATAGTTGAGCTTGATCATTCATGTCATGTGTATGAATGTAAAAGTGTTCTTGGGACTCATGGCTTTCTCTTAGTTCGAAGCTCTAACTTTTCATCCCAATCCAGTAACAGTCTCTAACTTTTTATTTCAATTTTTTTAAACTTTACCTATCCACATAATTTATGTTGATATCATTTTTTTCCACTAGGTACAAGTCAACCATTCCATCAAGGATATTTTGAAAAGATACAACAATATGTTCAACATGTCGATTTTTTTCCACTAGGTACAAGTCAGTCATGCCATGTGCTTTAGTCTTGTTTTGGTCTACATAGGGAAAGTTGGTTGCTTCTGGAATGTTGTTGATGGAATGTATGTTTGTTACAAGAGGCTAGCATAATTATGTGATATTGTCCTATGTAACTTTGATTCACACTTGAATAACAAGTTTCATGTTTTATTTATTTTTTGTTTTTATTTATTTTTATTTTTTCTGTTGAAATACAAGAAAAACCACAATACTTAGATTTGAATTTCCTTAAAACAAAAAGATATAGTTCGACTTCTCTATAAGTTCAAATCAAAACTTATATGTTTTATTAATAGTTTCATTTTTTTTAAAATCTTTAAACTATTAATTTAATTTTCTAAAATTTAAAATTTAAATTTATATATTTCATTAACTTTTTCATAAACATTAAAAAAGGTATAATTTTAAACTAATTTTTAAAATTATAATTATGTAAATTCTTTCATCCATTCTTTAAAAATTAAATTACAATTCTAGTTTTCAATAATTTAATGTATAAATTCATATATTTTATTAGTAATATATTTTACTATTATTTTAAAATATTCTAAATTTATAATTTATAATTTTCAAAATGTTGAATATAAATCTATATATATATATATTTTAAATATCAAAAATATAATTTTATCAGATCTATTAATTTTTTAATTTGATATTCTTTAAAAAAAAAATCATGAATTTCTATTAATTTTTTAATTTGATTTTTTTTCAAATTTACACACTTATTTATTAATATTTTTTTCCTTAAAAAAAAATAAATAAATCCACATTATCATCGGTACTTTTGTTTGGGCTTCAAAAAAAACTAAAATACATAAGTACACTTTTCAATAAACTAAAATCAAAATATGTCAACTAATAAGTCAAAACATACATATCATATTTTATTATGGAAAAAATATTTATAAGAAAATAAATATGAAAATTAATATAATATTTTAATTATAATTGTAATTTATTTTAATTACATAGTTAATAGTTAAAATATGTGTGTGTGTTGTTTAGATAAATGCCTACGTTGGTTTAAGGTTTATGATTGTCTCGCGTCTAGGGTTTAGATTTTTTCCAATCCTTTGTGTATTCTCGAAGGATTGAAAAAATTTGGGCAGCACTTCTGCTTGTCGGGCACGCTTAAAAATTAAACCGGCAACATAAATGTTACCGATTGACAAAATATATATAAAACAAAAAAAAATTAAATAAATAACAAATTACAATTACAATTTTATAAGAATCCGATAGCATTTCTGCTTGCCGGCACACATTGCAAACATGTTAGACAAAAAAACTAACCTAAAAACATCTATAACAATGAATTTTTTCAATTTTAACCTAACATTTTAAAACTTGAAAAAAAGAGAGTGAAATTCCATTTAAATTTCATTAGTACACTTGTTTTTCAAGGCCTACTGAGGTGTAATCCACTTTTTCTCTACTATCACATTGTAAGACAAAAACAGGTGATTCCCCACACGATAAACCCTTCAAATATTGACAATGAACTTCGTATGACCCAAAGAACATATCTGATGGTCTAAACAACATTGTTATTTCTTTAGGATGCACCCTTGTTATTTAAAGCTGAAATTTATTATAGGATAAATATGCATGGTAGAAAAAGTGTGGTAATTTTTCAACAAGGACACATAATTTGGACAATTTATATTATAGATATCTTATCCATTAAAACTTGTCTACAAGGTCGGAAGTTGTGGAATCATAGATATTCTTCCCACTTGATCGACCGATCTGATACATGCATTCCAAGCATGTCTTTGTTCAATTGATTTACCGTCTTTATCTATCCATCCTTTTTTCAAGTGATACATAGTTGAAATTAAGTTTAGTTCCTGAGGCATGTATCCAATTCTTTCTACATTATAATGTGAATTTCAGATCTCTATAAGACACAATCATTTTCATAACTTCATACATCACACCATATCCTTCAGGAATATCTCTGCAATTAGATGCTTTAGGGGTAGAACACGCTGTGCAAAGTGTGTGTTTTTTCCAATTGATATGTGACTACCATGATGGAGTTCTTATTTCTTATAGTATTTAATAGTCCAATAATGAAGTTAATAACTATCTCCCCCAACTTCCATTCCATCATTGAAGAGGTTGCAATAGTTTGACAAGATGTTGATGTTTCACCTTAACATGGAGATAGTTTAGGAATCATAATATGTACTAAACAACTTTCTTCTTCATCCTGGACCAGCAATACTACTTCCTTACCGTTAGTCTTCTAATATTCCAGGTGTCTTGAATAGGGTGTATCATGAAATTCGATTTAAACCAAACTCTTCAGTTCTTCATATTTGGGTATGCACATTCGCCTTTTATAGGTGAGGAGTTCATCTTCTAAGCTTTGGACTCCTTCATTCTTCTATTTAGTTGGTATTCCATAGAGTTGAGTGATTCCTTTATCTGAACTCCTTGTTCATCAACACTGAGAGTTTCCAACCACTATAATCCATTCATATATATTGGGAAATATTTGTTTTTCCTTCTAATTTTTGTTTCTAATTCAACCATCATGGATTTTTTAAAACTTTGTACTTTTCTACTACTCTAATGGATACAAAATTATGGATAACCCCAGGGCCTATCCAAACTGAAATGGGTTTTATTTTTTTGTCTTACCTTGTATATGTTTGTATCATAAATCATCGATTATTTGTTTGTCAATCATCAATCGATGCATATATTAACCCTACACTCACTCTCAACAACTAGGTTCTCTTGCACATTGTTGAGCATCCTAACATGCTTCTTCCACTATAGATAGTATATGGCATAGTGGCCCCGATCTCCACATTCATATCAACCAGGTCATTTACATTCTTATTAGCATGTTGGTTCTCGTTGTAATTTGAGAGTCTCTTCTTCTTGTTGGGAGCAATGGAAGGATAGGTTACCTTATATATATACTTGTATCATATATGACTAATGATTCACTTGTGAATCATCCAAGGCTGCATATATTTTCCCTACACTCACTCTCCACAGCTGAGTTATATTGCACATTGTTGAGCATTCTTATCTGGTTCTTCCACTTTAGACAGTTTGTGGCATAGGGTCCTCAATATCCACATCCATAGCAACTTGGTTATTCACTTTCTTATTAGCATATTGGTTATTGCTGAAATTTAACAGTCTTTCCTCCTGCTAGGACTGATGGAAGGATAACTTGCATCATTTTTGTGTTTTTTCAGTTTTCTCCAGCTTCTCTTTCCTTGTCTTTCCAAGTCCTGTAGGTCATGTTGTTCCTCAAAGGTTCAAGCCTTTTGAACTACTTCTGCAAAATTTCCTAGCTCCATGATTTAGATTTGGCTAGAATAGGAGGAGTTCAATACATTGAGTAAGTTGTTCCCTTTTAGGTCACCAACTTTGATATATGTTTCATACTTTAGTAGCTTCATATTTCTTAGTCGTACATGTTTATTGTCATGTTCCCTTGCTCGTATTATATAATTTTTTGACATATACTCTTGCACAAAACACTTTGATTTTCTTCCACTTCATCCCATTTTTTCTAACATTCTTGACCTTCTTATGTTGTTCCCACCATAGAGATGCATGCCCGATTATATTATAAATGGTAATATCATATTTTTCTTACTGTAATATTTTTAGAGATCGAAATAGTTTTACATCCCTAATAGCTAATCTTTAAATTTCTCACCTATCTTAGTCTTCCCATCAAAATCATGTTCCTTGGTCTCCTGGAATTCTCTTTTCAGGTCTGCTTGATCCGATGTCCTCATCCTACACTTCGATTTGAAGTACAACCCATCTAAAAAATGGGCAAATAGTCAATAATTTGGGTGCGGGAAGGTGAAAAGATACCCCCTTCATCTAAAGCTCATTATGGAATTCTCACTCTGATGTAGTTGCTTTTGCATTTTGACATGATTTGGATGAGGTGCTCAATGTTCTCCCAGTGACCACACACTTGTTTTTGCTAGTTCCTCATTGTATCAACCAATATATTAGGTGTTACTTGATCATTATTCCATCGATTCTCTTTGACCATAAAGTCATATAGTGGATTACAAAAGGTATAAAGGAGCTTTGTTTTGCTAGAACAATATGAACAGTTCATAACTTGTCAAGAAAATTTCAAGTGTTATCAAACTTTAAGCATTATGAGGTCAATTTAAACTAGGTAGAGTTTGCTTTTTTAACTTAATACAAGTCCTATTAACATAGAGTTAGTGAAATTATATGGTTAATAGTTTCCTAACATTAAGTTGTTGACCTAGGATGTAAACTTGTAACATATGGACACTATCTGTGTAGAGCTAGTGCTCAAAAGCAATAATTAACTATCTTAAGTGAAAACTGAAATCAAATCAAATTATGCAGAGAAAAAAAAGGAGTCATGCATTCAAAAATAAAATTATATGTCAAACCTTCAGATGCATTTTATCCAAGTGATCCTTGGGCATGGTTCGGGTGCTGATAATATTGTTACAGGAAACTGCTTATCAACACAAACATTCATCCATCAAATGGGAAATCTTATAACTTTGGGAAGTAACACTCCGGACTTGTTGGACTAACAACCCCAAATAACTTGTGTTACTTGGTCTCGGCTAGTTACAAGCATACAACCGTGGGAGGAGGAAATTGGTCCCCTTTTTCCCCATGTTTATCTGCATCTCTCATTGGGTTACATGTTCTTTTTATGGGAGCATACACTCTCTTTCCCTTTGCTTAACAAACCTTTTCTAAAATGGCTCTAGTTGGCCCTCCCTAAATTCATATGTTGGAAGATCTAGTTGGTTAGAAATCGGATAATATTTCAAGGATCCAATTGCACCCCTTTTATGGTGGCTAGGACAAATATTTCCATGTTTGTTGAATTTACAAATGAAAATTACAAGGCTCCTTCCAAAATGTTAGGCTTGCTCCTCGAAGAGAAATTTTGGTTAGAATCTCTCCACCTCAAGAAGAAATATGCTTCAATCCCCTCCTCCCAACTCAATCAGTCTTGGGAGATACGAATATCTAATGGAGGATTTAATAAATGGATAAACCAACAAAAGCGTCACCTTCTCTTCTTTGATGGAGTATCCAAAGGAAACCCTGGGGCAGAAGGGGCGGGTGGCTCCTCTTTGACCCCAGAGGAAATACAAAGGAAGCCTTCTCCTGGATTATGGGTAAAGAAACAAATAATATGATTGAATTGCTTGCTCTACTTCAAGTGATAATCCTTCTTAACAAGATGGGAATCAAGGAAGTCATCATTATAGGAGATTCAAGAATCATAATTAAGGCTATGATCTCCAAAAAATCACTAAAAAATATCCAGATAAATAGAATTCGAGAAATATTTTGGAAGAATCTAAAGTGGAAGGAAGAATTGAGCTTCTTTCATGTTCTTAGATGCAACAACATTGAGGTAGATAAGTTGGAAAACATAGCCTCAATGAGACATGAAGGATTTATTCCATTCTCAAACAACGGAAGAAACTATGAACCAATTCCTTAGCAAAGTCATATAAAGGTTTGTCATAGGTGGGGTGATTGGCCTAAGCTGGACTAAAGCTTCGTTGAACCAAATTAGAAACAGATCCGAACTAATGAAGAAAGGTGGTAGTCTTGAAATCCATGTGCATTCCCCTCTCGTTCTTCCATCAAGATAGTTGGTGTCAATACAGACGATGCATCATGAAGACGGGTTATTAAATTTCCTATCTTCTATATCCATTCTCACTTCTATATCCATTCTATTTCCTATCTTCTATATAGTGAGGCCGATGGGATCGAATTTAATTAGAATTTATGGTCGGAAGAGTGTGTTAATGGTTCTTCACCCTTCCCATAAGAAGAACTCTCTTGACATTATCATTCTAGTGCATGTGATCTCATTTGGCAAGGGTGATGGATTTCTTAAGTATGATGAGCCAGTTTTAGTGGTGTATTTCCATATGTAAGGGTGGTATTATGGGGGAAATTATTATGTGGAGAGGATCCAAGTGCATAAATTCGTGGCAGTTTG
The DNA here is from genome assembly GCA_001517045.1 of Pseudotsuga menziesii. NCBI lineage: Eukaryota > Viridiplantae > Streptophyta > Pinopsida > Pinales > Pinaceae > Pseudotsuga > Pseudotsuga menziesii. The sequence continues at coordinate 130,984 of LPNX010504005.1, read as the reverse complement.
GGCACTAAACCAATAGTGAAGTACCACAGATTTGTTTAGAGTTGGATAATCATTCTAAAGGTGTTTCCAGGTTTCAAGGGGAAGGAATGTTCTAGGTAATTACCCTCTTATTTGCAGACATGGATAGTTATAGATAGGTTGGTGGAGAGGAGCGTTATGTCGAGCAAAAGGTGATAAAATTGTCAACGAGTCACCTTTAGCTTCAAAGGAAAGTGGGGTTGTTGACTCAAGATGTGAAGAGACAATACCATTGTTTAGAAAATTGGTTGAATGATGAAGGCCAAATACGAACTGCTCAGCATGGGGACATGCAATATTAGTTGGCCATTCTTGGGGCCAATTATGAACAAAAACAAGCTCATTATGCTAAACTGGAGGCCAAAATATTAGAGTTGGAGGCTATTGTGAAGTCGCTCCAACTAAAGCTAAAAGAAAAGGAAATGGCAGAAGAATCCACGTCTCAACTTCCATTGCTTAAAATTAAAGATCAAGCTCCATGGAAATTCTTATTAGTGTTTATTTGTTGTCATTATAGGAGGTTGTTAGTCCAATATGTTAGAATCTTTAGCTATAAGTATTTCCAGGTTAGATGTAGACATAATTATTTCTTTTTTGTTTTAAATATAGATAGAACTCAACTATGTTTTATTTCATGCCAATGGCCTCTGTAGTTGTTAAAACAACGGTATTATGATGTTATTATGTTGAGGGTTCTCCCTCTCTTTTTAATATAAAAATCCCATATGTCTCTATAAAAAAAAAGAGAATAAAATAATATGAATGTATGGGATTTCACTAAAGACTTGTGCAATCACTAACAAAACAATTGAGACTACTTGCAAACAATTAAAAAATGGAGAGACAATATTTATAGTGTTGTAGAGATTATTGACATCAAACTGGACAATGGGGTTGATGAAGAAAATAAGTGGACCCTCATTGCAAGGTTGAATAAATTAACAATAATGAATGAGATTGATTAAATGAAAGGAGTAAGGTATCAAGGGCTTATGAGCATAGAACAAAGTAGATATCATTAATCACTCAAAAGAATAATAAAGTCTACTTGAAATCAAAGCCTCGCAATTATTGAAAAATTGCATTGATCTCCATCGTAAATGACAAATATGTCACCTCCTTTCCCTTGTAGATCATTTGCTCCAAAGGCTTATCCAAATCCAACTGCTCCCAATCCAGTCTCCTCTTCTATTAGTTACAAACTTAGACTTAGATCAAGGACCTTATAGACTCATACACATTACAACATGCCATAAAGGAGGCAGGAAAAGGTAAACATTAAAAGTGTGTGTGTGTGTGTAGACTCGGACTCAACACACACTCGGACACATTAGAACATGGATAGAGGAGGCAAGAAAAGGTCATTGTTAAAAGTGTGTGTGTGTGTGTGTGTGTGTGTGTGTGTGTGTGTGTCTGAACATGGATAGAGGAGGCAGGGAAAGGTAAACATTAAAAGTGTGTGTGTGTGTGTGTGTGTATGTAAACTCGGACACATTAGAACATGGATAGAGGGGGCAAGAAAAGGTAAATGTTAAAAGTGTGTGTGTGTGTGTGTGTCATGTATGTGTGAACATGGATAGAGGAGGCAGGAAAAGGAAAACATAAAAGTGTGTGTGTGCGTGCGTGAATGCACACACATGTGCGCGTATTATTCCACTTAGTGGCTAAAAGTCTCTCCACCTTTTCCCCGCTCTCTACAGCAAATAATTGGAGACTAGTTCTCTCACGGTGGGAAATAAATTCTATCTCTTTCACGAATAATTACCTTATCTAACACTATAATAGAAGGACAAATCTAAATATTTTATCTTTGTTTGTACCCTAATTCACAAAATAAATATCTCATCCTAGTATGATAGAGCTTAAAAGGACAAAAGAGCACAAATTTCATGGGAAATACATGATTTAGTGAGCAGGAACTCTAAAAATGGCGTCAATATTCTTCATCATTGGCTATAAGTTTAGCCACTCGACCTTCTAATCATTTTTTGTTAATCCTAAGGGACTATCATAGACTTGAAGACTTATCATTTATATAGTGTTGGCTAGTGTTTGGGATAGAGTGATATGAGCTTGTTGATTACTCCAAATAATTTTTGTGTGAAAGTGTTGTTCTTGTCCAAGGGGAAAATTTACAAGGGGGTTTAGATCCTAGTAATTGGGATTTGAGATTTGGTCACACAAAACTTTGGATTTAGGAGAAAAAGTGGGTATCTTAGTTGGAGCTAATGAAAGAAAAGATGGTATCAAATCCATTCAATGTTCCATGTGGGACTTGTACACTCAAGGTCCCTTGGATTGGTGGGTGATGGTAGATATGATAGTTTCAATCACGATGTCAAAGGGTGATTTTACTCGACATCAAATAGGGTGTCACCGTCGCATTTTGTTTCTCAAGGTAATACACTTATTACTTCTCTTTATTTCTTTCTAGAGTCTCCTGCTATGTGCAACCCTTCAACACGCATCCCCTAAGCTATTTGTGTTTTGGGTGGTGATGGTGGGTTTGGGTTTGGGTTCATTAGTAAATATTTAGATTTTGTGGATTTTTATGGTGTTATTCATGGTACTTCTAGTTTTAATATTGGGTCATCAGTTAGGAGTGGTAAACTTGGTTATGTATTAAAGAAAGGAAGAAAAAAAATGTGTATAAAGCATTGGAATAGACATCTAGATTTTTTTTTAGGTGAGAAAAATAAAATGATGTTGTAGAGATAGAAGAGTTGGCCCTTGTAATTTGTTTTCCTAGAGGACATATGGAGATAAGACTTTGAAGGGTTGGTTGTTTAGATGTTAAGATAATATTTTGGGTTATATGTTAGTATCTTATGTGCTTGCTAGGAGATGTATAACATATTTTTTTGCTTGGAATTAGATCTGTTAAACATCTTGGAAAGGACTAATTGCTTTTGTGATACCACCCCTTTGTATTTGAAATGTTGGCCATATTTTATTATGCAAGGAGAGAGAGGATGGAATAGGTGTTGGAGTGGGTAACTTGCCTAGTTTACCCATTAGTTTTTAGTCAAAAGAAGTTTTTAAGGCAATAGATAGAACTTGGGACAATTCATAGAAGCTGATTTGTCTTTTAAAAAATATGTTTTGATGGTGGTAGCTCATATTTTAGTAAAGACTTATTTAAGAGATGGTTTGAATGAGAGCATGGTTCTACCAAAAGGGGGTCCTAGTATTTTATACACGATTTGGATTATAAAAGGGTGCATTTTAGCTGTATCTATTGACACAAATATGGGAACCTAGTTGAATATTGTTTTATTGCATTTAAAAAGCAGGCTTGTGTGAAGGAATCTCATTAGTCTATTCTAAATTTTGTGCTTTAATATGAAACTATGGGTGAGGATGTGAAAATTGCGAGTGAGCTATTTATTTGGGGCAAGGGGGGGAATTAGGGTGAGAATTTTTGTCTATGGACTTTAGGGGTAGGTCTGGAGGTCTAATAACTAGTTGGAGAAGTATATTTTTCATTTGCACTAATTGTTGGTCCTTTGATTTTGGGTTGCAACCATTCTTCTAATCACGGTAGCTAGGTATATTGCTAACCATTATAAACATTGATGGACCCTATGCTTAGGAGAAAATATTTAGTGTGGATTTGATGAGGAGGGAGAACATTATATTGGGTGGAGATTTGAACCTTTTTGGGGAAATTCAAAAATCTAGGGCCCTAATGCACAGGTGGATTTTTTGTTTAATATTTTTATGAAGAAACTAGAAGAGGTGTGTTTATTTGATATATAATCTATCAAATTAAAACTAACATAAATAAATTAGAGGGTTCATGATGATAGAATTACTAAAATATTGGACATATTTATTTTGTATAAATCGTGCGTAATGCCCCAATGGTAAGCCCTGGACATGTGTGATGTGGTTATTTTTCATTATAGTGGCACTAGGTGCCTAGACTATGGACCATGGAAATTATTATTATTATTATTATTTTATTATTTTATTATTATTTCTTTAATTAAATAATAGCTCAACATAGACAACTAACGTGGCCGAGGGGTCATGGATTCCACATGTGAGAGGGTTGGGGTTAGTAGTTGTTTCTCTTCCTAACGGTACTATATGTTTCCTAATTTTGATTTTATTGGACTTTAGAGATATTATTTGATTATTTGCATACACCCTCACTTGATGCTAATATTACTTATTGGATGTCAGTGAGACCCACTCTCCCATCTATCATGTCTTATGAGCTTTATTTCACTATTTTGTCTATCATGCACTCGATTTTTGCAAACCCCACACTAATTCGAGTTGTATTCAGTTAATCAAAGTAAATTTGGGTCAATTTGAGTTGTCTTCAATTAGTTAGAGTGGTTTTAAGGGAATTCAAGTCCTTCTTGGTGAATTTAAGTTGTCATCAGTGCATGGGAGTGATTTTGGGGGAATTTGAGTCAATCTTGGTAAATTTGAGTTTTCCTTGATGCATGGGAGTGATTTAAAGGGAATTGAGTCAATCCTAGTGAATTTGAGTTTCCTCCAGTGGTTGGGAATGTTTTATCAGTGAATTGGGCTCAATATAAGTGGATTGGAGCTGCTCTCTTGAGAACTTGAATGGTCATCCAATGATTTGGAGAAAATCATCAGTGAATTATAGATATGAAGGGATTCAAGTTAGCCTCTACTAGTGAATTCAAATTGATATGAAGGGATTCAAATGGGAATTCATTCATTATTCTTGGTTTTGGGAGACTTGTCCTCTCATGGAATTCAAATGCCTGTGGATGTATTCAAGTTATTCTCTAATCATTATTCCTGATTCTGGGAGACTTGTGCTCTCATGGAATTCAAATGATTATGGATGGATTTGAATTAATCTCTAATCATTATTCTTGGTTTTGGAGAGTTTTTCTCTCATGAATTCGAATTCTTGTGGATGGATTTGAATGGTCTTTTCGCATATAGTTTTCATACCATTTTAACTTTACAAGGAAACTTGGAGACCAGTGAGGGTGATTGAACACTAATCTATTCATGTGAGGGGGCTGGTTAGATTTTCTATTAAACACGGAAATACCTCAGGACCATTATTTTTTTTTTATCTTGTAATGTGAATTTTGAAGGTGGGTGGTGATGTCTTGAGGGATTAGGTAGCAAGGGGAATCCCATTGCATCGAGTAGTGATGATGCAAAGAAAGTAAGTGGTGAGGGATTGTGTTGGTTTTCTCAGGTTGTGTCATGATTATTTTCTGTTGAAATATAATTTTGAGAGTTCCCTAGAGTGTGGATCCATGGCCTCTTCTTGTGGGGTGACCTATTGAAGAATGATTGGCTTGATTGTGTCTAAGGCTAGGTGGAACGTTGTCCTGTTGAAGCAAGTTGCACTATTCATAGATAAGTAATCTTTGGAAAATATTTATTATGTGTATTGATGCATATATGGAGTTATCTCTATTACATATTCGATGTTATTCTTATATTATATGGTTGAATTAGTAGAGTTAATTTGGTAGCTCGTAGAGCAGATTTGTTCGTGTGTTATAGCAACCAGTAGATATTGTTCTATTTATATTTATGGAAGCCAATAGATTTAGTTTTTAGGAAAATCATATCTCCCTAGATGGCAGCTCTGGACCTGATATTATACATGTTTAAATGGTTGTAGATTAGTGTCATAAATCTGATTTAATTGGTGACATAAATCTTATTTATTTTTAGTATCGAAAATATGAATTGTTAAAGTATTGTAAAGATTATTTTGTAGCATCTATAGATATGATTTAGTATATGGTTTAATGGTTGCAATAGACATGATCTTGATGTTAAAATTTTATGTGAAAAGGTTACTTAGATATGGTTGCATTCATGTCACAATTTATTTGCATCGTATGTGTATATGGGGAAAAGCTTGTATTGGAAGTGTCGTATTCCTTTAATGGCTAGTTGTTTTATTTATTTGGCTTATGGTCATGTAGGCCTAGCCTTAGAGAACCTTATTCCATTGTGTAATATTTAGAATAATCCCATTCCCTATTAGAATCCTGGTGTATTTTACCCCGGTGGTGCGATTTGGAGTCAAGTACAGTACATCATTTCTAGATGACTCTACCAATATTAGGTAGGGTCAGTTCAAGGGGAGAATCAGATCATTTTCTTACTCTGTTGAAGGTGGAAGAACTTGGAAAGAGGCATCCTATTCACTTGAAATTTAATCCTATATGGTTAAAGGAGGATTGTCAAATTAGTAAAGAATATTTGGTCTACATTGGATGGGACTATACTGGACTATGCATCTTTACAGTTCAAAAATAATTTGAGAAACATTAAGTAGACAACTATTTCTTGGGTGGTCAAAGAAAGTCAAGGATGATAAGGAATTAGTGGAAGTTGAATCAAAATTCGAGTTGTGTGAATCACAGGGTGTTGACCTACACCCCAAGGACTCAAATGCTAACATGAATACCCTGGAGATAAGAAGGAGGGATTTACTAGATGAGAAGGAAGAAACATGGAGAATTAAAAGTGAAGCACTCTGGCTCTCCAAAGGTCATGAAAATTCTAAATTCTTTCACCGGTATGAAAATAAAAGGAAAAATGTAAACATTATTTGGAAAATTAATAGAGTTTGCGAGGTATAGGTTAACAATTTTGAATATATTGTGAGAATGGGTGTGGAATATTTTGGAAATATGCATGAGGTAGAGGAGAGGGTCACTATTGTTGTAGTGGTGATACTAGCATATTTCTTCCTTAGTTTTGTATATGAAAAAGAGAACCAAAGTTTAACAGAAGATATGTTTAAAGAGGTATTATAGATATCCCTTCACATTTTCCAAAGAGATAAAGTCCTATACCTAATGGTTAGGCTATTGAATTGTTCTTGGGATTTTATAATACTATTGAGAGTGATCTTATGAAGTTTATTAAGGAGTATAGAGTCTCTAAGAGGATTTTGGTAACCTTTAATACTCCCATTCCTAATATTAACAATCTTGCTTATTTTGATGATATTATGCACATTTCCCTATGTAATTGCATCTGGAAAATCATAGCAAAGATTATTTCCAATAGGGTAAAAAAGTTACTTTCTAAATCTATCTTTGGTTAATAATTTGGTTTTTTAGATTCATGAGGCCATTGGGGTGGCCCAAGAGGAGTTGCACTCCATAAAAACTAGGAACCTCATGGATGTCGTGTTCAAGATTGATTTATCTAAATCCTATCATAGATTTAGTTGGTTGTATTTGAGAACAATATTAACTCATCTTGGCATTAGTGTCCCTTTTATCAATTGGGTGATGAGTTCTATATTATTTGTTTCTTTTTTGGTTATGATTAATGGTGCTACTTCTCCCACGAGGTGTATAATAGATGATGAATGGGTGTACTATTAAGGCACTCCTTGTGTAACATCTAGTTCGAAACTCCATGGGTGCACTCCTTGCAAAAAAAGATTAATGGTGTTACTTCCCATTTTATAGGCTTGGTCAAATATTAAGGCAAGTATATCCCTGTCCACTCTCTCGTTTCTTATTGTTGTTGAATGTTTCAGTATAGATTTAATTGATGCAAAGAAGAATGGATCTTGAGGGTGTCAAGATAGGGATTCCTTCTTCCTCTCCCATTTATTGTTGGTTGATGATATTTTAAATTTTTATGATGATTTAAAGAGCGGTCTTGAAAAGATAAACCAAATCTTGAAGTTGTTCTATGTATCTACATGGATGACGGTAAATTGGGGAAGTCTATTATCTCTCTCTTTTGGGATTGAGGTTGAAGTTATTAATGGATCCATAGTTGAACAAGTGTTGCATGGAAGTGTAGTCCATGTTGTTTGGACAATTGTTTGGAAATTGACAGTGTTATCATTCACGTGAATCCATTAATGTTCCTCTGGGAAAGATGTTAATGAATTTGAGGTGGCATCTTCATTAGTGAACCCATTTGATCTTACAATTACAATGGTGGATGGGTTTGAAATATATTTGGATGACTAATAAGAATCAAACAGGTGTCCAATATATACAGTCATATTGAGTCTAGTTTGGAAAAATCATTCGTTGAATTGTGCTTGAGTTAGATAAAGTTGTGTATGATTGGTCCCTCAGTTGGATTTGGAATTCTCAGTAAAGCATAATTGTTCATATAAATGAGTTGTATGTACTTTATATGTCATTGTCTATAAATAAAAATTACTCATATAAACGAGTTAGAAGCAAGAAACATAGTCAGATATAATTTTGAATTTATTATACGAACATTTCATGGAAATTGGAAGTCGCTTCCAAATTATATAATATCGCAATGCAGATTGCATGACATGAAGGTTAAATGTGGACGTGAATAATAGACAGAATGGAAATAAGTGCATTCATCGAGAGTTGAATATTTTATAATATAATATTTTGTTTTTCAAGACAAACATATCTGTGAAATGTGAACTTGTACATTTTCAAGAGTATGGAGTCCAATTGTCAATGCATTTGGATTGCCATTATTTTGGGTTGAAATTAGAATCATTTGGTTTCATTAGGACTATGGATTTAATAATTTATTAATAATTAATTAACTACATGGAGAGTTTGCCTCTCCATTGCACATTGCAAAGTCTCAGTTTTCCACCATCCTACTAGTAGCACCCCAACTTATCTAGGACAACAAGAAAGACAGGTGAATTGGATGACAATAATGTTAATAAACCACTCCTTTAAGCCATGTGCATTGCTCCCAAAACATAACAAATAACACTTGCTACAACATTCATTTGTTTTGGGCCCGATAGCGTCCACGTTTAAGCCATGCATTAGGAAAATAGCAGCGCCACTCATGAATCAAAAGAAGACACTCCCCCTACCTTACCATCTCCACCAACTATGGAATTTCCTCCAGATTCATCAATAGGATTGTTCATGGCCATTCCTATAGTCAGTGGTACTAGTCGATAGGTTTTTTGGAAATCAACAAATTGGGGCACTCCATAGGTCTGTGCTGATATTGGCACAACCCACAGTCATCGAGTTAAAAGTCTAAAATGGGGCTTATGTCCTATGCTTTCGGGTAGCATGTGGGTTTGTATTTACCAGTAATAATTGTATAAATATGTGATAGTGATTATTGATATTGTACATCCTCATTGAATTCGACCTTAAGGTTGAGCTAAGAATCATTTCCCTATCAGATTATTCTCATTTGGAAGGTCAGGCGATCACTTGGCCCTACTATGTGAGGTTGGCATGCCTCCATGAGGGTATTTGGTTAGACTTTGGCTACCAGATATCAACTAATATCAATCCAATCTATAGTGACAATGCATAACATATATGTCATCTGGAAGAGTTATGGTTACTTGGAGACCAGCGGGAACTCGGCTTGACTTTGCACATTTGATTAATGGTTTTGTGTTAGGATTATGTTATATCCTAAAGAAACTGTGGCCATCTATCAGAGATAAATCATGGATATAGAGGATACATACTCTCAACTACGCTCAGGTAATGTGATAGGATTTCATTATGTGTTTCATATATTTTATTTGTACTTATTATTTCATAATTAATTGTATATTGACGTATAATGGTTTATGTTGCAGGTAACACTGTTGCTTGAAGGGTAGACCAAGGGAACACTACAACAAGTCGTTTCCAAGAAGGAGGTCTTACCTGAGAGGGATATCACTTCCAAGTAAGTTGTGTGTAGTGTGTGGTTGCTCAATGAAGAGGGTTTCATAGTCAATAGAAGAACTTTGGAAGAGGAGCCTAGATCTCTTAAAGCATTAATGCAATTTCTTAGTTTAAATATTTAATTAAACGGATTCGAACTCAAAGATTCACCTTCTTTGTAATACCTTGTCATATTTTTTAACATATTTACAGTTTGGAAACTTGACAGAGTCACATTTCTTGTTTATGATCTTAATACTAATTGAATATTTACAATGGTTACTATTTGTAATTTGTAATTTGTTAATCCCATCAACTTATAGCATGTACGAGGTTCATTGTCTTAGTCATGTGATTTATTTATTAATAAATGAACTCATTGATAGAAGAACGACACTAGCATAGTTGGTTGACACCATCATCATGTGAATAGTAAAACTCATTGTGCAATGGTTAACCCTTCAGGGTTTCAACCCATGAAATTATTAATACATAATTTAATGTTTGAAAGGTTTCCAAGTCATCAACTTACAGCTAGAAGGGGCTAAAGCTAAGATCCAAACATGCAGCAAAGCACTTGATGAGAACAACCTATTATTGAGCGTGAACAGACTAGAAGGAAGCTATGGAAACACTTTCTATTCTCCTCAGTCTTCCTTTCCTTCCATCTATGGAATTCATGCACGCTTGAATAAAAGTATACTCTCATCTGTGAGAGGATCATATCTTGTTTGAAGATGTATCTCCTAGCTCCTCATGTTGGTTCAAATAGCTTAACAATCTCAAGAATATGATTATAGAGTTTAGTAATATGAAGGCCATGTTTGAGCTGAACATTCGTACAAGTTAATTTACATGTATGTAATTTGGCAGTTTTGCATAGCCGTGAAATTTCTCCCCTCTCTTTATATCTATATAAGTTTAGGACGCCCATAACCATGGCCATGACCTATCTTCCCCTTCATGTCGAGGTTCTATGAGCAGGCTAACTTGACGAATCAATGGGGGAGATACCACCTCAGGCCATCTCAGGTCTATGGTGGAGATACCACATGTACGTTTGCATGTCTTTTAGTTGGTTGAACTGTTGGGGTGGACTTACTATACTATTACAAGCGATGTCTCGCAGTATGTTGACCTGTAAAGGATTAACATAGTGGGAATAAATAAGCCCAGACGACAACATTGCACGTTGTTATTTGGTAAGAAAATGGTTAGTTCAATTAATAGCATTAATTCCCTACATCATTTGCAAAATTTGTTTTAATTCCAATAATTGAAAAAACTAGGGCAAAATAGATTTCAAATACAGGAATGAGAAGAACCGAATACCTTAGAATGAACTAGGTTGAAGTTTGACACAAGTATCTCTTCTCTATTAATCCAGTCGGGGCTGGAACCCATTGTATGTGGCCTGAAAGAGGAAGAAGCTTTGAGGAAGCTCCAGGTCTCTAATTCCACAAGAGTCATTTGCATGAAGAAGCAATGGCCATAAGACTCGTTTGCATGAAGAGGTGGTGGCAATGGCAATGGTGCTAAAGCATCCACCTCCACAACTTCACAGAATTTTTGGTACAGTTTGCAGTGCAATAAATGCGGCTGGATTTTTGGTGTAGTGTGCAATGAAATAATTGTGGTGAAGCAAAAAAATTTCTTTATGTAAGCAAGATCCCGGAAATAAATGAACAAATATGTGCAGTGAAACTATAACCGGGTTCAACCAGCACTGTATCAGTTATCAATCACTATACTACAAGGCTCTGTAGGATTCACGATACTACAAGGCATCAAAGAAGGCAAGGAATTAAAGCATTGTCAGACACCCGTCTTGCAAGGCATCAAAGAAGGAAAGAAATTAAATAATTGTGAGACATCCAACTAAGAAAGAAGGGAGATGGAGCCATTCCCAATGCCCACACCACCACGACAGCAATAAGGCTTCAAAATATGACCCAATCAATTTGTAGAAAAAATACAATTTTAAAATTAATAAATAGATAATGTACACAAAACTTTGGTTAAAATTATATATTACAAGTAAGTCAACTAAAACTAATGCTCACTCAACACATATCGAAAACAATAATACCGTGACTATAGAGACTAATAATATTACTTATATATTTTAGTAACACTTTTTTTATTAATAACATATCTGTGAATGAGTGAAATATTGAAGTTAGTAACAACACCTGCTCCACATTTTACATTTTGCTAGATTGTGTTTCTCGACACAATGAGTCCGAAAAATGTTGATATTTTCAATAACATAAATTATAATGTATTTTGTAGTTCACTTTGAGATTGATTCCGTTTCCTAGACTAAATTATGTTACTCATACCTCCATTTCATCTTTCCATTCAAAAATTAAAGCAAACCTCTTACAAAGAGACTCGTGACTAAGTTATGAGGGACAAAATCATTTAATAAAGTTTAAGATATGATTACATAAATGAAGTCCTTCAATAAGGACACAACTCCCAACTTTTTAATAATGATTTAACTCCAACTTTTTCACTAAATAAATTTAGTTATTTATACTATAAGCATCAATTGGTAGTCAAAAGACTATATTTCGACTATAGTTTTTCGTTGGCCAAAATGCTTTTTTATTTGAAATGTTTCATAAAAGGTTTTGAGTTGAGTTTGTTCATGGTATTACTAAAATCATTTTTATTATGTTTCTGGCAGGGAATATATATGAATCGGTTAGGTTCATTAATCGGAGAGACATATTTAAATTTTTTAGTTTTCAAATGTTTTTAATATAGTTTGATTAATTTTTATTTTTTGAATTATTTAAATATTGATTTAACTTAATTTTTATTGGTCCTTTGTAGGTGACGTTTGCTTGGGTCTTTGTGCCCCAAGACCCGGCGGCGTGATAACGTAAGCAATAGCATTGAAAAATGAAAAGTTTGAGTTAGAATTAAATGAGTCACATACCTTTAAGCTGTACTTTTGCTCGGTGTTATTGCTATTAGTAATCGGGTGTGGCGTTATGCGTACAACATGCAGATTAACTGACATCAACCCTACTGTGGCTTTATGCGTACAACATGCAGCTAAACTCACTTCCACCTGTCGTCCAATCCACTTGTTAGAGGGGTGGACCGCTCTCCCGCAGCAGTGCTGTCCCGGTGTCTTCATATTCCTGCAATAGCGGATCACATGTCTTGGATTCTTAGTACTTTTAGGTCATCCTCTTATCTCGTATGGTAGCTGGCCAAAAACTTGTGCACTCACTCACTTTGAAAACCATTCAGCAACCAGTGCGTTACACTTGATCTTCTGCATGCACCGAAGGTGCGTGCGTTACAGTTTTTTCTGCTCTAAAATGGGGTTACTCTTCAATTTCTGACGAACGGATTTCTTTCAACTAGTCTTAGCTTAAGCTTATGCCACTACTTTCATTAAAAAAATGAGGAAGTTGAGACTAATTTCTTTACTTTATTTCATAGCTGTGTTTGGAACTTCATGTGTAATGCTATGCTCTAAAGCTGCTGTTGCTCCAGATGTCCTAATTGGAAAACACAAATTAGCAATACAGAAGACAAAGGGGAAGAAAGCCACTGCCACTGGTACATGGTATGGCAATCCACATGGAGATGGAAACGATGGTAAGGGCAAACATAGTAATTTTTTTAAACTTATTTTTATATGTAATATGACTGTTGTCCTTTGGAAATTCAAGATATATGGACGTTTGATTGAAAAAAAATGGTATTTATGTTTTGCTTTTTAATTACAAGCAGTGCATGCGGATATGGCAGCCAAGTGAAACTGAAACCTTTCCGATCAACAGTATCAGCAGGGAGTGCAGATCTGTTCAAAGGAGGAGGAGGCTGTGGAGCTTGTTATCAGGTATATTAAATTGAATAATAGAATATCCCCATCTTGACCTTGGTGAAAACAATAACAAAATTTGCATTAGCCAGGGATTAGATTCTAAAATTGTTTGTCTGTATGTGCAGGTAAAATGCACTGAAAATATTTTGTGTTCAGCAAAGCCAGTGACTGTGGTGATTACTAACGAATGCCTTGGTGGCCCATAGTCTAATGGAGAAACACACTTTGATCTCAGTGGTACTGCCTTTGGCCATATGGCATCTGATCCTAATAGAGCTTCGCAGATGCGTAATGCTGGAGTTGTCTCTCTTTTGTTCAGACGGTATTTATTATTTATTATCTTTTTACATGCTATTTATCCCTAATATTATATGGAATTAACGTTGATTTGAATGAGGATGAATGGAAAAGTTAAAACTAATTACCGGCAAGAATTCATTTTGAATAATGAAAATTGAGTGAGCTCAATGTTTGAGATTTGATTTGAATTAGAATAATATCAAATTCTGTTGCCACCTACAGCCCAGCAACGCTGTGTATAAAGTAAGGTGTAACGCTGTGTATAAAGTAGGGGAAGATTGGAAATATATAAAGTAAACTGCTGGTTATTCATACATCAACCACCCCCACCAATGAAATCAATCTGTGCTGGACAATACACATACACTTGTGTGAGAGTATGTCTGAGAGACATTTTGATGCTTCTCTAAGTATTTAAATATGTACGTGGAAATTTTTGTTTTAGCAAATAAAATTTATATACAATGACCCAAAACCTAAACCAATTTTATTGTAACTTGCATCAACAGACATAATTTATATGAACGAAATATTCCCTTTGACAGATAGAACATTTATTAATGCTAATAATTGCATACTGCTCAGACTTTCCAGGTCACTAGCTTAATATTATTGTGGCACAACTACACTTGACTTTGAAATTTTGGCGGAGGAATTTGAATCAATGAGGCTCGTCTGATTGTCATAAAGTTCAACTTTCTTCTCTCTAAGACGAGGAAATAATCCTTTTACATATTCCCATACCGTCACAAACAATCCCAACAAGTAAAAGAGGTAAGTCTGCAGATTTCTGCAGGTACTGTAAAAGTATGCAGTGCAACAAAAAGAATCTTCTTCTTTTTGGGATGATGCGTCGTGCATGCCACTTCCTGCAAGGATAGTGAAAAAGTTAGCGGACAACATAGTCACTCAAGTGCACACTATATTAGCGTGCAATCTTCTTCAAACAACAAAAGATTAATAGATATTCAATCATTCAAATATAGATGTTTGCCGCCTTACCCATTTCAGTATAGGACAGGTTTGCCCATTTAAGAGGCTGCAATTTAGACTCTGAGGACGTGATAAGCTCAAGAAGAGCTTGATTCACCTGCCAAATGACAAACCAAAATTCAATCACACAAATGTTTGGAACATGCCTGTTTCCGAAGATTTTAATATTATAGGATTTCCAGCTTGATCTTCATGTTCATGGTTTTCATGTTAAATTGCAAACGTTATCACAATCATATTTAGAACACACTTATCTTTTAATTTTAAGATTGCAGATATTTCTAGATTTATCTTCTATGGTCAAAGTTGGCATTGAATCCAGACAAGTACTCCTAGAAACTAGTCTGTGTATTATTTTACATGTATTATTTTACAACTTTTAGAAGTAAAACTGCCTGTTTCTGTCTGCAATGAATGCAATTTGGATTATATGGAAAAACTTTTAAGAGTCACAATAGTCGTGGAGATCCTGACAGGCATGCAATAGTCTGAGATTTGACGCAATCTACGATCAGTGGAGATCAACCTCCATCCACTTATAAGTAATAAAAAAAGTTACAAATGACCTCCACTTAATATTAATATATATATATAAAGTTCATCTTCTGAATCAACACTAATTAGGCCCCCTAATGTTCCTTTCAGAAGGAAGGATCAAAGCATTTAAGCAGCCCTCCTAATAAACTAACAACCATTAGACGCCTCAATCTGACGAAGTAAATAAAACCAGCAAGTCATAACCTCATAAATGCGCCTTACGCTTCAAGCTACCGGGATACAGCTCCTTAATTTAGGAGCCTCCAACGTCCCCCTTTTGAAAGACCGCATTGTTATTTCCACACTTTTATCCCCTCCATTTGAAATGGGCGTATTCTCCGGAACGATTTAAGACCCATCTATTTAGGGAAACTCCCGGCCAATCGATAGAGCTCAAAAAAGACTGACCGACCTGGCTTATCGCCTTACCAGCGACACTCACTCCCTCCATACCCACTGGGTTTGTCCGTTTCCGGGCTGTTCCTTATGGTGTCCGACCGGGCAGGCGCCACTCGTTAGAGAGCGCCTCTCGGTCGGCGTAGATGTATCAGATACATTCATGTTTCTTAAACTATGCTCAAGTCTGAGATTTGATGCAATCTACGATCAGTGGAGATCAACCTCCATCCACTTATAATAAGTAATAAAAAAGTTACAAATGACCTCCACTTAATATTAATATATATAAAGTTTATCTTCTGGATGTATCAGATACATTCATGTTTCTTAAACTATGAATATATGATGATTATAGTACAATGTAACTTTTTATTAATCATTTGTTATTGTTATGTTCCACAGAGCACCTTGCGCGTATTCAGGACAAAAGATTCACTTCCAAATTAACAAAGGCTCCAATCCTTATTGGTTCGCATTCCTTGTTGAATATGAGGATGGAGATGGCGATCTTGAAGCAGTCTCTCTAAAGCAAGTACGTAGATCAGCTTGTCACCTGTGTTCCTAAATTGTGAGGTGTCTTAATGTATTAATTCGCATGCAGTGGATTATAGTTTCTGTTGTTGTGTGCAGGCAAACTCTAATTTATGGCAAGCAATGCAGAGAAATTCAGGTGCAGATTGGTATATCAGTGGCAGCCAGCCTTCACGGGCTCCATTCTCTATTCGTTTGACTACTCTCTCTACTAGGAAAACACTCAACAGTTAATGTCATTCCCCAGAATTGGAAACCCGGTGCTACCTACAGATCAATTGTAAACTTTGACTAACTATATCGGATGACCTATTATGTGCACCTTTCATACCAGGGAAAAAATCTGGTGCTTTCATAGAACCTGTCATGTTGCAAAATGAAAGGACTAAATAATATGTATTAGTACATATACTACATTAGTTAAATGATGTCTTTTCAAAAGAAACCAGCAGTTATATGGTCGTTTAGAAAGAAATCAGTGGTATATAAGACAAAAACTATTAGTTTATAAAACCACTGGTATATAGGATAAAAGCTATCAGTATATTTTCAATGTGAAACATATCACATTGTCTGCAAATGATCTCTGATACTATGTAAATGTTATTTTTAATTTGTTCTCCTGAGTTAATAGCTCATGGCAAGGATCAATATGTGAATGAATAAATTCAACACCTAGATATTGTCTCTAAAATTTCATTAATGGATCTTGACAACTACTATACTGTAATGTTTCCATTTCGAATTTTGATACGTTATGTTCAAAATGCCACCTACGCCACAATGAATGTCCACAATAACATCCCCAGTAACAAGTAATAGAATGTTCAAATAACATCCGAAATAACAACTAATAAAATGCCCAAGTAACAACTAATAGAATGTCCAAATAACATCCGAAATAACAACTAATAAAATGCCCAAGAAAGCATCCACGTTAATGTCTTAATATGAACTTTTACTCTTCGTCACTCTTGCATCCCATCAAATGTCCTAAACCTATCAAATTAATACCCCTACTTGCATCCAACCTTATGTTCAATTCGGGTGTTCATAATTGCATCAACTTTATGTCCAATTTGGGACTACACTAAGTTGTTATCCCTAAAGTGACTCACTAAGTTCAATTTGTTAGACTAAGATGCATTGTTTTTTGCGGACCACCTTTTTTTTTCAATATTTATTTATAAGTGTAATTATAATGTTAGTTTGTATCAATAATATTTTTTCCTCGTAAACAGGAGCGAAATTTATATTCATTTATGAATCACCTTTTACATTGGTTTTATGTTTTGTAAACAGCCAAAAAGTTAGATATATGTTTGAAAAAAACACTATTATCTTTTGCATCAAAACATCCGAAGCCTTGTATGTAAAAACCAATATACAAGATTAATCAGCTTGGAAACTTTACATAAAAGCTATATAAAATTAATCAGCTTCGTTTGCCTCACAAGCCCATAGGGAGCAACAATTTTTTTGGCAAAGGTAAAAACCTCATCGTCATCTACTAAGCTCTGAAGCTTCCATATATCACCTAATACAGACCTCACATGTCCTACTGCCTCAATAACATTACCAGTACCAGCTTCTCCTTAAGTCTTGTTCATTGCAACTCCTTCGACAATCCTTCTCACCACCTCACCAAGGTTTCGACATCTACAGACAAACGGTATACGGAAGTTATGTTTGTTGATATGGTGCATGTCATCTGCAACAGTGAGCAATTCATTCTCATCAATGTAATCAATACCAATTACTTCAATAATTTGGGCTTCAACAAAATGACCTATTCTTGCCTTGGCCATGACAAGGATGGTCACAATAGGCTTAATTTCCTTGATGAGCCCACGATCAATCATCCAAGCCACTCCCCCTTGAGCTCTAATATCAGTAGTCAAACCTATTTACATTGTTAAATTTTAAATAAAACCTAAACAAAAATTATATATATAAAACAAACCGTTTTTGTTTATTTGTTGTTGATCATGGAAAGATTCGATACAGGTTCGGAGGCTAAGCTTTATGGAGCTTTAAAGTTAACTTGCAACAACATGTGACAATGTCGAGAACATTGCCACCACGTGGCTCTTGTTATTAAAATTTGATAGGATAGCATCATTGCATTTTTCATCGATAGGTTTTGAGTTGAGTTTGTTCATGGTATTACTAAAATCATCTTTATTATTTCCATGATCAATGTTAACCACGATCAATGTATTTTATAAATATTGATAGAATGGCATCATAACATATTTTATTTATTTTTGAAAACAAAACAATCAATAATAAGTTGAAGATTATGATAGTTATAGGTTAGGTTGTAGCTCTTGTACAAACATGAGGGTAGAGCTTTTAGCTTTATGGGCTCTTTTTTTCATAGCTCGAGATATGTATATTGATATTTTACAGGTGGTAAGTGACTCCAAGATCATTATAGATTGGGTTAATGATAGATGCAATTTACAAGTTTCTTTTTCGGAGGGGTGGATGAATCGAATCAAAGCTATACAACTTCTTTTTGAGGAGATTGCATTTACACATATTTACATATATTTCAACAAACACGTTGATTAATTGTCAAAAATAATTTGGAGTCCCTTGAGGGTGATGAATTTGATAGGGTGCTTCCTTCCTAGGAATATAATTCATATTTTCGGGGATACATAGCCTCTATGATTTTATCTTAGATTGTAAATATTTTAGTTTTGTTTATTTTTTGTCATTTTGAAAGATACATCAATGCAAGAATTTCCGATATACATTGTAAGTGATCTTATGCATTTGCTAGTTTTTCTCAGCTATAGCTCTAGGTATTTTTTGTATCAGTTTTATTATATGGACAGTTGGTGGATATGTATACTTTAATTGGTATTTGATCACTCTACTATAAACAGTAGGCTATATGTCACAGTTTATTATATGGACAATCAATTGACTTTGTACATTATGATTCATTTTTTATTATCAAGTGTAGTTTTTTCTTGTGTGGAAAAAAAAAAGATTATGATAGTTGTACCTTCACAGTTCATTTCATCATGGCTTTTTTGTTTGAAAGTTCAAATATAATGAGGAAAATATATTTTTCAATTTTATTTTTTCCTAAAAAGAGCATTTTTTATTACTATTTCAAATAAAATCATTTCTTTATAAGCCTTTGATTCGATGTAAAATTGGTTTACTTACCAATCACTTCCTTCTTTTATTATAAGATTTCCTATGATTCTGAAGTTTTATCTTTATATCTTCATACATTTTCCGTAATGGTGATACAGTTTTTCATCCTCCTTTTCCGAGTTTTAATAAACAATATTAAAAATATGAATGAAATTACATTCTACCATCAACTATTGTCCAACATAATTTATGAAAGAAAAATTGGAGCCAAGAATCTACAGTTTAGGCATCAATTTTCTCCAAATAAATAATTACTCATCGGTCCAAGTTGAGTCCCTCCTTCGAGAGTCCATCGACTTGTTGATTCAGCTCATTATATATATGAATTATAGAAAACTAGAAAATTTGTTAAGACCAGACATAGAATCCTTTAGATGAGTAGTTACTGCTATCAAATTATATTGTTTATCACATGTGAGCCCTGCATCCATTTTACCACCAACACCGAATCACTGAAAAACTTGAAATTCATAAGCTTTATTTATTCGAGTTTTCAATGCCAAAATTTTAAAAGATTATTAGTTCCTCGGTCGATGTTTTCCCTAAAATATATATAATGAGTATCAAAAAATAAAATCAATCCACCCAAACCACATAGATGATTCGTCCCTTGATAGGCCTTGTTATCCCCAATAGCACTGGGAAGCTCAGGTTGGTGTAGAGTATCATATAAAATTTCTTTGGCAACTCTCCATGCATCTCCTTGCATTTGGTGAATGGTGCCCAAAGTAAATGTTGTTGATAGACAACATGTATGTACAACCTTAAGAAATCCAAGTGGATTTGACCTTGTGACCTCCTTGACCATTATGGATTTGACATGGCAATCCAAACTACTTGAGCTAACCCCAAATTTGACACAATTTTTTCAATAAACTTAAAGAACCTAGCTTTTAATCATGTTGAAGATTGAGGTTATTTTGATGGTGCTTATCAAAGCGTTAAAGTAAAGTATGGTGTTGGAGCAATCTTGTACATAAAATCTTCTCATTATTTCTTCATCAAATATGGGTAAGGCAAGGCATAAACAATAGAGATAAACTATTTGCCCTTTGGATTTTTCCAAAAGTTGCTTTGGATAAGGGGATAATGACGTTATAAGTTATGGGAGGTTCCAAAATAGTGATAGACTTGTTTAAAGGGAATTCACAAATCACGAGCATGGCTTTATCTCCTCTGCTTCGAAGAATATAGGAAGACATATATGTTTTTGTGTTGATATCCATTTCCCACACTATAGGGAATTCAACTCCATGACAAATGCCCTCTTAAAAGAGACCATGGTTATCCAAGAAGGTTCCTTAATTTGCAAGGAATTTCAAGGAGGAGAAGAACTCCCAAAAATAATACTCTCCATCTTTTGATTGCAAGCCCTTCAAGGCTTATCAATTTATGATTATGTATAGGGAAGTCCTTAATCTTTTCTTTCTAACTTTAGTAGCAGCACTTGGTTTATTTATGTTTTTTTGTATACAAGATGATTGTTTTAAATATGTGGGATTGTAGAATCCTTTTGTGGATCGTACCTCTGTATGTGGAAAAAGAAGTATGTCCTATGTTTTATGGACAAGGGGTGAGTTCTATTTAGTCCAGAACCTCAAAATAAGTTTCCAAGCTTGTCTATGTATATTTTGATTTCACACTTAAGATAACAAGTATAAGTATTTTGTGCATGGAAAATAAATTAAATAGAGTTGTGATTTAAAGGTGAAGATAGCAATAATTAAGATTGCTCAATGATATTGGGGAGAGCATGTGTCGTAAGTATATTTATATCTGATAGGAGTAAGCTTATTTTGTAGAAATGACCTTTTTCCAACCACAATTCTAATAAAAGTTCAACAAATTTTTCAAGTAGAGATCCACCAAGCTCCAAATTTTGTGCTCTTGAAGAATGTAACTTCGGAATATAGTATTGTTGTACTTTTATTGTAGTATTGTTGTACCTCCTTCGGGAGATGTTATTGATGTACTTGGTCATGTAAAAGTCTTTGTAAGAATCAATGTAGCCCTTATGTTGTAAGTCGGGTCAAGAGTACCCACAAGAACTATTATATAAATGTTATTTTGAGTCTCCCTAGACAAGTCAGCCCTGTAAGAGTAACAAGTTGACCATGTTAGGTAAAAAGGTCATTCACTTGATGAGTAGAAGTAGCTTTTATTGTCTTTGGGGTTTATCTTATCATGGTTGGCATTGCACTTGGTGACAGAATCTATACTAAAGGAGTTGTTGGGTTTTCTCCCTTATAGTTTCCCAGAGGAAAATATTTGTGTTCTTTTGTCGTGTTGTGCTTGTCTTTCTTTCAATGATCCTAATGCTATGCTTATGCTAAAATGATGTTAAATTGTTTAGAGATCTAGTATAACCATTAAAATTATAACATGTACATGGTGGAAAAATACCCCTAATGGTCTTGACTTCTTCTTTCCATGAATCAAATAATCAAAAAAAAGAGTTTTTTATGATCTTAACTTCTTGTTTCCATAATAAAAAAAATTATTATGATCTTGACTTCTTAAGTCCATGAATTGGACAATAAAAAAAATTGTTATAAGATTTGACAACTTCTCTTTACACAGATATATCAACTTTATTTTACTTTTCTATTAAACCTTTACTCTTCTCAATATCAACTTAAAAAAGAATCACAATCTTAAAAAAAAAACAATTCACAACGATATAAATTCACAACAATATCATATATATGACATTATAATAATAAGAAGAAGAATAACAAAATCACAGCATTGATCTCTTAGTCTTCTCTTTCCACTCGAACCATTGTTTTGTTTTAAGAGAGTAAGTCAATTGAATTTCGATGTCAATAGATAATCATTTAATTTTTTATAAAATAGATCTTTAAATCCTTACTTTAAATTTAAATAATCACCAACCTTTATATATTTTATAAGTTGATCCTCGCATCAAATTTAAAGAAACCATAATCTTTAGACCTCTTAATTTATAAAAAGAGGAAGTGGTGTAATTTTGTTCATTTTATTTAAATAAAACAATCATATGAATAAGTGATAAAGTTGAGTGTTAACTCGGGAGAACTTCGACGAAATAATAGAATACAAACATTTTGTATATATATCAATGTGCTTTTACAAAATATTAAGTATAATATTTCACCTTTAGCCTTTCAAATTAATTATAACATTTAAAAGAAATTTCGTAAAAAGAGAAAGGGAAAAGCAAAAAGGAAAAGAGATATACTAGAATCCTCATTACTTTTACTTGTGCATCAAGAAAAATTTTATTAAAAGAAAACAACAACAGCCCATATATCACCAATCCTCCTTACTTCGCAAAGAGATCTTATCACCAATCCTCCTTACTTCGCAAAGAGATCTTTCATTTTACTTGTGCATCAAGAAAGATTTAGTTAAAAGAAAACAACGCAACCCATATATCACCAATCCTTATCCAACATGTACTTTATCATACATATACATCATATTGCATGCCCTTAGGTCCTTATAGAAATATTATAATGCAAAAGCTTGAATGATAACAAAGTTCCCTAAGAGCCAATCACTTTTAAGACCTAAATTCATGCCAAGAAACGATTAATACAATCATTATCACTTGATAAAGAAACACTCAATGTAATCATCACCACTTAATAATGAAGATGGTATGTGGCATTATAAACACTCAATGCAATCATTACCCCTTAATAAAGAAGGTGGTATGTGGCATTATAGTAAACGCCTCCATAACAACATTGCTCATCATACCTCTAAAGAATAATACCCAAAAGTACACACAACGTGCAACCTTGAAAAAATAGTATATGCCTAAAAGCCTAAAAGCCTGCTGTGCAAAAGCCTAAAAGCCTGCTGCACAACTGCCTTCCCATGAAAGCCTAAACAATGTCATATGCACAAAATGGGATCCGACTCCCGAGTATCAATGACCAGTCGAATCTTGAACCAGTGGCTTACTCTTCGCTGCATGTGCGGAGGCTAAGAGATGCTCCAGTGATATAGTGTTGATAATTGTGCCACACACGTCTTTATCTTCATTATAACCTTATACCTTTATACCAGCCGACGGCAGCAGCTATATCTTTTTTTTTTCATAAAAAGCAGCAGCTATATCTGTATAGTGATCGATCACGAGTGCAATTTATAAAATTCTTAGGATTCCGTAAAATTTATTGGTCAATGAATAATTCTCCGAATAATCAAGTCGTAACTGTCTCTTGCGCAATGTTACTGCTCTTCAGAAATATTGTTTATAAATAGATGGACGTGGATGAGCTTCTGAACTGGATGAGCTTCTGAACTTAGAAGTGTTAGTGTTTTTTTTTATCAATATCCATTCCATTTCTGTTCACATGGCCCCTCCTGTGTCGATTGATCATGTTTCAGCGAATGGTCGCCATGATCATATTCAACAGATTAAGTCATCATCTGAATCAGCAGCCCATGAGCTCCAGCTTTATGAAATGATGCTCTCTGCTGCCAAACCCATGGCTTTGAAAGCAGCCGTGTTGCTCAACATTCCTGACATTATTGCCACGAAAGGCAACGGAGGTCCTCTTTCAGTTGAGCAGATTGCTTCACACATCGCTGCAGCTAATCCCTCGTCTACGAGCGATTCCCATGTGGCTCTGGGATACCTTCGCAGAATTCTCAAATTCCTTGCTTCCTATGGTGTTTTTACTGAACAAGAAGAAGCCAATCAGGCAAACAATGCAGAGATCAAGAAAACGAGATCAAGAAAACGAAGTACGGCTTGACGGGTATTTCGAAGTTGTTGGTGCGAGAGGGAAACGATCAATCCTGTGCACCTATGGTGCTCCTGTCAACCGATAGGGTTTACATGGAGGCTTATCAACATCTGAACGACTCTGTCATGGAAAGCTGCTACACATTCAACAAAGCTCATGGTATGAGTCCCTGGGAATATGCCGGCAAGAATCCTCAAACTAATCAGATTTTCAACGACGCCATGGCCACTCACAGTAACGCTGTCATGGCTTCCGCTGCAAAGATGTATGGAGATGGGTTTAAGAACATAAAATCGCTGGTGGACGTTGGAGGAGGCACTGGCTCTTCCTTGTCCGCCATTGTTAAGGAACATCCACACATTCGTGGCATTAATCTTGATCTCCCTCATGTCATCGCTACTGCGCCTCTCATCCCTGGTATGTTTAAATAACTTGTTCATGTGATAGCTGCCTCTCATCCCTGTATGTTTTATACCCTGAGCTTATCTAGATCTGCTCCGAGTCTACAGTTGGATTTATCCCTTGTCAGGTAGATGCAGGGAATCTGCAATCCAAATAAAGATGGCCTGTTTTATAAATCACTGTTTATAAATTCGTTTATAGGCTTTAACTAGGAATAAAATAATATTTCTAAAAGTATCTTCCATTCCATAATTATGTTTCAACCATTTGATTCCCATAGATTTGATGGAGCCACAAACTATGTGGATGTGCTAGTTTTATGATTGTTTTATATTACTGAACAATGTACAACTAAGATTTATTTTATGGTTTCTTAGATCTACTTTTTTATTTCACATTTGGAGTGGACTACCGTCTATGCTTTATTTGAGATTTGGATGGACTACAACCTATGCTCAAAAATTTAGAAACTTTTTTTATTTTCATTATTATCTCTCAACCATTTGATCCTTATAGATGTAATCCATCCACAAATTATGTGAGTGTGCAAGTGTTATGTTTAAATATATTTTTATTAAAATTTACAAAGTTAAGTGGCTAACTGTGTCTATCTACCTTCACGGACCATTTTACTTGGGACTATATTCATAGTATAGTGCAACATGATTCCTAAGAAATTCTAAAGGTTAATCAGTGACTGTTGCAGGAGTGAAACATCTGGAGGGCAGTATGTTCGACCATATACCTTTTGCAGATGCCGTCATGATGAAGGTAATGTATTCGTCTTTGGTCTCTGGTTTTGCATTTGTGTCTGAAATTAACTTATTCAATAAATTATTATTATTTGCTCTCCTACAAAGTCTCCTGCTTGAGGGCTCACAAAAGTCATTGTTATTTCAGTGGATCTTGCATGACTGGGAGGACGAGGAGTGTGTGAAATTGCTGAAAAGAAGCTACGATGCGACGCCAACAAATGGGAAGGTGTTAATTGTGGAGGCAGTTGTTGAAAAAGCTGAAAGTATGCCGAGGCGATTGGGGTTGTTATATGATATATCGATGATGATTTATACAACGGGTGGGAAAGAGAGAACAGAGGAAGAATATAAAGAGTTGTTCGAGAGAGCAGGCTTCAAGAGGTACACGATCATCAAGCTGCCTTTTTTTCAAGGATTCATAGAACTCTCCAAAACCTAAGCTGTTTCTATCTAAATTTTTGTGTTCTAATTTTAATATTTTATATATTGAGTGGGGAGCTGGCCCAGCTGGGTATCTCGATGGGCCAGCAATACTCAACTCGCTGCAGAGTATTCAATGCAACTGCAGCAGACATGCCAGCCCTTTGATTAAAACTGTTTTAAGATCCAAAGGTTGAGCCATAGCTAAGTAAGCATAGCTCTGTGTTTTTCTTAACTATCATTAAGTGTACTTTTATAACTTTAATTTATATCTTCAGCTGGAGTACTGATTGCTGCTTACTCATAGATATGTGTTTTTATTATTATCACTTATTGTACTTTATACATATTTTTAATTTTTATGATAAATTATATATATATTTGTATATGTTTTTTTATAATAAATTATATATATGTTATTATTTGTATAAATTAATTAGGTGTTTTTAGTTTTATTTTTATTTTTAAATAATTTATATTTTAATAAAAAATGTCTTAAGTTTTAATAATTATTTATAAAACAATTAAAATTTGTATCCATTGAAATGTAAATTTTTTTTTTTAATTTACAAAATGGGTGAAAAATTTAACATGGTCATACCTCTGCCCAGCATGATCATTAAGCTTTTGTAAAATTTCGCTTACATTATACAACCTATATGGTGTGTTTTCCTACCTTTTAACTTTTAAGTCATTCATGCATTTTTGTTTGCATCTTCAACATGCGTCGACTCACTCTTGTTTTGGAAGCTTAATATTGTTGGGAAGTAAGGCCAAGGAATTATCATCAATGTGAGAATATATTTTCAATAAGGTTTTGGAAGCTTAAGATTGTTGGGTAGTAAGGCCAAGGAATTATCATCAATGTGAGAATATATTTTCAATAAGGTTGTGTTAGTGGTTAGTGAGGGTTGCATTTGTTGTGCAAAAGATTTTGTAGAATTTAGATTAATTTTTAGCATGCCTCTTCACCATGTTGATAGGAGATTGATTGTGTTTTTTTTCAACAGGTTTTTTTTTTTTTTAAGTTACATTTATTTATTTTTTATTCTTTTTTAGTTACATCTACTCTTTCTTTATCAATAACAAGTGATCAAGTTTATTTTGGGACATTCTTTGTGTTTGAACTAATTCTCGTTTTTCGCCATTTCACACCAACAACAAAAAATCAAACTTGGACATTTTTTTGTATTTGAACTAATTCTCATTTTTCCTCATTTCACACCAACAAAAAAAATCAAATTTAGCTTTAAATATTTTTTGAAAAAATAAGAAACAATGGGTATGACAACAAAGAAGATGATAAAAGAAAATGTAAATAATTTAATACATGTTATTGATGATGTCATAGCTCCATAATAGGGTACTTTGAATTATAATTTCAAGTTTCTTAATAATAATAATAATATATTTTTAAGGTCACCGCCAAGTGGCCCCCCTTGTTTGTGGGACAAGAGACCTCCCTCTACGCAGTGATTTAACTACTAAAGTCTACAGAGGTGTACATACACTACACCCCTCTGGATTTGAACGTGTGACCTCCTAAGAGGAAACACCTGCTCTTAACCATTAGGCCCAACATCTTCACTAAAATTGAATTAGTGTGGAGATGGATTTTCCAATGGTTTATGCCTTATAACATTTTAGGTTTCTTGTCAACATGGATAATTAAAGGACAAGAGGGTTACTAAGAAAAAATGTTGTTGATTTCTAGTAGGTAAATCTTGGCTCGAGTAAAGAGTCAAAATGGTTTACCATCACTGGTTTACATGGATATGGTATTTTTCCATGGTATTGCATGTGCGAAAGCCTACTTAAAGGCTTGAGTAACTCCATTATATATTTCCTAAGAGTGGGTGGTGATGGTCAAATTGGCCATGCCTTAGTTAGAGTGGTAAATGTAATAGATTTATTGTTGTTGTGTTTTTTGGTTTGGGTTTCATAATGGCACATGAAAAAAATGCATGGCATGGATATATGTGGAGCATTAGAACAAAAGATAGAGGAAAATGTAATAAACTTACTATATTGATAATTTTCTTTATGAAGTTTGATTCAACCACAATGTAAATGGGCATACAACTGTAAGGCCTATTTAGACATGGGTGCACTTGTAAATGGGTCATTTATGAAATATATACTTGGATTAGATAAATATACTAAATAGAGGGCACTCCTAGAGACCCAATTAAAACTTTGAAGAGACTAGGGGCATTTTGTGTTCCTACAGACCTATTTAAAACTTTGAGGGGTGATGAAGCCTACTTAAAGGGTCAATTAAATCCATTGTAGATTGCCTAAGAGTGGCTAGTTTGATCTTGCCTCAGATGGAGTCATCAAGCCGCTGATAGATCTATTTTCACACCCTTGCATTAAATTCCACATACCTTTAATCTCATTCTTTGTGTGGTAGGTTTAAGATTCGGGTGGTTTGGAATTAATCCATCATGAATCTTCAACATGTTCATGTTGTCGATATGGCATGGAATTTTATATATTTAGTGTTATAGATTATTTTATGTCTTCATTACTCTCACATAGGTTTTTTATATTTTGATGACCAAGCTAGATTTTCATATATTCATATTTAAATCTTTTTGGCATTGTTGTGATTATGTGATTGTCATTATATGCTTGCATGCTATCTGACAAAGGAAATTATAGGAAAGGTGGATGAATTTATGCCAACAATAATATGCCTATACACCATTTAACAAAAGAACATAATTAAAGGGGAAGTGGATGAGGATTTGATTCATTTGGTTAAAGGTAGTAGTTAAACAAATTTTATTGATTGTGTTCAAGTGCAATTTTCTCTAGTAATAGTACATTTCATAAGTAATACAAGGGAATGTGAATTTAAGCCATTTTAGTTCTTATTTAACAAGTCTATAATCATTGCAATTCACCTTTTTGAACTCATCTTTAAGAAAGAGTATAATGCATCTCCTTGAAGTCACATTATAGATACCCCTTAATGTGTTAGAGGGTTGATATTTGAGCTTCATTGAACATAAATTTAGTTCAATTTGTGTAATTAATGATGGGTTGTGATCTAATAAGTATTTTACTTGCAACCAAGCTTGTATAATTCATATGGATTTTTTCCGCTCATTGATTATGCAAAATGTTCATTAGCTACAATCTATACTCAAGACATTATAGCTTTGACAAGCTTGATAAAGCACTTCACAAGCCAAACTATGCTGACGTACTAGATAGAAAGAGACATCTCTCTCTATGCATATAGATGCATAAAATGTGGCATACAATGTATGTGGGAAATGGTTTATTTCATATAATTATTATTCCTAAAGCTACAACTTGATATGAATTTGGATGCTTTTAATGAATTTCAATAACATGATTGGAAATAGGTTCATGATTTTGCAAGTTCGATAAATGCTATTGTCCAATTTTAGTATGTCTATAGACAATGATTCAACATAATAATCCTAATCATATCTAAAGAGAAAGCTAAAAAAAATAGATCATCTCTCGATTTCATAATGTATCCTAGGGTTTCCACATAAACCCAAGCACCTTAATCCAATAAAACAAGTTAGATTCAATGGCACTAAGTGAAGGTTTGAATGCAATACGCATCTTTTAATATGCGATACATGTGGTTGACATCTACAAAGTGAGAGTGAATTTTAATTGGGTGAGGTATCTCAGTAACGAGATCTTGTAGAATGTATTGGAAGCACACTTCTAGAACAAAGTAAAGAGCCCTTCTCTTTCAAAGGAACCTTTTTCACTAGCAAATATTATTGGATCCAGTACCCCATTGAGGTTTTGCTGGTGCTCATAACTCTAAACTAAAAAAGGTCATGGGCCCTATTGATCCATAATTTCAAAACTAATTTTAGTCCGACCACAAACTAGAGCTTCCAAACAGCTGAGATTGTTTCTATTGAGCACAACCCCTTACGAAACTTGTAGTTTTTTGCTGCTGAAATGAATTCATTCGAAGACCAAGGTGATTCCATGAAGGTGGGTAACACGTTTTGGCCAAATTTGGCGATGAAAACCTGATTTTTTACTCATGTGCTAGATAGAATCCCTTGAAACGCATATATGACGTGTGAATTTCGACTTGTAGTAAAAAAACAAATTGTAGAATATTATGTTGGCTTCCCAATGATATTTTTTTTAAATATTCTGATGTCATTTAATGTGTTAAGTTTTGCATTTAATGAACTGTGTGACCTTAAAAATTTGAAGAAGTTAATAAGTGCCTCATGTCCAACCCTAATAATTCAATCTTACATTAATAATTTACAAAAATATATATATGAGCATGATCTACACAAAATGCACTGTGGTCTGCATATTTTTTTGTTAATTTATTTCGCAATATACAATTATTTATTATTTTTTGAAAGTGGCCACATCTGATTTCAGCATCATTTTATACACATGTGTGTCCATCCCAGTTGTTTTTCACTGTTTTCAAATTTTGAAAAACCAAAGATACCCTTTTGAAGAGGACGCGTCGATGTGTGGGTTGTGAATTTTTAAGAAATTTTTGGATGTGTATTTTTTACCCTGCAGATTTTTCTTTGAGTTGCTTCGAAGTTGTTGTCAGGTTTTCTAAGTGTAAGTTTTAGAACTAATTAAAAAAAAACCATATGAATGCCAAAACGCATGCATGATACCTCAATGGATAAAGGATTCGGTGATGAATCTATCGGTATGAACTCCGCTCAGTTGTGTACCATGAATGGAAGGGTTTACACCCCTAAAAGACACAGAGAAACATTTATTTTCCTATAAGAGGGTTAATTCTCTATTTTTCAGGCCCTCGATCGAGGTCTAGAGCTCAATCGAGGGTTTATTAAACCCTCGATCGAGGGTCTAACAAACCCTCAATCGAGGTATTTAAATGCCTCGATCGAGGTTTTAACGAAAGCTCGATCAAGCTCCTGTTTTTGTTAAAACTCGTACAAAAATTCTTGGGAATGAACTTAGGCATTAATGTCATTCCAACTACCTTCCTAACCTCATTTCCCACCCAAATTCTTAAAGAAATTATATATAAACATAAACATGTTACTAATTTAATCATTCACAATTGGCTAACCTATTTGAAACAATGCTTGTGTTCTAATGCAAATTTTGGCATTGTGTATTGTGTTTAGATATTGTTGTAGTTATGAATTTGGATTGTTGATCTTGATCACAATGGGAAGCAATAAGCGTCGAAGTAAAATATATTATAGGAATCAAAGCAACACCGAAGAAATAAGAGGGAAAGATAGAGAAAGAAAGAGGAAAAAAAACAATCTTGAGAAGAGAAGAAGTTGCAAATCAACCTATGATGGGAGAATAAAATGTCGTTGCTAACAATATTGGTATAATTTGAAAGTTATGCAATTTCAAATTCATATATATAATTTCATTTTCCTAGTGATCTAGTTCATATAAATTCATATTCCATAATATATTCTATGAAAAATAATTTAAAAGTTATGCAATTTCAAATTCATATATATATATAATTTCATTTTCCTAGTGATATAGTTCATATAATTTCATATTGCATAATATATTCAATTTCATAGTGTTCTAGTCATAATATATATATGTTAAATTGTTTAGAATGTAAATATAATTTTGTAATCAATTCGTAAACATATACACATTGTATGTGCATTTATGAATTCATATATATGTATTCATAATTATATGTAAATAGTATAATTTCATATTCACATATTCATATAATTTCATATTGCATATCCATATATTCAATTTCATAGTGTTCTAGTTCATAATTTTTATATATATACATGTTAAATTGTTTAGAATTTAATTATAATTTTGTAAAATTGTAATTTTGTAATTAATTCATAAACTTATATACATTGTGTGCATGTATGAATTCATATAAGTGTATTCATAATTGTATGTAAATTGTATAATTTCATATTCACATATTCGTATAATTTCATATTGCATATTCATATATTCAATTTCATAGTGTTCTAGTTTAGAATTTTTATATATATACATGTTAAATTATTTAAAAATTAATTATAATTTTGTAATTGTAATTTTGTAATTAATTCATAAACTTATATACATTGTATGTGCATGTATGAATATATATATATATATATATATATATATATACAAATTGTATAATTTCATGTATTCACATATTCATATAATTGCATAAATTGCATATTTATATATTCAATTTCAAAGTGTTCTAGTTCATAATTTTTATATATATACATGTTAAATTGTTTAGAATTTAATTATAATTTTGTAAAATTGTAATTTTGTAATTAATTCATAAACTTATATAGATTGTATGTGCATGTATATATACAACCTTCTAAAACCACTTATGTACATGTGAAATAGTGATACATGTTGTGAAAGAATTGAAAAAAAATGTTTAACCACTACACTAAATTGCATATATAGAACTTGTAAGTGTATTATAGTATGAGTAGTTCTAGTTGTCCAATGAAATTAGAGAATGGCTAATGAATATATATAATTATATAGTGCATAATATTCTAGCATAATATATAGTTCTAAATGAATATGCATATATATCCATTAGCCTCACATAACCTCACATACAAATGAATTTTATAATTTGATGATACAGCCCCACATGTAAATGAATTATAATTTGATAATATAGAATCACATATATATAATTTTTATGTTAAAAATTACAAAGATTGTTCTCAATGGAAGTTGATTGCACCATCATAGGTTGACTTGCATCTTCTCCTCTTAACATTGCACTTATTTTCTTCATCTTTTCTATAGCCTTATCTCTCCTTTCATCGATTTTAATATGATTTTAATTTCATATTCATATATGAACATTTTCATAGTGTTCAAATTACAATTTTACATTACATTATGGTAATGATGATAATTACATTACAATTACAATTACATTACATTACAATCATGTACAAATAACTAGGAATCATATGCTTTTAAGCATTGATGACAATGATGATCTCAAAGAAAATCAATAATTACAATCACAAATACAATTACAATCACATTACAATTACAATCACATTAACGTGCAAAAGCACCAGCTTTGTGTCAATGGGATAGTAAGGTAGAGTAACCTATTTTACTTAATAACCTAATTTACTTAATAACATCCAATTTGGGACATAAGTCTCATCCGCAACAACTGTGGGAAGTACTTGGTATTTTATCTAAAACAAATTATGAGGAGTACCATAGGAACCCCGAAGGAGCTGGCCATTGAGAGGACCTACCAAGCGAAAAAGGGAAACGACCCCTTCTGGATTAACTAGATTCCCAGCTATGAGGAAAACCAAAGAGTTGTCGTTTGTGGCCAAGCAGTTAGCAATTTTACCTGCGTCATGAAGTGAGGGGTACTGCCCCAATACTCAAGTGTGAGACAGCCTTGGTGGCCGAGTGACTACCTTTGAACCATTAGGAAGCCAATTTAAAATGGGGTACACATTCATCTCCATTTACTACTACAACCATCATTGCTCCACCACATTCTTCCTCTCGCCTTAAGGGGTGATCCCCTTAGTTTGGTTCTTTGGACTATCATCGTCAAATCCCTCGTCGACTACACTCCTCACCTTAAGAGGGATACACGGCCTCTGACTCTAATTCGGATTCCTAACAAACAATCACAATATGATAACAAAAATAAAATGTTATTCAAGCTTGTATTTATTTGTTAATTTGTTAACAAACAATGGCAATATGATAAACAAAAAATAAAATGTTATTTAAGCTTGTATAATTTATTTGCTAATTTTTTAACTAACAATGACAATATGATAAGTAAAATAGAATGTTATTCTTGAGCTTGTATTTATTTTTGAGTTTGTATTTATTTATTGCTAGATCCTCACCAACCATCACAGGATCGTGCACCCTCTGATTTATCAAGAGAAATTGGGAGCTTCAATGACATTGGAATGGCTGCTAATTGTTTAAGAGGATTGGATGATGCCACTCAAGAAGAGTTCGAAAACCCGACCCCTGGTCGAAGAATAAGAGAGCATGTTAGTAACATAATCAAGTTGTAATTTGAACAACAATCAGTGATTACATAAGCTCAAATCCTACATGGATTGATAAAGCACAAAAAATTGAAACGTGCCACAAAGTTGTTGGGTTTTGAGGATGTTAAAAATAAAAATGCATGTGAGAATGTAGTAGAAAATGTAACAACTGCACTATCTGCATTTGGAAAGTCAAGAAAAATTGATATCAGTGTTGCTCGTAGGGAAATTACAACTATTATTGTGGCACGAAGCACCTCAAGAAATCGAATGGTCGCAATAATATCAAATTTGCTCCACCTTTCAAGAAAAACACTGCACATATACACTAAATTTGGGGTAAAGATAGATGAAAATGATGAAGCTTCTTTTTTGGCTCTTCAGGGAAGCGTATAAAGACAAGATGGAAGAGGGCATCAGAGAGAAGGTGATAGAGTATTGGGACAACCATTCTCATGCTATACCAAATTGAAAACATGTCCTGCGACAACGTTCTGGTAGAGGCATTTATAAGGAGCATTGCAAGCATGTTCTGGAGATGACAGGAGTTGCTTTGTTCAAGGAATACAAAGAATCAAATCTTGATGTCCAGATCTCATTTACCATGTTCAGTAAGTTGAAACTATGGTATATTAGGCCGAATACGATTCGGTACACTTGTTGTCAATACCACATTGAATTCCAGTTATACTACAACACATTTATGGATTTTTCCAAAACACATTGGAATGATGAACCAGCTCCTCACACAGTGGGTTATTTTATTTCTATGATACTATGCAATAGGAATCCTGAAAATGTGATTTTAATTCAAAGGTGTGTAGGTGGGAGAAGATGCCATGAATGTGGTGATTTGGCATTGTTCCATAGGAAGTTTCCTATCAATCCAACACACCCTGGATTGTCAAATATCATAGTTAAGTGGAAGAGATATGAGTATGTCTCCATGAATCCATCATCTTCTTCACATGTGCCATCAAAGAGGATCGACTTGCTCGAGGATGATATTCCTATTTCATATTTCATGGACAAGTTTCAAAGTCAAATTTACAAATACATTAAACACTCCCATGGTCCGATGGACCTATAGACCTTCAGTAGATTTCCTACTGCCTCTAACATCATCCACATTGAACGTGATGCAGGAGAGTGGTCTGGAACATTAGAGGAAATTTCAACTCAAAATGGCCCTTTTAACCATAATTCAAATTCCATGTCATCATGTGCTAGCCAATGAAATTGCTTTAATTTTGAAATACCGTATAGGTCTTACACAATTTTTTCATATAAATTTGGGGATAGGTATCATAAAAAATACTACTTTTTTTGTTCATATTTTCAACCTATGTTTTTACTCAAATTTTGATCGGCGAAGCTCCCTGGGTACGTCAAAAGTATGTCGAGTGGGTACTCGTTGGATGCGGAATTTAATTTTGCATCCAGGGAGCTCCCCCGATTGAAATTTAAGTAAAATCACAGGGAGATATGTCAAAAATACGAACAAAAAAATAGTTTTTTTTTTCTTTTCTTCCTCCAAAATTAATAAATATTATTGTATTATTTTATTATTTTTCTTAGGAGGCCCATTTTGAGTTGAAATTTCCTCTAATGTGGAGTGGAATTTAAACCGCAAACACTCATGCTAATTGGTAATTTCTTGCAGCGTGATACGTGTGATCTCATCCTCCCATGGTGCTTCCTCGGGAGGGTCGAGGCCCTATTGTGCGGCACCTAAAAATTAGATGAAAACAAAAATTTCAGTCAAAATACATACATCAAATATAGGTGAATTTGAAATCAATATAAATTAAAGTTACTGATAACTAAAAGAAATATATATATGCATTTAATGTACCTGTCTTGTGGGGAACCTCCCCACCGACACCAGTAGTATCCTCCTCGTCGCTCACATGCATAGAGTAGTTTCCACTCATCTCCCCTGCAGGAGCGTGTGTCGGTGTAGAATGCCTAGGCAAACCTTTGAAAATAGAGACATATAAGTTGATGATTAAATATACACATGTGAAACAATTTAATTTGATGTAACTGACAACAAAGAGTACATCATGCACAATTGTATACTTACGAGTCCTCTGCTGACCTTTGGGGCAAGGAATGGTCGCAGATCCTCCAGTGCTCTGCCTTCGGCGAATCGAAAAACCCCGCTATAGTGATGCATCTACATGAAATAAGGCATAATAAATGTAGTCAGCATAGAATATAAGATAAATTATAAATATGTCAATAGTAAAGATGTAGATTTGAGATGATTAATATATCATCACATGGTGCACATTAATAATGGGAAAAGGATCATGAGTGTGAGCACAATCAATAAGCAAATGACACATGCAAAAGTTTTTTTCACATATAGTTGAGCTTGATCATTCATGTCATGTGTGTGAATGTAAAAGTGTTCTTGGGACTCATGGTTTTCTCTTAGTTCGAAGCTCTAACTTTTCATCCCAATCCAGTAACAGTCTCTAAATTTTCATTTCAATTTTTTTTAAACTTTACCTATACACATCATTTATGTTGATATCATTTGTTTCCACTAGGTACAAGTCAACCATTCCATCAAGGATATTTTGAAAAGATACAACAATATGTTCAACATGTCGATTTTTTTCCACTAGGCACAAGTCAGTCATGCCATGTGCTTTAGTCTTGTTTTGGTCTACATAGGGAAAGTTGGTTGCTTCTGGAATGTTGCTGGTGGAATGTATGTTTGTTACAAGAGGCTAGCATAATTATGTGATATTGTCCTATGTAACTTTGATTCACACTTGAATAACAAGTTTCATGTTTTATTTATTTTTTGTTTTTATTTATTTTTATTTTTTCTGTTGAAATACAAGAAAAACCACAATACTTAGATTTGAGTTTCCTTAAAACAAAAAGATATAGTTCGACTTCTCTATAAGTTCAAATCAAAACTTATATATTTTATTAATAGTTTCATTTTTTTTAAATCTTTAAACTATTAATTTAATTTTCTAAATTTTAAAATTTAAATTTATATATTTCATTAACGTTTTCATAAACATTTAAAAAATATAATTTTAAACTAATTTTTAAAATTATAATTATGTAAATTATTTCATCCATTTTTTAAAAATTAAATTACAATTCCAGT